>LOEQ01000845.1:132634-148809 GCA_001685075.1 Bramus lutescens | reverse complement strand
GGCCAGCCTGGTCTACAGAGTGAGTTCCAGAACAGCCAAAGATACACAGAGAAATCCTGTCTCAAAAAACCAAAAATTAAAAAATAAAAATAAAAGAAAAAGAGTAAAAACAAAACAAACCAAAAAACCACATAAAGATGGAAAATACACAGAGAATCTGGATACTGTATGTTATTGTATTGTCTTTGAATTGTTTGTCTGTTTGGTTATAAATGCTTCTGGATTAAACCAACCTATATATTTTAAAAATATCTTGACTTTAAAATTTAAGTCAAAAGTTATGTTACTTTGGGAGCAAGGTTCTGCTTTTATTTCCACAGGAAATGAGAGACTGTTGATTCATTCTGGGTTAAGAAAAATCAAGTTTGATCAAGGAAGACCCCCTGAAAAATCTTGGATAGGAGCAGATGGCCCAGATGATCCAACGTCTCAGAGAGCCTCTGTTTCCTCAGAGTTCTGCATCCAGAGCAGCTTCAAGGCTTCTGGTTGCGATGGTCCAGCCTCAAAGACTACTTCAGCTAGGACTTGACCATTATCCTGATTTTTCCAGGATCCCTCCCAAAATGCTAACACTCCTAGATAATAGGAAACAGTCTAGAAAAAACAACGCCAACATTCCTAAGAGATGGGTTATGGATGTTTTTCATCATTTGGAGGGTTGAGTTATAAGTTGTTATTGATGATGGTCAGGAAAAAAGCTAACCAAAGGAGTTAGATTCAAGGATCTCTTTATGAAGAAAAAAAAGGATATAGTATAGAAATGATGAGATAAAAGGGTAGTATATTGAATCTATGTTAATCCATAAAGCAAGTATTAATCTCAAAATATTTTACACTGGTATGAATTTTCATTTATTGATACAAATGTAAAGTTATTTTTATTATATTGTATGTATGTTTTTATTATTTTTGGGGGTATTGTACTTATTGTAAAAATGTAATGTATAATAAGAAATGCAAGTTAGCAGTTAGTTTTCTATAATAATCAAAATTGTAGTTATATTAGGTATGTTTTCAAGGTTAAACAGATATATTTAGATAAATAGATGGTCTGCAAACACTTCAAAGACCTACAGTATATGACACTTAAGACGTTTAATAACTTGAGGCTTTTCATAACATTGAGACTTGTCCATTTCTGACAGTACCAATCTACTTCAGAGAAGATAATAGATATCAAAGAACCTCCATGTGGAGTTTATTTTTGACAAAAGCTAGCCATTTGGCAAGAAACTGCCCCTGCCTCAATTGTTGAAAGTATGCTGCAGATTGAACAAACAGAACACAAAAGAAAGCAATTGCTGAGCTTCACGAAGAAAAGGTTGGATAGTCCTTCAAAATTCCCTTCTTCTCAGAAATGTCTGTCAGATATTCTAGGCCTATAGGGCAAAGATGGATGTCCCTTTTGTTAGGTAATATTGCATCCTTCTGGGGTCTTTGATAAAGTTAAAGACTTATAATTTTTCTTAGTTATGGTAGAAAGTAAATTAGGTATAAAACTTTAGACTCACAAAGATAGATTACAGAGTATTTTCTCTAAATTTGCCAAATACAAATGGACTGTATTGTAGCTGTAATTCTTATTTGATAACTTTTTTGTTTGTTTGTTTGTTTGTTTTTGAGACAGGGTTTCTCTGTGTAACAGCCTTGAGTGGAACTTGCACTGTAGACCAGTCTGTTGATAACTGTTTTTGATGCATATAGTTTTACTATGTTAAAGTAAAATCTTTATTTCTAATTACACAAAAGGGGAAATGTTGGAGAACAATCTTTTTTACACTGTCAATATGTGCCCCTCTCATTGGCTTAACAAAGTGCTAAATGGCCAATAGCTAGGCAGAAAGAGGTTAGGCAGGACTTGTGGACAGGGAGAAAGCTCTCTGGTCTGAAGAAGGGCAGAGTCACCAGCTGATGTAGAGAAAGAGGGGCATGTAAAAGATGAGGTAACAAGTCATAAGCCATGGAGCAGCAAGTAAATTAATAGAAATGGGTTAATATAAGTTATAAGAGCTAGTTAGAAACAAGCCTAAGCTATTGGCTGAACATTTATAATTAATAATAAGTCTCCATGTGATTATTTGGGAGCTGGCAGGCAGGACAGAATGTTCTGTCTACACTAATGCAAGCATTTAATGTGGTGTGGCCACCACTACAAGCACCCACAATCGTGTCTAATTCTGGTGGTATATTTCCAGCTGACAACAACAAGAATGGAGACTCAGAACATGTAAGTAGCTTGTACTTGCCCCGTGATTGACTCCGGAAGAGCTGGAGCCTGTACCAGCAAAAGATGCACAATAGAATTATGCCTGACACCTTTAAAATAATGCCTATATTGTAGTCTTGCCACTGACCTGTGTGATTAAAACCTCTGCTCAAGAAAGTGCAACCAGCGATTCTGATTCAGCTTCCTACCCAAGAACCCTAGCAGAAGGCGTCATCCTCTCCGAGCCCCTGGCTTTCTTATTTGAAAAACGGGGGTCACTGGGACCCAAGGATCTTTGAAAGGATCTAAAAGGGCTTAGGACTGTGATAAAGCCCTCTGTAGTGCCGTGTGCAGGGGTGCAGGGGTGCTTGGTAATTGCCTACTTCCTTGTCCCAGCAACCAAGATGTGCCTGGAGGACTTCAGGTCCCTTGTGTGTGTACATGACCCCACTTTGCCAAAGACCCAGAACACTGTTTTCTGGGCTTTGGGGTTCAGTTTCCTGATTGTTTGTTATTATTCTTAATAGAATTCAGGAGAAGGCCGTGAGTGGGCCAGACATCTGTGATAAATCTGCTGGGGTTTTTACAGGAAAGACTTTCCAGCTTCATTGTAGTCTCTAGTTCTTGCTTTTCTTTCCAGCTACCACATGGGCAGGAAAATGTCTTGCTTGAATTGGGAAGGAAAAACAACCAGAAAACAACAGCCTGTTAAGCCTCTGATGGACATCAGCCTAGGAAGTGGTAATGTCACACAGAGCTGGGTGCAGCACAGCGGGACTTGACAAAGCGCACATCTGCAAAGCCAGGCAGGGCAGTCTTCATTGCAAGGACTCCATGCTCCGGAGGTGCTGCCAGCGACTTCCTATGTTACCTTATAAGTGGCCCTTTCATTTTGACAGAAGGGGCCGCGTTGAGGCTATCTTACTGAAGGGAAACTGAGGCTCAGGCAAGTGATTTGATACAGCTGAGGCAGTGTGCAGGGGTGATGCCCAGCTGGGCTGGCTTCCAAGCCTAAGGTCTTATTCCTATCACCGTCTGCTCAGTTCTTCTGTTTGCTTCCACTATTTATCGAGAACCTTAATTTAATTTCATGGTAAAAGCAACAAGAGAAATTTCTCTGCAGGACAAATGAGAGGAAAGATTTGGGGAAAACCAATGAAGACACTGATGTGGTTGGAGCCACAACTCTAGTGAACTCTTAAAGACCCAAAGGCCTCTGTTCATACAGTTTTAGGAGGCTACAAGTCAAATATTGCAAAAACATAGTCAGATACTATTTGCCAGGAACCCCACATGAGTGACATATTTACATGCCTGGGAGCAGTGTTCTGATTTGCTCATCAAAAGTCAATCCATTCAGTCAGTCAACAGTCATAAAGACATGGGCTGCTGTTGAGTGGGGTGTACATACAGTGTTGATTTTCTCTAAAAAATCATTTATTTATCTATTTATATTGGGGAGGCCAAGTGTGTACTGGGACATATGGCAATGTACAGGGTGAATTCTTTCCTCCTACTGTGTGGGTTCTCGGACTGAATTCAGGCAGAAGAGGCTTGGATGCAAATGCCTTTACCTACTGAGCTGTCTTGCTAGCCCTGCATACATTGCTGAACCAAAACCCTTAGGGCAGGGGGTCAGATAAGAAGAACTAACCAAGGAGGCAGAGGCTGGAGCTGAGTCCAGGAGGAAGAAGACACCATAAGGTTGCTCACAGCACAGTCCAAAGCAGTAAAGGCTCCTATTAGAACCTTTCTGATAGAAGAGGTACACAGGCAGAGCCCAGAGCCCAGCCCACTGAGAGATGATGGCACTCCTGAGTTGGGCCAAGCCAAGCAGAAGGAGATGAGTTAGACTCTTTGATCTCATAATTAGCAGATGAGAATTTCCCACTGTAGCTATTCAAGTGCCTAAGAAACGTGACTTGTTCCCTCTGTCTGGGGCCTTCTTGGCAAAGTCTGGTCCAGGGACAGAGATTCTAATAACTAAGTCTGAGGTTCCTACATTCCCAACAAAGCATGGCTTTCTCCTTCTCAAGCAGTTCTCAAGATGGCCCATTCTGATGGAGAGAGGGGTGTTGGAATAGGAGATTGCCTCATGGTTGCATAGAGCCAAGATACTAGGAAGGGTGCCAAGAACGCACAGCTGTAGCTGTTGCTGAATTGCTCCTGTGCCTTGGGTCTTCTCTTGTCCCTCTAGCCACCCTACAGCCAGATCTGCCCAACTTCAGTGTTGCTTTCAGTGACTTCAGTGTGGTTGTCTGTGTCAGGGTCACCAAGCTAGAACTATGCTTCCCAGTATTCACTTAGAACAAACACAACCTCACAGTGGAATTGGTCCAAACATTCTAAGCAAGATTTGAAAATTAAACTCAATTAGCATTCTCTGTTATGTGTAAAGTAGATTAGAGCTCCCTGCAGAAGGAGTATAGTAAGTATAGTAAGGTCTCATTCCCCCTCCATCTATCAATCTGCATGAGTCGCATAAGGGGCTATTCAAGACTTCTTCCTGCTTCTTTAACTGCTATGACTTTGTTTTCCAGAGTTACTATAACAAGGTACCACATACTGACTGTATGCACATACACCACATAAGACTGCATGAATATTGCTGCTCCCATATCTAGAAGTGGGATGCCCCAACCGAAGTGTCTGCAGGGCTGTGTTCCTTAGGAAGCTTTGGGAATCCTCCCCTGCTCCAACCGGTTTCTGTTCCACCCAGAAAGCTTTGGCTTTTAGAGCCATCACTCTAATCTCTGCCTCTGTGGTCAGATAGCATTCCCACCGCCTGGCTTCTTGTCATTACACAGCCTCTAGCCCATGCTAGACAAGTACCCTAGCACTCCAATCTGGCTTCTCACACCATTCAATTTTGAATAGGCACTGCCTTTTTATTCTCCATTCACCATTGGAGGGGCATCTAGGCTGGTTCCATGTCCCAGCTATTGTTAATAGAGCAGTGACGAACATGAATGATTTTGGGTTTTGATAGTAGGATGCAGGGTCCTTTGCGCACATGCCCAGGAGTGGCATAGCTGAGTCATATGGTAAGTCCATTTCTAGTGTTCTGAGGAACGGCCATGCTAATTTCCATAGTGGCTGTCCCAGTTTGTACTACCACCAGCAGCCGGTGAGTTTCTCCTTTCTTACACAATCCCCAGTAATTATTAGGTTTTGTTTGCTTAATCTTTGCCATTCTGACTGGAATAAGATGAAATCTCAAAGCAACTTTAATTTGATTTCCCTCATGGCCAATGTCCTAGCTTACTTTTCGTTGCTGTGATAAACACCATGACCAAAGGCAACTTGAGGGGGAAGGGTTATTTATCTTACAGGTTCCCGCCCACCAGAGGTCAAGGCATTCAAGGCAAGAGCTTGAGGAAGAAGCCTTGGAATGAATGTTGTTTACTAAGTAGGCTTGCTTCCTCTGGCTTCCTCTGCAATACCTTTCCCACCTGCCTAGGGATCACAACATTCACAATGGATTGGGTTTTCCTACATCAATTAGCAACTAAGAAAAAAAAAAACCTCACAGATATGACACAGGCCAATCTGATGGAAATAATTCTTCAATTGAGGGCTTGCTTTCCGAGGTATGTCAAGTTGATAACCAAGATCATTATCGCTGATAAGAAGGGTGAACATGTGAAATATTCTCAGCTATTTGTTTTTCTCCTTCTTAGAACTCTGTGTTCGGTCCCATAGTCCATTGTAATTGGGTTATTTTGTTTTGTGAGTTCTTTGTTTATTCTGGACATGAATTCTCTGTCAGGCGTGTGCCTGGCAAAGATCGGAGTAGTTTAAACATGATCTATAATGTGTGGTGCCTTGTCTGCCTTAACAATGACCATGGGCTTCAGCCTGGAAGGCCTCTGTGACAAAGCCATCATTTCCCCACTGGGCTCCGACACTGCTGCACACAGCACCTCCAGTCTTCCGTTTTTATTTTGTTGTCTATGAATCTGAGCACCAGTCATGCAGCAGGCACTGAGGGAGGCTCTGAAGATGTGGTGGTGGAAGGGCAGGTCCTGACCTTTGCCTATTATGGCACATAATAGGCACTCAGATGCAACAAGAAACAAGTCCTGATGTTTCCAGAAGTTCCTGTTTTGATCTTAAAGGTCAGGCATTTTTTTTGAACAAGGTTCTCACTCACTATCAAATCTCAATAGATTCTAGGTATAAACTCAGTCTCTTTCTTTCATGTAAGATTCATTCCACTTTATCAGCCTGGTCTATGTGGGAAGCAGAATAGGATGGCTGAGGGGCTCCCATTTGGAAGGCACATGCTAAAGCCTCTAGTGTTCGGAGAAGAAAGAACTCAGCATAATGGGGGCATGAATGCGTAGGTGCATATAGATGACTAGAACGTGTGTGTGTGTGTGTGTGTGTGTGTGTGTGANGAGAGAGAGAGAGAGAGAGAGAGAGAGAGAGAGAGAGAGAGAGAGAGATCCGGCAGCAGAAATAGTGGAGCAATCAGCAAAACAAGCCCAGACCTCAACTTTTCTAGCATCTTTATATTTGAAGTTTGTTTGGGTTCTATATTTTAGCCCTTACCTCTCTGGTGGGGTTCCTCTTCCACAAAATATTTGCCCACAGCAAGTGATAGGGAGCTCGCTGAGATCTGGAATGGCATTTTTCATTGCTAGAACATTCTTCTGTTTCCTCCCCCTCTTATATCCATTCTCTGAGAAATAGTCCCTGTCCTGAGCTAGAACAGAAAGTGAGGGCAAGCTCTCCTTAAGGAGCATGCTGGTTTGGGGCATCTTAGGTAAGGGAATGTAGGCAAATGGGAGTACCCTGTGCTGGTCCGTCAGGCCACAGCTGACTCAGTATCCCCTTGTGGGTGGTCCTGGGCTGAGTCTTGAAGAGTTCATAGCTGTTTGCACAGGGGAACGACACAGCAGATGAAAATGTGTGGAGCCAGAAAGCACTAAGACCTGTCCTACCTACCCATAATCCGTACGGAACTGTGGGGCTCAGCAGGGAAGTCTCCCAGCTCCTTGCCCTCCACTTCTTCCAGCTGTTCATCGCCTGGTCAGACTCAACACAGGCGGGCAGTGGCGAACTGAATGGGAGGTCATTGCATAGGGAAAGGCGACTCTCAGGAGTGTGGCTCCTTGGTTCTCCCCGGACAGGGGTAGGAGGGAGGCCAGGACTGGCTACGAGGCAGAGTCTTCTCTTTCCTCTCAAGTCTGAGTACATTCATACCTGGTCTCTTATCTCATGTGTTTGCCTGACTGGTAGTGTGAGCCTGATATGTGGATTTGAGGCTAGAAGTCAAGAAAAACTCTGGAGGTTTGGGGTCCACATGCACTTAATGTAATCTTTGAATTTTTTTCCTGGGCAAGCAGTCCTGGATCCCCTACTTAGTCTAATAAAACCAATGCTTACCCCATGATTGTTCTTAGTACCACTATCCTGCCTGATGCCTGGCCATTCAGCCACCTCCAGACAGCCTTCCTTCCTCACTTCCCTCAGGCCCATCTGGGTCATCAGGTAGCACCTCTCCACGAGCCAGCCTCCTGGCAACCTGTCGGTACCATGCTCACAGCCTCCTTGGATCCTCACTGGGTTCCTTGCGTTCTGATTTGCCTCACTGGGGACTTTACCTAACAGGAAACAGAGAGTCTGAATGCAGTGCCACTGAGTCTGCCAGTGACGATGTCGGGATCTGAAGCCAGGTATACAGGGAGGGGCAGTGCATATCTTGTGCTTGTGAGAGCTTCCTAGCTACGTTTTCTTAGCTGTGCTGCCCCCAGAGCCAACACAAGCCACTTGTCATTGACCCCCCTCCCAGTGCTTCTGTATATCTAGGACCTGGCAAGAGACAGTGTGGACAGAAGCCTGGAAGGTTACAAGCGTCTCCAACCCCCCACCCCAAATGACCTGTAGTGAAGCAAGCGATGCTCTTTCCATGGTCACACTTGAAGGGTCCCTCCCTTTTAAAATGATCTATATCACAAGCTTGTGATTAATGAAGCGACAGTCACTTTTCCCTGTCACCCTAGCCTCCTCCTCTGAGTCAGAGTTGAGCTAAGCAGAGGATAAAGCACCGCCTGATGTTTCCATATACCTTCTCCAGGGAGACACCCATTGGCATTGGTGGTCCAGGGCAGAAGACTGCCATTTCTGCCCTAGATCTGCTACCAAATGATTTGAGTAGTTGCTTCATGCCAGCTCTGCCCTGGATGCCATGGGAACAAAGAGTCTTTGCTCCTATTCTCAAGGATACACTCTGAATTGGAGCCCGATGGGACAGGCGAACCTCCCTATTGAGGAACTTGCAGGGTTTTACTAAGTCAAGGGACGGGAGGGATTTCAGGCAGAGGACGTAGCATGGACAAGGGTTTGGAGGGCTGAGAGAGTAGTGGCGTTCTGGGAAGGGATGGGTGAGGTCTGGGCCGAGGGATATTTACTCAGAGGGACTGAGGAGTGTAAGGTAGTGAGGAGCCTCTCAGGGAAGGGCTGCGTGAGGACAGATTTGCCTCATCCGTCAGATTCTTGGGAGACACTGAAAGGTCATAGACTCGTGACAGTTACTTAATCCAGGACTCAGAGGGAAAGGCTGAATCGTCAAAGGCATGTCGGGCAGGGAGTAGGATGGTCTCCACCCTGCTTTCTCGTGCCCCTTCCTCCTTTAAAGTGCTTTTTTTATTTTTTTTTATTTTAGCTTGAGATGTGTCTCCACTGACCCCATGCCCAGGCACTTGGGATCATGGGATGCAGAGGGATCAGCCAGCTAATCACTGAGGAATAGAACCCCATGCTGTAACCTCCAACTCTGCTTCCTGAAAGAAGACATCTCATTCCTGTTCCAGGCACTGCGTGCTGAACATTTGCTAGCCCTGCTGCTAATCTGCTCTGTACTCTTGACTAGATGTTAACCGCTACAGCAGGAAGAAACACACAGAAGGAAGAGCAGTCGCTCATTGAACTGTTAGTAGCCAGTCCTTTGCTACTTTAGGAAAATGCCCTGGGCACTCAACTTAAAAGAGGAGAGGTTTAGTCCAGCTCACAGTTTTGGAGATTCTAGTCTGTAGTGGTTAGGTCATTGATAAGAGGCCTGCAGTGAGGCGGTATGTGGTGGTAGCAGTATGTGGCAGAGGAAGAGGCCTCCTTCATGGCAACTGGGGCATGAAAGAAGGGAACGGGAGGAAGGGAGAGAGTCCCAATATCCCCTTCTAGAGCATTCTCTCAACCTCCTAACTTCCCCTCACAAGACTCCACTTCCTAAAGGTGCCTGCACCACAGCTGAGGGTCAAGCCTTTACTGGTGTAGGAGGGTCTTCTTTCTATGTGTTGATTTCATTGGTCAAATAAAGAAAGTGCCTAGGCCTTTTGATAGGGCAGAACTTAGATAGGCGTGGTAGACAGAACAGAATGCTGGGAGAAAGAAAGCAGAGGCAGGCAGATGCCATGGCTCTCCTCTCCTTGACGGACGCTGGTTAGACTCATGCCAGTAAGCCACAGTCAAGTGGCGATACAGATTATTAGAAATGGGTTAAACGAATATGTAAGAGTTATCCAATAAGAGGTTGGAACTCATGGGCCAGGAAGTGTTTAAATGAATGCAGTTTCTTTGTAATTATTTTGGGTAAAGCTAGCCGGGAGCCCGAAGGCGGGAGACTTTGAGAGACATTCAAGATCTGAACAATAGCACCAAGTGGTCATTACTTCTAAAGCGCTGTGAGAAAACCTGGGAGTCTCATGGCCTTGATGAAGGAGATGTGTGTTCTCACAGACGGGGAGATGAGGGCAACAGCTCAGGGCACTGCAGGCTGGGGAGTGTAAAGTGTGTCTGTTTCTAACCTCATTCCATCCCCACCCTGGCCTGCCTCCCGGCTTGCCAATCTTTGCAGTGTGGACCTTGGCCTTTACCCTGGGGCAGTAATGGACACTGGGCGGGGCAAAGAGAAAAAATATTTCAGGTTTCAAAACACAAATTCTTGTATGTGGAGTGTAAATGTCATTAGCCAAAAGTGTTAATGAATTTAAGCCAGCTTTGTTTTCTGAGCAGGGCATCTCTGCATTGTTTGTTTAAGACATAGAGGTCTTTATACTCAGTAGCATTAAAAAGTAATGGCTGGACTTGGGGCATGTGGCTCAGTGGTAAAGTGCTTTGCTTGGTAGGGCTTGGGACCCAAGGTTTGAGGCCCATCATTACCAAAACAAACAGATTAACACTTTGCTGGACCAGGGTGGCGCATGCCTATAATCCCAGCACTTGGGAGGTGGTAGAGGTAGGAGAATCTGGGGTTTAGGGCCACCCCTATTAAGTTCAAGGCCAGAAGGTCTGGATTCAGAACAAACAAACAAATAAAGCAAAGGCAGTCTGGAAATGAAGTAATAACTTCGCAGCTGCTCTTAAGAGCACACTGCAATGCTCATTTGTGGACTGCAGGTTTCTCATCTGTTCCATTGGTTTCTGGTACAGAAAGTGCCCCCATGTCCAGGTGGTCCTGAGGTCTCACTGTCACTCAGGAAAGGGTCCAGACTGCCATTATCTACCGTATCCAATCACTTCTAGGACTATGTTAAACTCATCTGGCAGCAAGCAGTAACAGGTTACAAAGCACATCAGGCATTTTCTTGGTAGAGTCAGGCTGGGCTGCTGGCGGGAAGGAGGGGTGTGGCTGCATGTCCTGTTCCTTCTCAAGATGCCGTTCCTGGACATCAGGAGGGTGGAAAATGGCCCTTCTGGGAATCCACATGGCCTGGGTACACTCTGAAGTTTTGCTTTAGAAGAACCCAAAGTAAGCCAGTGTCTTTGGAGACACTTCCAAGCTCGGAGTCTCTGCTGCCCTGGGAGGGAGGAGAGGCCTCTCTTTGTGCGTTGCCTGGTCTCCTCAGCAGCAAAGTTCATATCTTCCTCATCCCTTACATTACCTCAAACCCAACACTCATTCCCCACCTTTAACAATCCCAAGGTACCAATGATCCTCTCTTTGGAACAACTGTCACTCAGCGATTCAACAAGGAAGAGGTTAAAGTTCAGTGAGATGCTCAGTTCTGTGACATGTGCTTGCTGGGACATGTCAAAGCCTTCTTCCTCAGCCACGGGCTCAGAGGGCTCTCATCCTGCCTGGGGATTTCTTATTTCACAATATCTTCACGTCAACCATTCTAGGAAGACTTCTATCTTACCTTTTTGCAGAAAGCAAGAGGCAGAGATTTAAAATGAGAAGCACGCATTAACTGCGGATGATGGACAAGAAGGTGTTCATGTAGATTCAAGTTCTGAGGGTGGGAAGCCGGCCAGGGCTTGACTGGGTGGTTCTGGCTAGGTTCTCTTAATGACTATGATAATCTGTGATTGTTCACCTCCAAGTTAAAATTCCATCAGAAGGCTGAGGTTGGGGTGACTGCGTGTGAACTTCCTCACAGGGCTGCTCATGGCATAGGTAACTGGATGAGAGACACTGGTACTACATGGAATATGGCTAGGGAATGCCTTATATAACAGTATGGAAACTAGGAAGCAGCCTCTCAGGGGTTGTCTTAGGGGTAGGTTACTGCAATATGTAGACAGTAAACCACAGTCATGACATTTTGTCTGTGAGTGCAGCATGTCAACCACAGGGATGCAAACATGCAAACATGCCATAGCTGGTATTGTCTTCAGTGGCTGGGTGATGATTTACCTAAAATGGTAAGATTATATTCTTTGTTACTTAAACCTTCAAAAATTGACTAATGAATTAAGTACGAATTGACAGTCTAGACATTCACGCTCATATGCAGTATGGCAAGGCGCTTGCCTCTGGTTTCCAAACTCAGGTTTTCACTTGTGTCAGAGTTTCTCCTGGGACCACCACAGACTGTGGCCCTCAGTGCCCTTTGAACTCCATCTAGTCCCATCTCCCACCTCTCAGTAGGTTACAGCGTCCCCCTCAGGCATCCCAGGGGCCTTGGTGGAGCACATACTTGGTGTTCAGTAACCATACAGAGCCAGGCCGATCCAAGGGTTTTTCAGATGCCTCAATGAAAGGACTAAGGGAATGTGAGTTCTCTGTCTTTGCTCAAGGGTAGACTTGGCAAGGTCTGGTCTGGAGTTGGGTGGGGTCTGGGTCTCAAAGGAATTAAAGTTTTGATTCCTGGGAACCTGGATTTTTTTTCCCCTCTAAAGGCCTGTGGTTATCAGCCCTAAGACAGTTGTGGTCTGAAATATTCTGTGTTCTCTTTGTCTTTTTGCCAACACTGTCTGATGTACATTTCTACTGACCTTGGCCATTCCCCCCTGCAAATAGCATATAAGATGCTGTGCTTCCTAATAAATTTACTTGGCATTAGTCTTGAGTTTATGCAAGACCTCCTGGTCCCAGCTATTGCGTTGGCATCCTTTATTTCTCATCCCAGTCCTCCCACTCAACACTTCCCTGTTTGGGACCCTTATTCCTGTGGGTTTGGGTCCAGTGTCTGTGGTCGAAAAGGAATGTCTTTGCAAGATCAGCAAGATGCTCCGCACTCTGTTCTATGTGGTTTGGTCCAATATGGTCTTTCGTGTCCTTCAAGAGGGTAAAGGCCGTTTTTATTTTCAACGCTCTCAATTAAACACTTGGCACTGAGCGGTGACTGCTCTCTAGGAGGAAGTTAATCACAAATTCCTTCTGTCACAGCTTTATGGGTGACAGGCAGTCTGTTCAGAGTATACACCAGGTACTGGCCGAGCCGTGCTTGTTACCCTACAAGAGTGTTATAGGCCTTACAGTTGAAGGCTTTCTATACTCTATATAGAATCTGAGTGTCTGGATGGCTCTGCAGTCAGTAAGATGTTCTATTCAGATGTTTGTAGGAAACATGCATTCTATGACACAGTGGTAGAAACAGGCAGATCCTTGTTGCAGGAAACTGAAAGGTTTTCAAATCTGAAAGTTATAGGTTTGTATTCCAAACGTCTCACTTTTAAGGCAGACTCACCCTTATTAGGTTGGTTAAACAACTTGCTATTATTTTACCAAAAATTAATCTGAGGTTTGGAGAGCAGTAAATGCCGGTTCAGAAACTGTATATCATAGGAATTCAGCCTTAATACATGCTGTATGCCAGAGTCATGCTGTCTGCTAAGCCTCTCTTTGCCCATTTTGATCATTAGGACTCTGAGACGGGGCAAGAGGAGCTGATTTGTCAGGCAGTGTTCTTGGTGAAAATGTCCACCACGGGTAAGTTAGCTCATCACGGTTGGCAGGTGGGGAACAACGCAGGCTGGAAGTCCTAGGTTTGAATCCCGGTTCTGCCATTGGCAAATCATAGGGGGAATTAGCTGCTCCCAAAACATCTTTGATGTTGATTTTGCTCCTGTAATGGGGCTCTTGCAGGTTACTGTGAGAATGGAATGGGACCCGTTCTGGATGAGAAGCTGTCACGTGACACCCTTTTCCCTTCCCTGCTTGTCTTAGCTGTTTTGGGCTACAGGAGCAAATTTTCCATGGAGGTAAACATCGCAGCTATTTTATCAATGTGACCAACTTTCAGTGAGTCGATTTGCCTTAATGTGCTGGACACTTGGAGAGGACAGGAAAGGAGAGGGAGGCTGGATACTTAGAAGCCCATCTCTCTGATATGACAAGGTTGTTTGAAACCCTCCCGTTCCGTGATTCTCTTGGAGTTGAGAAGCATTAAGCCTTTTCCATGGTTTCAGCTCGCAGTCTAGATTGCAACAGTGAGCTGTTTTGCTTTGTTCCCCCCCACCCCAGTCCTTCTCTTACTGGGGTTGAGACCAGGGACCCACTTCATGGCTAAGTCAGCTGCTTTGACTCAAATTCACATCTTGGTCCTGAGTGCAGTGGGTCACTGGCCTCTCGTACAGTTAGGAGTTTCTCTTTCTTAACTCCATTTCATGAAGGACTCAGGCATCCACCAGGCAGGCATTCACCAGCGCCTGCTCCCTGCCGGATGCTGCTTACAGGTTTGAAAAGAACTCATCATCATGTAACAGACAAGACTAGAGCCTGTGGTGGAGGGGGAGCCTTGGTTCTACTGCTTAGAAATTGGGGTTCACCTTCCAGTATTTGAAGTTGGTTCGTGTGCGGCCTCTGAATCTGGCAAGTGATGAGCTCCTGCCTGACGACTGCCTGACAAGAGTATTTGGGCCATGTGCTGGCTAGATGTCTTGGGTTCACTTAGAGCTGGGATAGAATTCCACTGTGGCATGTGAACCTAGCTAAGTTGTTTTCCTTCTTTGGCCTCAGTTTACCTGTCTGAAAAATAAAAGCAACAAGGCACTCCTTGAAAGACTGTGTAGATAGTTTAGAGTTAATAGTGGCAAATAGAAGCCCTTTATATAATTCAGGGTAGGGCTTATTCTAGACCAGACTGGAACCCATCGGGAATTTCCCCGCTCTCCAGGAGACTGACCCTTCCACTCATTTCCTGGTTGGAGCTCTCTGCAGCGGGCTGTTAGAGGACTAGGGTCTTGGCACTGATTCTTTCCATCACTCTGGGAAACATTAGAGGCTGAAACCCACACGGAAACAAATCACGGTGACTTCTGCAGATCACTTGTTCTTGTCCCAGGTCCATTCTCTGCCTGGTGGTGACCCCTTAATGCTGGCTTTATAGGTTTCCAGAACTAACTGTCCCTCCTTTCCCAGATCCTGTGATCAGGTTCTTTCAGAGCAAGCCTGACTGTCATGGGTGTTCCCTGCATATGGGGCCAGAGTTTTCATTCTTTGCTTGCCTTACGCTTGCAAATGAATCCTGGCATCCTGAGCTGTGGGCAGCCAGAGTCCAGCAACCTCCCTGGGCAGGGCACCGTGAGTCAAGTGGAAAGTTAGAGTATCTAGTGTCCAGGATCTAAGTGTCCCTATCCTTCCACCCTTAGGACAGAGGCCCTTCTAAGGCTCTGCAAAGTTTTTCCACAAGGCAGGATACAGCAGGGCCCTCTAACAGAGTCCAAACTTGCCCTGGAGTCTGACTGGCGGCAGAGCCAATGGCATGGTAAAAAGGAGTTTGTGAACCCTATCCAAAGAGAAGAGGAAGGAAAAAAGAGTCATCATATGGATGAAGGATACACACAGTCCAGAGGCCCTGGGGAAGGGTGAGGGGGTAGGAGGGTCACCTTGTTCCCTTCTATGTCTACGGAACTGGGATACAACAGGTAAACATAGGTGTTTGTAAAATGTGAACATAGGAGCCGGGCGGAGGTGGCATACACCTTTAATCCCAGCACTTGGGAGGCAGAGGCAGTCATTTCTCTGTGAGTTCGAGACCAGCCTGGTCTACAAGAGCTAGTTCCAGGACAGGCTCCAAAGCTACAGAGAAACCCTGTCTCAAAAAAATGTGAACATAGGACTTGACTTGCTGATGTAACAGACAGGGTCCTTGTCATAGTTGGAGTATGGAACATCCCCGCACTGGGTGCTAGTGTTGAATGCTTAGTCCCAGCTAGCGACACTATTTCAGGAGGCTGTGGAAATTTCAGGAGGTGGAGCCTAGCTGGAGGAGGTAGGCTTCTTGGGGGCTTGACTTGGAAGGTTGTGCCTGGTCTCCATTTCCTTGGGCCTCTGCTTCTTGTCCACCATGGTAAGGAAAGTTTTCTTTCACACACTCCCGATACCAGGTTTTCTGGGAGCAAGAAACTAAGGGGTAATCCATCTGGAACTATGAGCCAAAAGAATTCTTTCTCCCTTTAAGCTGTACTCCTAGGTAGAGTTAATAGGATCACAGAGTTTTACATCTTGGAAATAGTGGTGGGGGTGGATTTTCATTACCTCATTCTTAAATCTTTGACAACTGGAGGACCTCCTGGGACTGGTAACCACTCTCCATCTTCCATGCTTGGTTCCTGCCACTTGGGCTTTGATGGAAGGAAGGCAAGAAAAGAGCAATAGAGATGGGTTTTAACAAAGGAGGAATGGTGATGGTTTAACAATGGAGGGATGGTGATGGTTTAACAATGGAGGGATGGTGGTGGTTTAACAATGGAGGGATGGTGATGGTTTAACAATGGAGGGATGGTGGTGGTTTAACAA
>LOEQ01000845.1:58117-84305 GCA_001685075.1 Bramus lutescens | reverse complement strand
TCCGCCATTCTCTTTGAACTGCGAGCTACTGGCTTCATGCATTCCTCCCCTCGGGGTGATGGAAATAAAATTACCTGCCTGGAGAATTTCAGAGTGAAAAATTAACCCTCAGCCTGAATGCCAAGACAGAAACATTCAATGGGAAATAAAGAGAGGACTCCTGGGCAAGGAGCTATGATGGAGTAAGTGAAATCTGCATTTGAGAGCTGAGAAATGTGTGTCCCAGTTCCGAGTAGGCCAAGCCTGATCCCAGAGCCTTGCTATATTCACATTCAAGACAAGAGTAGGAGAGACTTGAAATTGTTTTGTATTTTGCCCTTGGGACTTAGAGGACTCCAGACCCTGGCAGAGCTCGGAAGGGCTCTCTGTAGAGAGAACACAAGCTGAGGGACCAGTCTGGCAGAGGAACTGAGCCTGGCTTCCTGTTAACCTGGGTGAAGGGCAGGGCTGAGCAGGGACTGCGGAGTGGAGGATATTATGTTGCAGGCAGGCAGGTGCCAACCCTCCTGGACACAGGGAGAAGCTGGGTCCTGCCTTTGATGATTGGTCTTCTCCAGAAGGGGAGCTCCTTAATATTCGAAAAAGCCATCGCCTTGATCTGTCTTTTCCAGTCCCCTCTACAACATCGTAAAAATAGCATGAAGGGAGCCCCATGCGCAATCTTGAGTGCATTTCCTCTCCACCTCTTCCTCTCCCCTTCCCTTTTCTCCAGCACCACCCCTTTTCCAAACCACAAGACACACTGATTTTGCTCTTAGTCTGCAACCTTTGCTGACGGTGTGGCGATGTAAGCCATCACAGCGTGTTCAGTGAGGCTCCCGTCCTGCCAAGGTGACTGAGAGGGCCATGGGGTCATGGCAGAGGGTTGGCTGGAGCTCTCCAGATCCTGGGTCCTCTTTTGAAACTATTTGTTAAAGATATTTCCTCTGTTCTACTCTAGGCCAACACGGTTAGGAAACTCAATAAAAATGAATTACTAAAGAAATAAAGTGAAGGGGTGGAAAGACAGACAGCAACTCCCCACCGTTTACTGGTAAATTCAACAGCCGTAAAGATCCCCTGTCTGATTCTCCATTCTGTGGACTGGCTCTGGCTTGTGCACCATATTCTGAATAGCATGGGCCTATGGTTTCTCCCTTCTCCCAACCAAACACCCTAGGGAGGCAGCTCCGTGGAGCATATGGCCCATGTGGAGTGGGACAGGCCTGGGGTCAAACGCTGGCTGTGCCCTATCTGCCGATGGGCACGTCCTTCCATTTTGAAGAGGGAAGGACATTGGACTTTCAGGTTTGCTTGGAGAAGTAACTGTGAGAGCATGTCATAAAGCATAGTTTAAGGCTAGCGAGGTGGTTCAGAAGGGGGGGATGCTTGCCGCCAAGCCTGATGACCTAAGTTTGGTTTCTGGGACCCACGTGATGGGAGGAGAGAACTAACTCCTACATTGTCCTCTCAGCTCCAGACACGTGCTGTCACACAAACATCAGATCCAGAGGGAGGTGATAAAAATTGGCTCGTGACGGGGCTAAAAAGAGCAGGGGATAACCCGACTCTGATCTGCAGCATTCCAACTCCTAGAATCACCAAACTGTCGTCATTATGGTGGCGTCTTCAGAGAGCTTGCGTTCACGTGCATAAGGACACCCAGCAGCTCTATAAGGAGTCACCTCCCCCCACGTGAATGCACCGTGTCCTCCCCAGTCCCATTTTCCCTGTTGGCCAGTTACTTCTTATTACTTTCTCTCTGGTTCATCACCCTCTGCCGGTTCTATCAGTTTGTCTTCCTGATAGCGTGGCTTGTGTCTCTCACTTTCATGAGGGTGGGAACAAATCCATTTTTCCTAATAAGGTACAGGGCAAGAGTAGGTTGTCAAAGTATTTGTGTATACACACACAGACGGTGTGTGTGTGTGTGTGTGTGTGTGTGTGTGTGTCACACTCACTTCCCTGTTCAGAATTTGAGCTTGCGATTGCATGGAAGAAGCAATATCTACCCAAGAACTGACCTGGTGCAGATCTCAGAAGTCATGGACATCATGTTCTGTTTCCAAGATCCAGTGGGCAGAGAGAAGACCTGGGACCACTTAACGAATTTCCTGTCTTTCACCAAATCTTTAGGTTCCTGTGGAGTGCAGGTGCATAGGATTGGCCAGAGAAAATCTCTAAAGCTCACACAAAATAATTGGGGGTGGGGTAGAAGTCCATGTACATAGGAAAGAGAGGGTTAGAGCACAGGCTAGCATGGCGGAAGGAAACGTAAGATGGAGGAAGACCATTTTGGATCATGAGCCATCAAATGTCAGAGCCATAAGGGTTGTTGGAGGTCTTGTAATTCAGATCTTTGGGAAACATCTTACTCTCATATTTCAGTACATAGACCCTACAAACTCTGGGCTCAAATCCATCTGTAGTTGTTCACAGCTGGGCAGCTTCTGGGCCAGTTTCTTTGCTCTCTCTGAATCATTTGTTTCTGAAATTGGAACAGTTGTAGCACATGTACATTTTAGGGTCATAAGGATGGACACACAAAGCCCATGTTGGGGGCTGAGATTAGTGTCTGGTGCACTGATAGCTACTTGTGAAACAATTACTTTTCTCTGACCTTGGGGAAAAACTGAGGACTTCCTTAAGGATGTGGTGCTAAGTGGTGAGGAAGCCTAGAGCAGAGCTGTGTGGTCTCACATTTCATTGGGTTCTTCTCTCTTTTGAACACAGACAGTTTCAGGACTGAAAGATGCGTGCATCTAGTGTATTTGACACACAGCATCTTCCTTTACTCCTACCACCCATGGGAACTATTCCAAAGGCTCCTAGTGGGTACCTGAGCCCTAGCCCTGTGCTAGGTGACTTCTTATCCTTCATGCCAGTGGTAAAATTTAATTTATTAATTAATCACAGTGGGAGAATAACAGTGACTAATAATAAGTCAGAACGATTGAAATAATATTGTCAGGAGAGTTATTTTTTTCATTTGTGAATTATTTGTTTTCAGAATTGCAGTTGGCCACAGGTAACTGAAACCAAGGGAATGAAGCCCCAGGTGGAGTTAGGGGACAGTGCAGATAAATCTCAGCAAAGAGATGGAGTGACAGACTTCAGATGACAAAGCCAGGTGGTGCTAGAGCCAGAGAGGTGGATGCTCTTCCAGACCCAGCTCTCCTCTGGGCCATGTGGAGAAGCTGCTTGTGATGATAAAGGAAGACATCCAGACGCCCTTGGAGGCTCTCACCCATCTACGAGCAACAGGACTCAATTCTCCTTGTGAAAATAGAAGCCAATTAAAACAAACAAATAAAAACAGTAACTTGGTTTTGGCCGAGCACGGATCCTTTGACTTTTGGAAGTTATTACAATTGGATGGGGATGCTTTCACAGAGACTATCCTATCCAAGGCAACAGGAGTCGAGGAGTGAGCAGCCGAGAGGCTGAAGTCTTGAGTTAGCTGGACGCTCTTATCCATAAGCTTTGTGGAAGTACAAGTGTCTCTTCCTTTTCCTCTCTTCCTGTGTGCTCACTGCAGGGACTACACAAGCAGAGCTCTACATACTAGGGCATAGGGAGTGCCTGGGGTATGGTTGGCAAGGGCATGGGGAGTCCCTGGGAAGGGCCTAGGGAGGGCATGGGGAGGGCATCACAAATCCAGTCCCTCCCCTGTTTCTTTGGAAATAAAATGATAGGGACATAGATATCCAATTTGCTCAAGCTCTGCCTAGGATTGCTTTTGCCTACAATAGCAGAATTGAGTAGTTGTGAAAGAGCCTAGCACTTATTACCCAGCACTTTCTATGAAATGTTTGTGGATTGCCCTCTGAAATCAATTGTTTTTAAACACACAAAAGGCTGCTTGCTCAGGCTCATAAAATCTTTGAACATGAACAACCATTTTATAGGATATTAGTTCTTGAGAAGTGAGCATCAATCACAGTACTTACTTCATAGGTATGATTGGGGAGAGAGTCATTGCAGGCAATGTACTTAGAACAGTGGCCGCAGCGAGTGCTCTAGGTGACATTATGGACTCTGCAGCCCTTGTTTTAATGGGCCTGCAATATTCCTCAAAGCTTTTCCACACGGTGCTTCAGAAGGGGGCAACTAGGGAGCAGGCCAGAGGAAGGATTTGGAGGGACCCTGGAACTGAGCAGTTTCTTTGATGGAGTAGAAGACACTTGTGGGTTTCTTTCTGGTCCACTCATGTATATGAGTCTTCTTTTTAGAAGATGTCTTTAAGGTTCTGGGAAACGTAAGTTTCCATTTACCTTACAAGGAACACTCTGTGCTCCTCAGGAATCCAAAAGAAAACTGGGCAGGGAGCCCAAGCTTGAGTTCTAGGCCTGGTATTCTAATTAGTCACATGACATTGGGCAAATGGCCTGTGTTTATAATCTTTTCAGTTCATCCTCAGGTTGTCTGGTGAGGCTGTACTCCACTCCTCTGGATGGTTGGGATAATCTTTCTTCTTTATGATCCTCTCTCGGCTTTTAAAGGGCATCTTCATCTGATAACATCCGCTTTTTCAACACCATGGGTCGTCATTTTGCACATCTCAGCCTCTCTGAGATGTGGCTTCTGAGCAGTTTAACAACTGTAGACTGTGACTAGTCTCAGGCTGTAGGTGAGGCATGTATTATGTTTTCCAGATCTGAGGAACTGACTCCGCCACCACCATAGCAGAACATGCCCCAAGGACCCAACACTCTTGAAACCGTGCCCAGAAATCCGACTCCTTTGGAAACTAAAATTCTGGAAGCCCTTAGCCTTTCCCCCCTCCATCCAAATGTCTGCATAGTGGCCTGGCATGATGCAAACACTTCCAGCAGGCAGCTGGGGTTTTCACTTGTGCCAGGGGCTGCTTGCCCAAGGTTGCTTGGCAATTCTTAATCCTCTGTGGAACCACCTCCCACACATCTCCTCTTTCAACTTCCAGTCTTTTAAACACACTTACAAGTAGATTCGTGTTCCATCTTCAAACAATCTTTACAGCTAAGCATGGCATAGACTCCTCTGTGAAGGATAAAGGAACTGAGGCCGAGAGAGGCGAGACCAAGTGTCCAAGGTCTTAAAGCAATGTTTTAGGTCAGGTGGGAGCAAAACACTTATCTTCCAACTTTTGGTTCTAGGCACTTTCTTCTACTATCCAAATATTTTCAAATGGTGTTTTGTCTTAAAGTTCCCACACCTGGCCTTGACTCCACATGAAATGGCCATGTGTAAGGCCAGCACTGTGGAGCTGGGAGGGAAGTTGGTGGGAAAGAAATCTCCTGTTCATGGGCTTTGATGCTAGACTGGGATAATGTTTTTCCCCTCTTTGAACCAGGGGGAAAACTCTACAGACTAAATCTCTGCAGAGAAAAAGAAAAGAATATTTCACATATTTTCTTTTAAAAGAAATTGCGCTGTGTTACAAGGTTATATTCATTTCTAACATATTAATTTCAAGGGACACACAGACTGTTGACATGACAACTTCTACATGGATATGAGAAATAAAACACGCTATTGAGAGGTTCCAAAGGCTCTGAGATGTGGCTTCTCTTACTCAAGGCCCTGGTTTCTTTTTCCAAGAGAGGAGATGGGTGTGCCATTGAGTTCAAACTAAATTTGACTGCAGTGACAACCAATCCTCAAATGTTAGATTCTTGAAACAATTAAAATTTGTTTCTTCCTGTCCTGGGTGGGCCATGGACCGTCTCTGGTGTCTTTTTCATGGATGAGAGCAGAAAGAGCAGCACCTCTCCAGGATAAATCATCTCACGGCAGAGAAGAAAAAACACAGTAGGCTTTTGCTTTGTCTAGGATAACTTCTGCAAGGAAAAGATACATATTTTCCTTTATAGTTTGATTTTACAAGTCATTATGTGGACAAATCTGATGTTAACAGAGTAAAAATTATTTTCTTCCACAGGTCAAACAGGGTAGGGTGTTTTTGGAAGGACAGAAATAAACCTTGGCAATAATGCTATTAACAAACTGGGATCCAACAACTTCCCAACCTTTATGTTTGGGCATTTTACATGCTGGTCAACATATCTGTTATGGTGCTAAGGTGTCTATCCAATTTAGTCCTTAGTTCAAATGTGTGGAAAGTTGACATTTAAAATGGGGTGATGAAGTTGTAAGGGGTCATGATTATACAGGGTGGGCTTGCCATAAATCTGAGGGTGTTCTGCCCCTGCCCTCTCTTGCCCTCTCCTGTCTACCCTGGGCTGATGCAGCATGATGATGGCCCTCATCAGATGATAGCATCATCTCTCTGTCTCCAGGATGGTGAGGAAAGGAGAACACACCTGTTTGTAAGTTACCCTAGCTGTGATATTCCGTTACAGTAACACAACATAGAATGAAGGAGGTCCCAAACTGAGCTCATCTCTTCTGTTCCTCAAACGCACCCCTCTGCCCATATCTCTTTGCCATGGAAATGGAACTATTATGGCTCCAGATCTGAGGACTGAGCCTTGGTCTTCCCCCCTGGTCTTACTGTCCCTGTGATGTTGTCAGCTATGTCCTTGGATTCTGCTTCACCTCTTCCTCTCATCCCACCTCTCTACTCATCATCAATCATCATCTTCATCATTATCATCAATCTTCATCATCACCATCACCTTCATCTTCAATATTCATATAATCATCACCATCATCTTCATCATCATCATCAATCTTCATCATCATCATCCATCTTCATATCATCTTCACCATCATCTTCATCTTCATCATCATCATCAATCTTCATATCATCTTCACCATCATCTTCATCATTACCATCATCTTCATCATCATCAATCTTCATCATCATCATCAATCTTCATATCATCTTCACCATCATCTTCATCATCAATCTTCATCATCATCATCAATCTTCATATCATCTTCACCATCATCTTCATCATTACCATCATCATGTTCATCGCCATCTCCTTCATCTTCATTACCATTTTCACCATCGTCATCCAGATCAGGGCTGGTGAATGCTGGAGCTACCAGAGTAGTTCTCTTGAACTCCACCACCAGTGTTGGGTATGGAATTGAGGGGCAGGAAGACATGATGCAGATTCCAAGCTATTGTAACTCTAGTAAACAATTCCTGTGTAAAGGAACCCCCCGATTCTCAGAAGGAAGAAACGAGTCAAATAAAGTTAAGGAGAGTTGGTATCTTCCCTGACCCACATCAGAGTCTTCGTTTGTGCTGCATTTTAAAGATCACGGACAAAGATGGTGGGAAACACTTGCAGGCTCTGCTGTCCTGCAGTTGTGCCCATTTGATGAGAGGAATGTGGGTGAGTTTCCCTCACTGCTGACTCCCTGGCCTCCCAGGCTCGGGCATCTCTAAGGGAAAAAGGCGTAGGAGGACAGACTGGCAACAGTTGGCCTTGGGTAGATGTGCCGAGCTTCATGTAAGTCCAGCTGCCTCTCCAGGCTTCCAGATGCGGTCAGAGCTTAGAGAGACAAATGGCAGAAAAGGACCTCAGGCTTGACTGTGTCTGGACCCTGCTCCTAAAGGGAAACATTTCAAATGTCTAAGAAGAAAAGTTCCCTGCTTAAGTTCCTCCAGCAAGGCTGTGACCAGCACCTAGGAGCCCTGCATTACATAGTTGTGTTCTCAGTGATGGACTAATGATTTCTGGTGCAGCGCAGAGCATGCTCAAGGAAGCCTTGGTGTTTCTGATTGGTTTTATGCATTTGATTTAGCTATTATTGACTAGTTAGTGTATTTACAAAACACTATAACTACTTCTAGAACTCTCTGTGGTATCTGGAACCTGACTTCAGAGTCAGAAGGGCCTTATTGTTGGGAGTGACCTATCCTGCTTGTGTTAGAAGACTTGGAGCCAAACCCTGCTCTTAAACTCGTTTCAGTAACGGACTTACGCTACTGCTTCTTCACTCCGAGCCTCAGTCTTCCCACCTCGACAATGGGTGTAACAATAACTATAACTTTCAGGCCATTTGTGTCTTGTAATAATTAAGATGTGTGTGAAGTTACTTGGTGCTAATTTGATCTGTCAGGCTTTCACAGTTCTATAGAAGCACCTGTTTCAGTGTGAGGTTCCAAAGACTTCCAACAAGAACTGGCCAGGAAAATCACCATATATTTCTTCTCCCCTCACCAATCACTATGTGCAAAATGACAAAATGCCACTAGAGAACACTGCACAAAAGAAAGAGACAAGAAAGAGGACAAGTGATAGATTCTGATGGTCAGAGGAGACCCAACCCCCCAGAGGAGGCAGTATGCGAGAATAAGTTTCAAAAGATGAAACTGAACTTTTTAAGTGAGAAATTAGAGTAACTTTAGAGAACCATAATACCAGAAGTGTACGCTTGATGGCGTGAACATGTACGGTTGTGGGCGATTTCAGACAGCTAGCACACAGAATAGAGTCGGGGATGTGGATGGTCAGAGTGAGGATGGACAAACGGGGTTCGGGTCAGGCTGGATCAGTGTAGGAGTGAGAAGTCTAGGTAGAAATTCACCCTGAACCAGAACTCAGAGGCTGCTAGCTTAGTGTTACTTGGAAGATGGGCGTGGCCTGACGGACAGGACCTTAATTTAGGTGTGGCATGCGCTCTCCAATTCTGCATTCTGCTGTCTTCCCAGCCTCATTGCTGCTTCCCAGCTACTTCCCTTATCTGTATTCTTTGCCTGGAGTTGGAAAGCTTTTGAGTTTAGGAGGGGCTGATGCAGAACTCTGACAAAGCTGGGTTTGAGGTTCCGACTGATGGGGGAGGCTGCGCCCACATTTTAGAGCAGTGACAGTGGCAGATGAGACTCCTATAAGGAGACGGTTGTGGCAATCTGAAAGATGCCAAGATCCTGATCCTGGCATGGAGACAGGGATGGAGCTGAGAATGCCTGCTGGTGCAGAGTCCGCAGGACCTGGGAGGAATTTGGGTTGGAGGATAAGAGAAAGGAGAACCAGACTAAAGAGTCTGAGAGTCTCATGACTGCTGTCCCTTGAGTCCTTTCCAGCACTGGACACCACATGGAACCTCAATAAATAATTCCTGAATAAGTAAGTGAATGCAAGGGAGAGTTTAGATGGTTTCCAGGGTGCTAATCTTAAAGGGAACACAGACCAGATATTCCACAGCTCTGGCTTGAATGTGAGCAGCACACCCCTAATGATAATGAAGCTTTGAATCCTGTTTTCAGGTCACACCCAAACTCCATGATCAAAATAGTCCGTGGAAGCCTAGCGCAGGAACTTGGCTGGCTCCTGAGATGCATAAATTAGAGGGACTTGCTAAGGGGGATGCTGTCTGCCATTTCCCTTAAGAGACCTGGGCTAAAGAAGTGAAAACAGTGGGTTCCTTAACTTTGGGAGATAAAAGTTAGAGACCATCCAAGTCCCAAGCATCTAGAAGACTGGGCGCCTCCAGGCTCAACCTTCTCATCGCTGAAGCAATAACAAAGATATTACCGACAAAATAAATAAGAGCTCTGTGGATTGGAGAGATAATAATTTTGCTGGCCAAATATGAAAATATCAAAGGTCCAGGAAAGGATACAGTTATGAGCCTTTGATGTACAACCATAAAGGCCCATTTTATGCTCCAGCCAGGAGTATTTCAGGGCAAAGATGGAGTGATATTTTCTGCTACCTCTGAGGCATAAAGGATACTTTATGAGCGAAAGGAAGCCAACTTCTCAGATGGCTGCAGACTGTCAGGTCCCGAGTCTGAAATCTAAACACCAACTCAGATTCCAAAACAAAATTCCTCCTAGTGCCCCTTGCCCGGCTGAGATCTGGTCGGATGGTCAGAGTCAATAGTGGGAGGTCCGCCCCAGGGCAAGGCAGATAAACCCCAGCAGTTACAATCACAGCAGGGCCCAGAGCCTCCAGAGCTCCTGAAGGGCCCTTACTTGCCAAGGTCTGAGGGGCAGGGAAGGCATCAGCTTGCAACACTGGGAAGCAAACAGTGGATATGGGAGGCTCTCCAGAAGTGCTTGCTGGGTGAACGGCACTTTTAGGAACATTCTGTCCTCTTCAGTTATAATCTCTGAGCTGTGAGAATTAGGTAAAATATCTTATGAACCCCCAAAACAGTCGACATGTGAGGGTTGGTTCCTCCCTCCCTCCCAGTTTCTTCTCTCCACCTATTTGCAGTAAGCAGGCAGAGCACATCCTCCTCTTCAGTGCACAGTCACAGGTTCAGAGTCAGGGTGCCTGCCATCTCGGTCAGTAGTGCCAGCAACCCAACTGTCCCTTAGTGTTGTCGGAGACGCTCCTTCTTACCTCCCCTCATTCCTGCACAGGTTCAGAGTCAGGGTGCCTGCCATCCCAGTCAACAGTGCCAGCAACCCAACTGTCCCTTAGTGTTTCTGGAGATGCTCCTTCTTACCTCCCCTCGTTCCTGACAGCCACGGATCTGTCCTGCATTACTACTGAGCCATCTCTCCCTTTCATGAGTAGAGAATGGCAGATCAAGGGGCTCCTCCAGTGGACAGCCTGTTGAGGCTGGCTTCTTTGATTTGGGATCATATCTACAATATTCACTGAAGTTATTACACATGCCAATTCCTTTTTATTGCCAAATACTATTCTGCCATATGGCTGCAACACATCTTAGATTTCCCCTGTTAAAGGACATGTGGGTTACATCTCCTTTTAAGTGACTGTGGCTAGCCCCACTGAACATTGTGTGCAGGCTCTTTACAAAAGTCAGTTTTCATTTCTCCAGGGTACATTGTTAGTAGTGGGATTAGCATAACCCACCATAAGTGTATGGTTAGCTTCTTAACAAGTGTCAAATTGTTTTATATAATCGAGGTACCATTTTTCATTCCCAGGCGTTCAATTTGGTTCTGAATAGAAAGGATGCAAGGCCCAGAGAATTGAAGTGGCTTCAGCTTGCTCACAAGCAAACGAGGCAATGTGTGAAAGAGACCTAGACTATCTAGCATTGACTTCCATTCCACTGCCTTTCTGTTGGGTTTGACCCTGTCCGTTTGGTCTGGTCTACAACACAACTCATTGCGGTGGAGTCCAGCTGCGTGTTTATTGACATTTTACAGGTTGAAGACTGGTGGAGGAGACACGACTGCCTAATGTCATGCAGCTGGGAGCGGTGGGTGGAGTCCATTCCCAGCTTAGTGCGCATTTCCTCTGAGTTCCAAGAGTTAGAGCAGGAATTGCAGGCAAATGAATCAATATTTCAAGCTTTGTGGTCATGCTGCATTACAGGGGAAACTTTCCATGCTTTCATAGTGTGAACTCTATGTTTATTAAAAGTTATCCCTCAATTGCTTCAATTTTCACGTTATTAAAGAGCTTGGCTCACTGGCATATTATGCTCTCTGCTTGGAATGAATTTTTTTTTCTTCCCTGTTTTTTTTTTTCAGTTGGGGCGGGGGCCAAGGAGTCAAAGGAAGGCTTTAGGTCTGTTGCCCACCGAGCTCGCCAGGCAGTGCCTGCCATGCCTTGGGGCTTCCTTCCTGCTGGCCCATCAGGAAGGAGCCAACACCTTTCCTAGGAAACAGACAATTAGAGAAGGCAGAAGACCCTTTTAATCCCAGTGTCCCAGGAGGACCCCAGCTCCGGTTCTGTGGGTAAAAGGGGTTGGGGGTGATTTCAGGCTCAAGGCTGTCTGTGTCAGGAGAGAAAAACTGACGGATCTCTTCTAGAATTCTGGTTGTGGAAGGGGTGCTGAGTTCCTAGCGGGTTGAAACGCTCCGCTTTAACCCCGCAGGCAGGCAGGAAGTGGTGGAAAGCAAGGCAGGAAAGGAAGAAAAGAGCAGAAAATGATGGAACAGAGAGAGGGAGAAGAAAACAAGAAGAGAAGTGAGATGGTGTGTGTGTCTGGGGTGGGTCTGAGGAGGAAAATGAGGGAGGAAAAGCCCAGGCTTGAAACTAGGTAGTTTATTTGCTTAGCTGATGTTTGGTATAGATTAGCCTTGACTAGCTGGAAGGGGCCCAGGTAATTGGACCATGCTAATTAGATCTTCATTTGATTTTGCCTCTGTTTGTTTGACTGCTTAGTTTATGACTTGGCAGAGAGCTTTCTCATATACACTCTGCTAACTGGTTTATCTGAGCTGAGATTGAGCATGGACAGAATTGACATTGGATTTGCTGCCTCAGACCACACAGACGAGGTAGAAACTCTCACCTAAACATCAGCGTCAAGGCACAGTAGAAGACGTGGCAGAGAGGCGTGACGGACCTCTTGGAGTCCCAGGGACAGCAGAGTTGATACGCACTGTCTGGGTCAAGTCCATGTAGATGACATTCCTGACATGGCCAGGTGCCTGCCTGGCTGATGTTCAGAGTCAGCAGTCGGACAAACACGAATTTAGTTCCTCCCTGGGTTATTTACGGCCACCATTTGTCTTCACTGAACTTACATGTTATAGTTTGAATGTGAAATGCCATCCTTCACAGGCTAATGTGTGTGAACGCGTGTTTCCTGGCTGGAGCTATATAGCAGAGTGTATGGGTTGTACCTTGGCCTTTGACCTGTCTTGTTGCTGGTCCAGAGATGTAATGAGCAAGAAGTTGCATCTAGAGCCACACAGGCACCGCTTCTCCCCCTGTACTGGAGAGAGAGAAAGAAAGGAGGGGGGCAAGTTTTCTTTCAGACTGTCTTTAGATAGCCAACCCCCAAATATCAGCAAGGACACTTCTTATTAATTCTGAAAGCTTGGCAATTAGCTTAGGCTTGTCCCATTAGCTCTTATAACTTAGCCTGCTTTTATTAATCTATGTTCTGTCACATGGCTTGGTTACCTCTACTCTGTACTGTATGTTTGACCTCTTCAGTGTCTCTCTAGCATTTTGCTGGCATAATCCATGCTCTTAGATTCTTCCTCCGTTTCCTCTCTCTCCCCAGAAATCCCGCCTATCCTCTCCTACCAAGCTACTGGTCATTCAGCTCTTTATGACACCAATCACAGCAAAAGAGTCTTCACACAGTATACAAATATCCCACAATGAGGTGGGGGGGGGCAGAGATCCTTTGTAAGGCATGATGTCTTCACACAGTAACAGTGAGAAGAGCTAGCTAGTACACTGAGACTCTCACTTGTAAATAAGATAATGACAATTACCTTATGGGAGAGATGCGAGGCTGAAAGAAATGATAGGAAAGGTATTTACATAAGCTCTAGGTTTGGGGAAGGCCTTCGGTTCCCTCCCCTCTTTGTCTGTGAAGTCACATCTGGGAAAGTCAGCCAGTCAGCCCCCCTTATGTTGGTGATGAGTGCTAACACTGAACTTACATCTGTGTCCCACGCACGTCTTTGTTGACTTCCCATTAAGGTCCTTCACTAGGACTTGTGCAAGGTACCTACCTTTTCTTCACAAATGTCAGAGTAGTGGTTTACAGTGCTGGTCGCCTCCACCCTCTCACTGGGGGTTCTCCATCCTGATGTATCTGCTTCTCTGACCCACCATCCCTAGCTTCAGCTTGCACAGCAGACGCTCGAGGTCTCTTCTGCAGTCCCTGGGCTCTGTGCTGCTGCCCCGCAAAGGTGGCCGGTGTGCCAGGCCTTTCGGAGGCCATGCCTTGCCCTTCTGTATAGACCAGCTTATTTGCCTGATGCAATGATGCTCTTTGAGTTCATGAACTTGATTTTTCTTCCTACATCTCCAGATCCCAACAGAATGTTTAGTTGTGTGATTCTGGGCAAGATACTTAACCTTAGGTAGCCTCAATTCTTTCATTTATACGATGGGATAATTGTAGCTCCCTATAGTGCCTGAGGGTTAATAAAGGCCATGCAAGCTCCTCCTGGCAAATATTAAGTACCTGGTATCCATGGGCTCTTAGGAATGTTATGAACAAATGAATGGGTACAAGCATGAATTAAAGCTATCCCCCTACTATTAAGGGGTTTGGTTCCTTGGGAGAAATGTTTTGAAACAATGCCATATTAAAGTAGCCATGTATTCTTTAGAAAGTGCAACAATAGGAGGGAAATATTCATTTACAATTAATCAAGAGTTAAAATAAGGACATCTCAAGAAGCTTGGAATTGCTCTCTCTCTCTCTCTCTCTCTCTCTCTCTCTCTGTGCTTGTGTGTGTATGTGTGAAACATAGAAAAAGAGGTAGAAAACACCCATACTTAGGCTTAAGCCACAAGGATCTGTGAATCCCCATCCTGCCATACCCTGCCAGTTTCCTAGCGACCAATTGAGAAAGTTAGGCCAATTTTACATGACAAATGCTTGATCCTTGCAGTAAGATACATTTTAAGGTGTTTGTTCCCCACTCTGGAAGTGTCTTTAGATTGGCCTTACCTTTATTGGAGGAGAGTATCTCCCCCATAGGACAGGACAACACTGGACTTTGCTAGCCAAATGCCAGGTTGTCCTTCGGGGGTTGACTCAAAAAGTCTGTATTTCTACAAATTCCCTGTAGGGGGCGCTGCTGCCTCCAGTTGGAAAACTCAACTTCCCCAAGCAGATTCAACAGAAGGGGACCCAAATGCCCAAGCCAGCTCCCAAACCAAATTTCTTGCTGGTGATTTCCATTAATGTTTTATCTTCCAATGTTTTTTTTTCTTGCCTTGTATGTTAAGATACTACCAATTTTATTACATCAACTCTATGCTAAAGGAAACCCACCCTTTGCATCTGAAGGCTTCACTCGAATTTTCTAACCTGTAAGCCATTATCTTATATGAGAACCATGGGGAAAAGTTTTCCCAATTATCTCACGGGCAGAAACCCAGGCGCTTCAGCGCTGTTGAAATCCAGAATTCTGATTGAGAAGTCGACACACCCCATTTCCTCCACCTGGATTGGTTTCCTGAGAGTCTTTAGACCAGACAGGCTGACTCAATAGTCTTAAGAACTTTGAAACACCTGTGCGCGCCTAGCCTTGGGTGCATTTATCAGACTTCAAGAGAAATGAAAGGTGCCGGCGCACATCCTCCTCTCTGCAACTGGGTTCGGTGTTGAAAGCTGCTCGCAGACACTCCAGAGCGCAGGCGGAGCCGGGGGAGGGGGGTATTTGGTTCTGCTTTGCCAACAGAAGGATCATGCAGGAGAGGACTCTGCATTAACAGATAGAAACCCCACCTTAAGCTTTCTGCCTCTGTGATTAGCTTAGTGTGCTCGCCACACGCTGAGAGTGTGTGGAACTCATTCGGCCCTTGATGAACTGCTTCAGACATTACTGAGTGAGCTCTTGCCTTTTTCTTTTGCATAAGCTATTTACTTTGGAGGAAGGGTCTCTCTGTGTAGTCCAGGCTGCCCATGAACTTGTTTGTGATCCTCCTGCCTCAACAGGACCAGTTTAATCCTTTGTCTTTTATAATAGCATGCTAGGTCTGCTGAGAAGAGTTCTAACTAACAATATGGTTTCCTTGAACCTCATTCTAGACCCTTTATACTGGGCATGAACCATGGTGGTGGGGATAGAAGCTTTTGTTTGTTCTCAGTTATACAACACCTTATCCTTTCTTTCTCCTTGATGGCTGAGACTGTGGGGACACATGTCCCACATGCTAGGCTTCTGGACCTTGAATCACCTTGGAGAACGCTACCCGTTGACCATTTCACTGGACAATGGAGTGACGAAGAAGTAAGTCTCCAACCTCAGTGGTTTATTGCTAAGGCTGTTTCTCATTATGGGGCAGTTAGCCTAATACCACTGTTAACACCCAGGCAGCCTGTGAGAACAGCACCCAAGTGGGCACACCTCTCTTCTCCAGCCTCCCATTCCTACCCACCAGCTTCTGAAAGAACCTCAGGACTTACAAACAACTTTATGGGCTTCTTTCTCAAATGTGGTTTGATTCTGCAATCTCCATGTTCTCTTAGCACCGTATTGAAGAGGTGAACTACCCAATGACTAGATGCTGTGTCTGGAACTTACCACGTATGATCTTGAGAAGGTCTTCTCGAAGGTGGAGAAGGCGAGGCTCAGTGAAGGCGAGTGGAGCTGATGGGACCTGTGCCGTGGGACTCTTGTGGCAATTAAACGAGACCATTGACACATAGCAGCCGGCACATAGAAAGTGCTCAGGTAACGCCAGCCCTAGCTTTCTTTCTCACAGAGAGCCAAAGGCTTTATTTCCCTTCCGAAGAATCACAGAGCAGGAAGAATGGTGGCTCACTGTCTGGGGAAAGGCGTGCAGGCACTTACCCGTCTCTTCATTCTAGATTGCAGCTGAGATGAGATGTGTCTTTCTGAGCCTCCCAGACTGAAGGAAGAAGCCTTGTTTTCCGGTCTTAGTTCCTTGGATAGAACCTCACTCTTCTTTCCTGGGTCTGGTTTCTCCTCAGAGTGGCAGAGTGGGCCTGTATGACCCCCCAGCAGCCTGTAGCTCTGCCAGAGTGGAATTTTAAGTTAGCAGAAGTGAATTGCTAAGGAGAAAAAGACAGCAAGAGCGGGGAAGGAGCAGCCTAGAAGGACAGCTCAGCTTATCAAGTAACCTGTCCCAAAGTATGTAAGCCACACTGTCAAGGTCATATGGAAAAGATTTACAGCCCGGGTCCATAAATAACCCCTGCATGGTGGAGGCCTTCAAATGTCAATGATGTTACACCTTACCATAGGGGGGAAGACACGTTCTTCTTAGAGACTCTGTTACTGTGACCGTTGGCCAGGTTGGCTCATAGTTGCTTTTTCTCTTCAGTTGCCTTTTCCCCTTCTTCCTCCTCCCTGTTTTCCCTCCTTCTCTTTTTCTCCCTTCTCTTCTTCCGTCCCTTGTTCCTCCGTCCTCCTCTCCTCTCCTCCTCCCCTTCTCCCTTCTCTTCACCTTCCTTTGTCTCTTCCTCTCTGTCTCTCCTGGCCTACCTGCACCACCCCCTTTCCAGTCCTCTTCTCCTTCAGTCCAGACTTTCTGCTGGCAGCTAACTGTCTTCTCAGCTGAAAACACTTCGCTGCATTCACATCTTTGCCGTGATGTGTGCATTATCTTTCCTGACTTCCTGATGTATTTACTCATGCATTTCCAGCTGTCGTTAAATAGGCCTTAGCCCATGCTGGGGTCTGAACTGTGGCACTCTTTGAGCGAGCAATCCGGGGGACCTAGTAACTGCACTAATAACTGACTAGTTGATAGATTTAATAGAGAGAGCTAGATGCCATAATTTTAGCTACTATCAAATATACCTGAAGTTATTGTAGAAAGGGGTTATCGTAGAGAGCAATTTGAAGAAAATTTGGGGGAAAACTGAAGCTAAAGAGAACTAGGTTCTTTTCAACACTGTTTACATAGTATTTAGGCTAATTGCAAATTTGAAGTTTTCGGGCACAAAAATCATTAACTCTGACATTCCAATCAACCTTGGAATTAACTCCAATCTGAACCCTCAGCTACCAGACATTTTTTGATATGTAGTCATGTGTTCTTTTTCTTGGAGTAGAAAATTAAGGGCACAGTTTGGAATCATATGGAGAGTGTTAGCATAGCATTTCATTCTCAAAGTAGCCTTAACTGTAATTATAGGGGCACAATTATAGGGGCAGATGGAGACTCCCCTATATTAGGTTCATTTCATTTTCATCTCTGTATAATGTGCAGTTTTATTCTTTTGGCTAGAAAGTGTGACACCCCACATTCTCAGCACAGTGCTCAGATAAGTCTTTTTACTAAGAAATGTCAAGCAAGTCCCACATACTCAGCTGTTCTTATACAGGTACCAGTGCCTCTCTACAGGAATGTGGGTACCAGTGCCTTTCTCACAGATGGGGGAGGACTCGCTGCCTTTCCTTGGGTATCAGTGCCTCTCTGGTAGATGAAGTGATAGGTTTTTGGGCCTTCACAGTAGTAGAACCAGAGATTCGGTTCCTGTCCTTTACTCCAAAGCCCTATTGTTTATTCCTGTGCCCTAATTCTTTCTACCCACAAATGCTTTGGTTGTTGAAAACAGACCTCTGGATATTTCTTTTCTGGTGAAATACCAGAAATTAAAGGGAATAAACCTTTGCTTTGTGTAGGGGATATAATCATATAAGTTTCCATTTTCTATTGAGAAAGCATTTCATTTATTATTTTATTTATTCCCCAATCTTTTTAAAAATTAATTAATTAATTTTTTAAAACAATCTTTTCTCATACTGCATACCAATCCCAGTACCCTCTCCCTTCCCCCCCCCACGCCCGTCCCCATCTACTCCTCGGAGGGGGTAAGGCTACCCATGGGGAGTTAGCAAAGTCTAACACATGACTTTGAGGCAGGACCAAGCCCCTCCCCACTGTATATAGGCTGAGCAATGTATTTCTCCAAAAAGAATAGGCTCCAAAAAGCCAGTTCAAGCAGTAGGGATAAACCCTGGCCCCACTGCCACTGACCCCACAGACTGCTCCAGCCATATAACTGTCAGCCACATTCAGAGGACCTAGTTTGGTTCTATGTTGGTTCCCCCACTGTCAGTCTGGAGTCAGTGAGCTTCCACTAGCTCAGGCAAACTGTTTCAGTGGGTATCCTCGTCATGGTCTTGACCCCTTTGCTCATATTATCACTCCTCCTCTTCAACTGGACTTTGGGAGCCCTGCATCTGCTTCCATCAGTTGCTGGATGAAGTTTCTATGATGACATTTAAGGTAGTCATCAAGCTGATTACAGGGGAAGGTCAGTTCAGGCACCTTCTCCACTACTAAGATGGTATCTCAGACTCATTTTAATTTGTGTTTCCCTGATGGCTAAGGATGTTGAGTAGTTCCTTAAGTGTCTTTCTGCCATTTGAGATTCTTCCATTGAGAAGTTTCTGTTTAGATTTGTACCCATTTTTTAAATTGTATTATTTGATATTTTGTTGTCTAGTTTCTTGAGTTGTATATAGATTTTTGGATATCAGTCCTCTGTCTGATGTGGGCTTGGTGAAGATCTTTTCCCACTCGGTAAGCTGCCATTTTGTCTTATTGACTGTGTCCTTTACCTTACAGAAGCTTCTCAGTTTCAGAAGGTCCATTTATCTATTGTTTCTCTCAGTGGTTGTGTTACTGGTNTTCCCTGATGGCTAAGGATGTTGAGTAGTTCCTTAAGTGTCTTTCTGCCATTTGAGATTCTTCCATTGAGAAGTTTCTGTTTAGATTTGTACCCATTTTTTAAATTGTATTATTTGATATTTTGTTGTCTAGTTTCTTGAGTTGTATATAGATTTTTGGATATCAGTCCTCTGTCTGATGTGGGCTTGGTGAAGATCTTTTCCCACTCGGTAAGCTGCCATTTTGTCTTATTGACTGTGTCCTTTACCTTACAGAAGCTTCTCAGTTTCAGAAGGTCCATTTATCTATTGTTTCTCTCAGTGGTTGTGTTACTGGTGGAGGGTCTTAGCTGGAGTCTTCCTTGTGGATTTCTGGGAATTTCCCTAGTGTCAGGTTTCTTGCTAGCCCCATAATGACTCCCTTAATCAAGATATCTCTTTCCTTGCTCTCATCTCTGTCCTTCCCCATCTTGACCATCCCGTTCCCTCATGTTTCCTCACTCCTCCCCATCTATTCTCCTCCTCCCTTTCCACTCTCCCTTCTCCCCCAACTCCCAATTCTCATGAGATCTTGTCTATTTCCCCTTCTCAGGGCGATCCATGTAGGTTTCTCTTAGGGTTCTCCTTGTTACCTAGCATCTCTGGGGTTGTGGACTATAGGCTAGTTACCTTTGCTTTAGGTCTAATATCCACTTTTGAGTGAGTACATACTGTGTTTGTCTTTGTGGATCTGGGTTACCTCACTCAGAATGGCTTTTCCTAGCTCCATCCATTTGCATGCAAATTTCAAGATGTCATTTTTTTTTTTTTACTGCTGAGTAGTACTTCATTGTGTACACATTTTCTTTATCCATTTTTCAATTAAGGAGCATCTAGGTTCTGGCTATTACAAATAATGCTGCTATGAACATAGTTGAGCAAATGTCCTTGTAGTATGATTGAGCATCCTTTGGGTATATGCCCAAGAGTGATATTGCTGGGTCTTGAAGTAGGTTGATTCCCAATTTTCTGAGAAACCACCATACTGATTTCCAAAGTGGCTATACAAGTTTGCACTTCCACCAGCTGTGGAGGAGTGTTCCCCTTACTCCGCATCCTCTCCATCATAAGTTACCATTGGTGCTTTTGATTTTAGCCATTCTGACTGGTATAAGATGATATCTCAGACTCATTTTAATTTAATTCCCTGATGGCTAAGGATGTTGAGTAGTTCCTTAAGTGTCTTTCTGCCATTTGAGATTCTTCCATTGAGAAGTTTCTGTTTAGATTTGTACCCATTTTTTAANTTCCCTGATGGCTAAGGATGTTGAGTAGTTCCTTAAGTGTCTTTCTGCCATTTGAGATTCTTCCATTGAGAAGTTTCTGTTTAGATTTGTACCCATTTTTTAATTGTATTATTTGATATTTTGATGTCTAGTTTCTTGAGTTGTTTGTAGATTTTTGGAGATCAGTCCTCTGTCTGATGTGGGCTTGGTGAAGATCTTTTCCCACTCGGTAAGCTGCCATTTTGTCTTATTGACTGTGTCCTTTACCTTACAGAAGCTTCTCAGTTTCAGAAGGTCCATTTATCTATTGTTTCTCTCAGTGGTTGTGTTACTGGTAGTTACACAACCGCTTAGGAAGTGGTGTCCTGTGCCCATGCATTCAAGGCTACTTCCCACTTTCTCTTTAGTGAGGTTTAGTGTGGCTGGATTTATTTCGAATTACAGACCAATCACCCTCATGAACATTGATGCAAAAGTACTCAGTAAAATACTGGCAAACCAAATACAAGGACACATTTAAAAAATCATCCACTGTGACCAAGTTGGCTTCATCCCAGAGATGCAGAGGTGGTTTAACATATGAAAATCTGTCAATGTAACCCACCATATAAACAAAGAAAAAAAACCCCACATGATCATCTCAGTAGATGCTGAAAAAGCATTTGACAAAATCCAACACCCCTTCATGATAAAGGTCTTGGAGAGATCAGGAACAAGGAACATACCTAAACATAATAAAAGCAATATACAGCAAGCTAACAGCCAACAACAAATTAAATGGAGAGATAATCGCCAGTCTTAATCAGTTGTCACTTTTGTCATTGCGTTACTTTTCTCCTCCGAGTTTCCAACTTTGTGATTGTTGAGGGAAGAAGAGCTTCTTCTGATGTTCCCAGTCCAGTGCAGAGTTCAGTGATTGACAGTCGGTGTGAGTGCAGACTCTGAGCCCTCCCATACTGTGGCTACTCTCTGACCAGTTTTAGCCAGCTGTCACCATCCATTTTCCTGCAGATGTCAATGTTTTCACGCCATTCATCTTCGTTGCTGAGTAAAACTCTGTGGCGTATATACGGTACGTTTTCCTTATCCATTCATTGCTGTTGGTTAGCTAGGATGCTGAGTACCTCACCTATCGTGAACAGAGTTGCAGTATACATGGATGCTCTTCTCTGGGGTGTGCCAATTTAGATTCCTTCAGATATTTCCCCAGCCGATCATACCATAGTTCTATTTTAGTTTTGTGAAGAACATTTCTATTGATTCCCAAAGTAGTTGCACCATTTTAAACTGCCACAAGCACTTCTTGGCACAGAGACCCAGTAGTGTATAAGGGGTCATCTTTCCCTGCGTCTTTGCTGGTGTTTGTTGTTGGTTGTTTCTTGATGATAGCCGTTCTAACTGAGGTAAGATGCAATCTCCGTATGTTTCAATTAACATCCCCTGACAGGGGTTAACTATTTTCTAATGTGTTTGCTGATCACATTTTTGTTTACCGTTTCTTTGAAATAGACTTGTGTATCCTAGGCTGACCTCGAGCTCGCTATGTAGCCAAGGCTGGCTTTGAAATCCCTACGTTCCTGCTTCCACTTTCTGAGTGCTGAGATTATGGGCTTGAGTCATTCACATAGTTTGCCATTTACCTCTTCCTTTGAGAGTTGTGTGCTCAACAAATTTGCTTATTAATTGAGCAGACTTAGGAGGTTATTTAAAGTTTTGAGTTCTTTAAAGATGCTAAAATTTTTAAAACTGATTGTACAATAAAGAAAAGCATTAGATTAGAAATAAAACTACAAAGGGCTTAAAAAGTTAAAATAACAGCAAGAGCACAGAAAAGGTGAACAGAAGGAAAATTTGAGCGGTAAAAGTGATACCCCTTACAAACGCATCCCCCAAGCATATGAGCAAGTTATCATATTTGTCTCCTTCTGGGTCCTCTAACACTAAAAGCTGCCAAGTGGGAGGGTGATTGGTTGAAGGTAGATTGCTTGCTTTCATTCTGTTCATCTGGTGCTGAGCCTCAGGCGGTGGAGGGTCAGTTATTCGGCAGTTGCAATCGCACCAGGGGGCATCCCTTCTTTGAACACCAGGACTCTTTTCTGATGAGACATAGCTCTGCAGCCTGTGAGCAAGGCTGGTTCTCACTCCTGAGACACAGCTGGGGGTGGCTAATGTCTAACTGAAAAGGTGTCTTCCTAGTGTGCTGGAGTATGAGAGGGGAAGGAGGGCCACCGAGACACATTATTGGCAGTTCTGTTTCAATCCTTTCTGATCTGCTTCAGTATTGAACACCTTGTGGGAGGAAAGGGACTGGGGAGCGGCCTCTGGGCCTGAGCTTTGGAGTTTTCAGTCAGGGCTGGAAAACCTCAAGGCTTGCCTGTAGACCTCAGGCTACTGGCTACCAGTCTCTGCTATACTAATCTTTCTTTTTCCAAAGACTCTGAGGCCACTCACTAAGGAGCCCTTCCTCACGAGAGCCTCCTATGGTCTGAGCTCCTAAGCCTGTTTGTGATGACTCTTCCTCTGGCCCACAGCTGTCATACAGCCATCTCCCACCAACTGGTCACGATGTGGTGACTCCAGGCTCCCTGATTTGGGATTGTTCCTTGTTCTCCAGATACCTCGGTCTGGACTACTAAGTTTCTTCTTTCAGCCGCAGACCCTTGAGACATAGGGCATGCCCAATAGACCTTGTCTTTTCTGGGAACACTTTTTGCAGGAGTCATTGACCCCTCAGAACCTCCCAGTGGCCTTGAGGGTTATGAGAACTCTTGGCCTGTCCTGCAGGTAAGACTGTTAGTCTTTACCAGGGCCATCTGGTTTACCTTCTGGATGAATCTTTTGCTTCCTGTTGCCAGCCTAGGAGCCACACTGTTGGGGCAGAGTACTGTGTGCAGCTCCATCTGTCTTTCCACACTTTACAGCTGTGCTGTCCTCTTCTGAGATTTCTGATGCCCTTCTAACCCCCTCCCCTTCCTTCATTTAGAATAGTCTATCTGCATAACCTCTTCATTCAGTTTCCTTCAAACACATAGAATCTTCTATTGTTCACCTGACACTTATGGAAGAATGTTGGACTGTGTAATTGTGGTTTGTGGTTAATGTAGATGTCCTTGGGACCTGCTTCGGAAACTAGGGAGATGGCTCAACAGTTAGATCACAGACTACTCCTGCAGAGGACCTTGGTTCAGTTGCCACCACTGTGTTAGGTGGCTTACAACACCTGTAACTCCTGCTAACAGGGATCTGACACCTTCCTCTGAGCTCTGTAGGCTCCTGCATTTATGCATACCAGTTCCCTAGCCTACCCCACATCATATATATAATTACAACTTTTAAAGGGAACATTGGAGAAATGGCTCAGCAGTTAAGAACACTAGCTGTTCTTTTAGAGGACCAGGGTTTGGTTCCCAGCACCCACATGGTGGTTCACAACCTTCTCTTACTTCTGTTACAGAGGGTATGATGTCCTATTCTGGCATCCATCACAAAAATGTATGTAACAGGTGAAGCTTCCTTAAATGTACACCTACTGACAATTCAGGTCTGCATTCAACTTACTTACCGTAAAGGTCATAAAAGTCCTTCTTTTTATTCCTGTACAAATATTGATGGGTGAAATATAAGTATATTTGAATCTGTTTTAATTAATGAAAATTGTAAAATGCTCACAATCACTAATTTTTCACTAACGTCTCTAACATGTGACTTAGACAAACCCCATAACTGAGCACTTTGGAGGAGAGGCATTGCTAGTCAATAGCCTTGTTCAATAGTTCCTTAAGTGTTTCTTACCAAAGAGTTCCCTTATCTTTTCTTATATATATAGAAAATATATAATTCTATATATTTTCACTGTTGATTGTACAAGAAGATGAAAATTACTGGTGGAAGGCATTAGTCTTCAGTGTTGACCTGGTGTTACTTGTAAGGACTTGATGTGTTGGTAAGAATGTGGCAAACAGGAAACAGTAGAAAAACCTTCTTGAGTCTGAGGAGCAATGGCTTATGAGGAACCCCATGAAACATCTTTGCTTACTTCCACGCTTCCCCTGGGAGAGCCCACTGTTCTGGGAGAGCTGTTTTCTCTCTGCTCTCTGTTCATTCCCATATGCACAGGCATGACACTCTCTAACTGATCTGAGGTCAGCGTGTTCCACACAAAGCATTTGTTTTCATGTGACAGTGGACAGTTTACTGAATGGGAAAATGATCATGACATATTGTTGATAGACAGCTTATATAGAGTATAAATCAGTATTTACTATCATTTTTTAAAGTCATATGCTTAATACTGAGATATTCCACTGATATATTTTCATATTCTACAGTGCCAAAAATGAGTGTTTGTGGAATTTGGGTTTTAATTAGCCTCTTCTTCTTCTTTTAAAGGTTCATTTGTTTATTTTTAAGTGCGTGTGTGTGTATGTGTATGTGTACATGTGCACATGAGTGTAGATGTCTGTAGAGTGTAGAAGAGGGCATTGGAGCCTCTGGAGCTGGAGTTACAGGTGATGTGGGTCACCTGACATGGATGCTGGGAATCGAACTCTAGTCTTCTGAGGGAGCAGTACACAATCTTAACCACTGAGCCATCTCCAGCTCTAATGTCCTTTTAAAATTATCCATCTTAAACCTTTTACTTGATCATTATTTTTGTTTTTGTTTTTCAAGACAGGGTTTTTCTGTGTTGCTTTGGAGCAATTTGATGAATTTTTACAAACGTATATTCCCATGTAATCACTTATAGTCAAGATAATGCTAACAGAGCATCTCAGAGGTGCCCTCATTTTCCTTCAAAACAACTCTGTATAAAGATTTTCCCAATACTGAATCCTCTCACAACTGACTCATATGGATGTTTGTATAAGTCATTAAAATACTCTAACACAATTGTGACTCACTTGTATTGAGCTTCTTTTTCTTATTATATCATGGAGTTGGAGGTATGCATGAGGCAGAACAATAGTATAATGTTTCTCAATTCCATTCTATGTGTCTAGGGGTGTTTGGGGCATCTCCAGATTCTGGTTATTATGGATAAAATTGCTTTGAGTATCCTTGGATAACATGTCTTTCATTATATATTCTCTAGATGCTGAATTGTTTTGGTGTGCTAGTTTGATTGTGATTGGCCCCATAAATTCATAGGGAGTGGCACTATTAGGAGTTGTGGCTTTGTTGAAGTAGACATGGCCTTATTGGAGGAAGTGTGTCACTGTGGAGGCAGGCTTTGAGGTCTCATATATACTCAGGCCACACCCAGTGTCTCAGACCACTTCCTGTTGCCTGCAGATCAAGATGTAGGTCTCTTAGCTCCTTCTCCAGCACCACGTCTTCCTGCATGCCACTGTGTTGCATCCTGATGATAATGGACTAAACCCTTAAAAATGGAAGTCACCCCCAATTAAATGTTTTTCTTTTATATGAGTTGCCATGGTCATGGTGTCTCTTCCCAACAATAGAAACCCTAGACAAGACAGTCATGGTCTCTGCATCTTTTAGCTTTAACAGATGCTTCCAGTTTTACAGAGTTGCTAGAACTGTTTACATCAGTAACAGTGGTGCAGAAGCTCTGGCCCCTCTACACACTCTGCAATGCTTGGGATTATTAGGCTTTTTATTACTCTTTGATTTTCATCTATTAATTTTTGTGGATATATAGTGGTGTCTCATTGTGGTTTTAATGAGTATTTACTGATGTGAAACACATGATTGCTGGCTATCTGGGAGTATTATGAAATACTTCCTTAGGTAGTTTGACTATTAAAAATTGCATTGTGTTTTATTGATTTCTGGGAGTTCAGATGTTTTAATGAAAATCTGATTTTTTGATTATGTATAATTTGAATAATTTTCCGTACTATTTTACTGTCCTCTGTGTGTGGTGAGTTCATACTTGTTTGTGTGTGTAGTTTGTATACACCTGTGTGTGAGCTACATGTGGAGGCTAGGGATTGATGTCAGTTTTTCTATCGCTCTCCACCTTATTTACTTTGTTTTTCAAGACAGGGTTTCTCTGAAGCTTTGGAGCCTGTCCTGGAACTAGCTC
>LOEQ01000845.1:45621-58111 GCA_001685075.1 Bramus lutescens | reverse complement strand
GGCTGGCCTCGAACTCACAGAGATCCGCCTGCCTCTGCCTCCCGGGTGCTGGGACTAAAGGCGTGCGCCACCATTGCCTGACCTTATTTACTTTTTTGAGACAGGGTCTCTCACTAAAGCTGGAGCTCACCCCTTTAGCCATCCAGCTAGCCAATGAGCTCCGGGGAATCCAACTGTGTTTCACTCTGTCTAGCCCTGGGATTATTGGTTCATGCTTTTACTCTTGTCTTTTTATATGAGTGTCAAGGATCTGAACTCAGGTCCTAAAGGAGTAAGTCACAAAACAATCCCACACCAGTTTGGAATTATGATTAATAAAAGGGTTATTTATTTAAAGGGAAAAACTTATAGGTCACTGTCATAGACAACAGCCCTTTGCACCATCAGGAGAAGAGTCTGGTAGCCGGAAGCGGAGTCCGAAGCAAGAGAGGGCATGCACTTGGTATCTTAAAGGCTATTGGCTGAAGGAGTGGAAGGAGCTCCTGCAGGAGAGTCCTGTGCTTTGTACCACGTGCTTTACTGACTGAGTCATCTCCCTGGCCCACTCATTTTGCAAATTTAAAGACATGTTTAAATTTTTCATTTTGACTTGTTTTATTTTATATGTGTGGGTGTTATGCCTGCGTATATATCTGTGTAACACCCTTGTGTCTGCTGCCTGAGGAGGTGTCCGTTCCCCTGGATCTGGAGTCACAGACAGTTGTGAGCACCAAGTAGGTGCTGGGAATTGAACCTGGGTCCTCTGAAAGAAGAGCCAATGCTCATAACTTCTGAGCCAATTCTCCAGCCAAGGTACTCTATGGATGAGCATGCATTTCTAATGTTACTATGGTCAAATGTGGGTTTTATTTAAGGAGCTTATGCTTACCCTAGGCTTACATGTTCATAAGCTTTGTTATTTGTGTATTTATTTTACCTACTATATTCAAAGCTATGGAATTCATCAGGAATTGAGTTTTGTGTGCATTGGAATTCAAGGCTCATCATCCTTATTGTTAATAATCAGCTAATTCAGCACTAATCCTTTCTCTACTATACTGGGAAGACTAGGCTTTAATCATATGATCATTTATGTGTGCATCCATGTTTGGAATTTTATTTATTCTGTTGCTTGGTTATCTTCTCCCTCTCCATCAATGTGCTTGCTCTACTGACTGTGTATTTTGTGAACAGTGTAACTACTTAGCTTCTTGCACTCTATGCTCTCTTTGGTTTATACTTGCTGCAATGGGGCATTGCATTTCCATAGAAACTTTAGAATTGTCTTATTGATTTTATGGTTTAATTTTGACAATGTTACACTCAATATTTGGTATTCTCTTTTCAAAAAAATTATTATTATGTGTATGTGTGCACATGGTGTGTACAAGGATGCACACGTAAGGGTCAGAGGATTAAATTAGGCTCCAGAAAGCAAATTCAAGTTCTTAGGCTTGCAAAGCAGGCAGACATCTTTACTCTCTGAGCCCCCTGCTGCCTCCAGTGTCAATATTCTTGCTGGAGAATCTACCAAGCATTCTCCACAGGACAGCTACACAAAGAACAATAGAGTGAAGCGGAAGGAAATAGTATGTTAATAATTCTCTGTACATAAGGCTGGAGAGACGACTCAGTGTTAAGAGCACCTGCTGAGCAAACATGAGACCAGACGCTGGATGCCAGAACCTAAGTGGAAAACATGCACATTGCATGAATGCCTGTGATCCCAGAAGTGAAGAGGGCCTAGGCAGGAGAATCTGTGGGGCTTGCTGCATGACAGGCTGGGTAAGAAAAAGATCAGCCAAAACCTGTGAGCTCCAGGCTCAGCAAGAGACCCTGTCTCAGAGGAACAAGGCATGGAGTGATAGAGAAGGACACCAGACACCCTCCTCTGGCCTTTGTGTGCACTGCACACACATGTGCACATACCACACACACACACACACACACACACACACACACACACACTGTTCTCTAATGTAATACACCTCTCCTACGTGAAGTTCTTCATTGTGCGTTGGGAGCCAGGCTGATCCAAGGCTTTCTCAGCAACCCTGATGAAAGGACAAAGGGAACTCTAGTTCTGTGTCTTTGCCCAGGGCAGATTTGGCAAGGTTGGGGCTGGGGCTGGGGTCAGGGTCTCAAAAGAGATAAGTTTTCAGTTCTTGGAAACCTGGCTTTCTCCCATGAAGGGCTGTGGTTTTTAGTCCCGAGGCAGCTCTGTCTGAGGTATCCTGTGTTCTCTTTGTCAACATTGTTTGATTAGTTTTCTGCTGATCATTGCCCATTTTCTCCCTGCAAACAATATGTATGATGCTGTACTTACACAAGCCATCAGCTTCTGCGAGACCTCCTTTTCCCAGCTTTTGCTCTTGTCTTCTTTATTTCTCATCCCCGGTTGTCCCCATCAGATCCTTGCCATCCTGCGGGTTCCCATCAATGGCTCTACTCTGATGACCTCGGCTCTCACTTATTGCATTTGTTTTGTCATCTCAGCCCAGTGACTTTCTCAGGAGCGACTGGAGCAGGGACGATGCTTGTCTTATCTGTTCAGCTCTATATATGAAGTTCTATTCTGTCCTGGAATGGATTTACTGCTATACTCTTAACTAGCATAAGAGAGATCACAACAGTGGTACTTGACCTATGAGGCACAAAACGTCCATTTACTTGTTGATTTATCCATGTGGGGAAGAAAACCACATTTATTTGAGGACATGCTATCTACCAGAACTTGCACTAGTTATGCCCCATCTCATATTTTCTTAATTCATATATATATGTGTTGGATATATATATATATATATACATACATACATACATATGTTGGTTTTTTGAGTCATGGTTCCTCTGTAGCTTTGGAGCCTGTCCTGAGTCTAGCTCTTGTAGACCAGGCTGTCCTTAAACTCAAAGACATTCACCTGCCTCTGCTTCCTGAGTACTGGGATTAAAGGCATGCACCACCACCACCCGACTTTATATGTAATATTTTAAATATATATGCAATAATAAGAAAAGGTCAATAATTTGAGAGGGATATTGGGGGCATGGACAGAGTTGGAAAGGAGAAGGAAGGATAGAAATGATATAAATACAGCGCTCATGCTTAAAAATTCTCAAAAAAATTAAATTAACAACTACAAAAAATAGCAAGAAACAAAAGTGATGCTTTGCACTGAGATAAAAAGAAAGAGCACACTGGGTAACAGGCCTGACAGGGGCATGGTGGGAAGATCTGAAAGACTGGGATGTTTCTCTGGAGAGAAATATTATTATGTGGGACTTTACTTAGAAGTTCCTGGTTTGGGGTAAAAGCAGGAATGAATTTCCAGCAAGAGCTGGTCCAGTAGCAGCACGAGCAGCTTTGGAGCATTGAGAGCTACATCCTGTACCTCAGCACAGCCAGCCTTAAAGCACAGCCTGCTTCTCGGGAGCTCACAGTCCTGCACTGGAAACAGCAGACTGTACCAACCAGGCATTGTATGTGTGTGTGCACGCGTGCGTGTGTGTGCACGTGTGAGTGTGTGAGTGTGCACACGTGCTTGAGAAAAGAGTTCAAGATCACAGAGTTGTGCAAGTAGGAGTAGCTGGCTGCTCCTCTCTTGAACCTTTTGGAGGAACCTGGAGGAGAGACGGGTCTTCCCGAGGAAGAAGTAACGTCTGTGAAGAGAAGATGAAAAGAGCCTTCTAGCATGTGAAAAAGCCCAGAGCTGACAAGTGTCTGGACAGATTGTTAGTTGCGTAGTTGGCTAGTAAGTAAGGAATGCTGGGATCATAACTTGGAAATGGTAATCCGAAAAGGGTCAGATCACAAATTCACAAATTGCTTTGAGCATCCTCAAACTCAGCTATGCCTGAGGTCCACAGAGAGAGGCTCTGCTGAGGCTTGCCCAGAGCCCCAGGCCACCCCGCCCCCGTCTGTCTTACAGGTCTCTTAGCAGGTCCATCCTCAGCCCCAGTACAAAGCATGTGTTAATTAATGACGGAATGCCTTCTGTGCTCTAGGCTTGTGCAGGTTTCCTGGGAATACTTTCTACAAAGGTCTGCCTGCCTCTGTCAGCAGCTCCAAGATTCCTGTGGTCCCAAGATTCTTTGTCCCAGTGAGATTTCTCCACCTCTTGGGTGAGCCTGCCTCAGCACCACTCAGATCTTACCCCAGTGGCCCGCTATTCTAGCACACAGTCTGTCCTAGATTCTGTCAGAGATGTAGGGACTCGCATCTGCCAGGAAGAGTACAGGGCCACCAGGGCTGGGACAATTTGTGTGTAGCTCTTTAGCATCCAGTGATGTTTTTGAAAGATCTTTTGTAGAGGAGTGAGGAGCTCCCTGCCTCCAAACTATCTATCTGTTTGTCTGTTTGTTCATTTGTTTTTGTTTGTTTACGGTACAGGACATCTTTATATTTATTTGTGTAGGTCATTGAAAGCATGGTGAACAGTTTGTTGTGCAGCTGAAAGCACAAATTCAACCACATGCCTTCAGTGCGCTGTCAGCCCTTGCTACCTTTTCTAGCAGTTTCATGTCTCCTAAGAAAAAGGCTTCATAGTTAATATTATTGAGTGGTGGTTTTTTGTTTTGTTTTTGTTCTTGAGACAGGATTTCTTTGTAGCTTTTGGTGCCTGTCCTGGAACTCCCTTTGTAGACCAGGTGGCCTCAAACTCACGGAGATCCGCCTATCTGTGTCTCCCAAGTACTGGGATTAAAGGTGTGCACTTTAATCCCACTGCCCGGCTTTGAGTGGTGTTCTTTAGTGGACGTCTCATTTGAATAATCAAATCAACCCTATAAGGAACATGTCCTAATCAGACTTCTTCTGCCTTGATAAAACACTAACTAAAAGTAACTCAGGGAGAATAGGGTTTGTTTCATCCAGCAGGTTACAGTTCATCATTGGAGAAAGTCAAGATGGAAACTAAAGAACTTAAGCAGAAATCAAGGACAAACACTGCTTGATAGCTTCTTCATAGGATCATGCTTAGCTGGCTTCTTTCTTATACAGCTCAGGATCACCTGTCTAGGGAATGGTGCCACCTACAGTAGGCTGTGCCATCCTACATGATTTACAATCAAGGTTTATAAACATACCAACAGGCCAATCTGACTAGGAAATTTCCTTCTCATGTGATTATAGGCTATGTCAAATTAATAGTTAAAGCTAATCAGGACAGCATGTCATTCTGTTGCTACCTTTTACAGACAGAAAACATGAAGAACATTTGATCAATGAGAGAACGCTCCATTGTGCCTCAGTTGGGACTGCAACGTACAGGTTTTGAGTCTAAACATCCAGGTTCCAGGGAGTACACAGTTAAGTAAGGAGTGAGCTAGAGCCTGAGAGAGCACCAACTCTTCTTTTAGATAACATTCATGTGTTACCATTATCAATGAGAAGTTTTTATGACTCACTGGAGCAGAAGATACCATTTTCTTGACCAGGCTCCTATAATCTTGCATTCCCTAGCTCTGCCAGGGTAGGACAGTTGTCTGTTTCATGCCTGTTTGTACACTGAAGGACATTAAGAGGTCTTAAGAGAAATGTATACGTCTCCTCCATTGGTGGTTATTATGAGATACTGGGGGCACACTGCATTTGCTTCAGTTGGAGAATGATGAACTGCTGAAATATACATGGCATTTGACCCAAGCCTATGTGTGTAAATATTAGAAAAAGAAAGATCAGCTAATTACTTCTAGAGATTTTGTTTAAATATTGAAGTATATTGAAAATCTATGATGTTCTGGGCATTGTTTTAGGTGCAGGGTAAGGGTAATGTTGCTGCCCTCTTTGAGCATATAGTTTAGTTATTTGATTAATACTTTAGCAAACACTGAATTAGTTCATGAGTAAGGAGACAGATGAATGCTAGTCATCATCAAAAAATGTTCTGTGAGGGTCATGAAGACAAGCAGGGTATAAGAAGACAGAGGCAGCAGAGGACCACTGTGGTAATGAACATGAAGAAGGAGCTCATTCACTGAGGGTCTGGGGGAGTCAGGTTAGGTAGACAAATAACAGGAGCAAGATCTTGAGAAGGACCAAGCTTAGCATGTTGAGCATGGCCTGCCATTAGCCTAGGCATGGCTGCTCAAAGGAGTGGATCAGAGCAGTCAGATGCCCAAGGGCTTCATGTAATAGGGAGGGAATGTGAGTTTATTCCTGAAGTGATGGGAAGGTATTGACTTTTCTAGCCAGGATAGAAACATCATTTGATTTGTAGCATAAAAACACTTTTCCTGTCTGTTTTGTGTACAGCACATTATCTGGACCCTCAAAATTTGTCCCCTTGCCCCTAGTGTGTGTAAATGTTTAGATAAAAGTGATGAACATAATAATGATAAAAATATAATAATTTCAATTTTGTGTTCCTTATGTCCTTGACCACATGGTATATGCCAGTCCATGAGTCAGATTCTTCCTATATCCTCCCTGTAGGGGAGTAATGGAAAGCGAATAATGAATGACCTTTTCCTAGGCAGAGATAATAAGATCTGAATAGGTAGGATGGTTTTCTTATAGAGGGGACAAGAGGAGTTATGGTTTGCATAACAGATAGTTTGTCCCATATACTTGGGTTCCTTGTCTCCTGACTTACTCCTTCTAACTGTCTAAACATCAGCCTCTAGGTCTGTGCTAACACCACCTGGAGGTATCCATATATAGAGATCATGTGAGCGAGATATGGATAGAATTATCTGTGAATATCCTAATATTATATGTATGGATACTGAGGGTAGACATAACTTGCATGGATCTTGGGGCAGGGTGGGAATGCAGTAGCTAGGAACCCCTACCCCCTTACTAGCACTATCCAGTAGAGCATCCTAGAGGGAGGGGAGGGGAATGGGTCCTATCGGTGTTTTGCAATCCAGTGTGCACTAGCAACCTGTAGGTTCATGAGCACATGACTGTGGTTAGTGAAAAGGAGAAACTTTTAATTTTATATAATTTTCATTAATTTAAATGTAAATAGTCCTTAGTTGCCAGTGGATGTCCCAGGGAACAGTTTGACACCTATCATGAAAATTAATCAGGACAGAGACTCCATTGTATACTTTTCAATCTCCTTCTCTCCCTCCAAGTCCTCCCCTGTTCTTACTTTGACTGCTTACAGAGTTCTAGCCATTATAAAGCAGTACATGGAATGGGGGGCAGGGTGGTTCAAAGATGACCAGACCCTGTGTGGTGCCTTCTTTGGCATCTGTTCAGCGTAGAGCAATTAGACATACACATAAGTAACTAAGGTAAAAAGGTTGAGATTTAATGTTCTAAGTACCATACATGAGTAGCAGACAAGAGGCAGGGGACAATAAGGTTTTCCCTGTTTCCCTATAGGGCTGTTGGGAGAGCCTGAGATAACTGACGTGAATGTGTGTTCCTTGTAACATGCTTTGAAGATTTTTTAAGTACTTTATAGATGTGAGACATCAAAGACAACCTTGTTTTACTCAAGGGGCTTAACAGTATTCTGAGGGCCCACCTCTTTGGCCTCTGATCATCATGAGTCCATCCTGCAGTATGCAGAGGCCTGCAACCTTTCCAAAATTTAGAGTCATCCATCTAAGAGCAAACTGTTGGGAAGGATTCTGGTGTGTGCGCACAGGTTTCCTGACTACAGAATAAGGAGTCTCTGCCCTACCCTCATTGCCCTGTTTTCATCCATCCACCCTATTTCTGGTGCTAGTGAGGCTCACTCAAAATAATCCCAGGGATTTAGGCAATTTTATTGAAGATAGCTTTGATGAGCTTCACACCTATGCCTCTCATGAAGGGAAGAACTATTTTGGATTTTGCACATTGAGACATTTGTCCTCATAGAGGCTACACCAGAATGAGGTCAAATGATGTGGGCATTCTGGTATGGCCAGAGGCGGCCCTGTATTCCGCAGCCCTACAGAGTGCCCAGTGAGCAGGCTCATGAGGAGTTTAGCAGCCCATTTGCCCTCCTCACCCACTGGAGTCAGGGAGTAGGTAGTCAGGTCTCCTAAGCTCCTCTATTCATCTACCATCTTCTTCCTGTTATGGATGGGTGAGTAAAGCCTAGAGTCAGTCAGCTCTCATTTTAGTTGGATCAGCTCTGTATTTCTTGACTCCCATCTCAAATTGTGTCTCCAATTAAACCAATCCAGGCCTCTCCCCAGGCTTTGCTTCGAATGTTAAATACTGAACCACGTGTGCATGAGAAATTGCATAATTTCACTTGTTGAAATCTTTAGGAGAAGCATGGCTGATGTCTGGTTTTGGACATGAGATTTTCAGAGCCAGAAAGAAACCCAGGGCTCAGCCTTCAAGCCCTTATAAATGGGAAGATCAATGTTTTATGATGTGTTTAGGACACATAGAAAAGCAGTGTTTCAATCGAAAGGCTTGTGCCAAGTCCTGGTGCTGGGCTTTGTAAGCTAAACTACTTGCAGGGAAGGGTCACTCATCAGCACAGGGTCTCTCGCTGGTGGGATGGCACATGCCATCATCGTTGCCTCACTGTGAATTCGGAGTCCACCTACATGCTCACACAGCTCAGCTTCATCCTTTAGGGCCCAGTTTTAACCGTGCTCTTCCTGGGAGGATGTCCCGAAGCTTCTAGCTCACAGGGGCCTCTATCCACTCACCTATTCACACCTTTATTGTCTCTCCCATAGGCCTTGACCTTTGCTGTATCCAAAACTTCAAAGAAAGGAAGTCCGCTGGTCTTTAGCACAGACTGGTATCCCATTTTGGCTCCTTAGCAAACTGAGGACACCATTATCCCTGCTTTTGAAGACAGGCTGATAAGTGTCAAAGTGGAAAGGTAGCTGGCTCAAGAGAACACAGCGGCACAGGAAGTCAGCCACTCAAATTCTGTGATGTTCCTGTTGTGAGCTCAGTGCTACTTTAGGTAAATGAAGCTGTTATCTCAATGAGCTAGTCTAGAGAGAAAGGCAGTTTAATGAGGAGTGGCCAGTTCCTGGACAAACTAGAGGACTGGAGATGTTCCCACGTCCAGTTAGGGAAACAGGGCTACCACAGGTGCTGATGCAGGCACTTGGGTTTCCAGTGTAGGTTAGATACGAGAAATAAAGTCGAAGGTGGCTGCAGACTAGAGTCTGTTGAGTGGAAGAGACAGGCCAAAAAGTATAGCAAGTACCATTTGGCAAGAGAGAGTTGGAGTTTTGCAGTTGTAGTCTCAAAAGGAGATACATGTAAAACTGGGGTTCAAGAGGTGTCCTAGAGGTTGACACCCGCAAAGGGTGCAGAGCCAGAATTAGGGACAGGGAAAAGTACAATTGTGACAAGATCTGATGGCTTCAGTCAACTTAGTGGAAGCTGTGGAGAGAATTTGCCCATCAGAGTCCCTTATAGGGTTGAAATGAGGGGATCACCGTGCCCTAACTCGCATATCTATGCCATGATCTTGAGCGAGGTAGATCTGTACAGCTAAGACAGAAACTGAATGAGCCGACAGCCAGGGGCTGTCTTGTCTGCTGCTGTCCTCAGCTGAGCCATAAGATTTCTTGGAATGGGAGCTGTATGATGCAACTCCGTGTCTACCACAAGAGGGAGGGCTTCCCAGATCTTTCGTACTCTTAATTTTCTTTCCTGTAAATTCTCCACAGTCCTCTTCCGTACTTACTATACAGCACCCTCCACTAAATCAGTGGATTTCCATGCCTTGTAACCCAGTATGCTAGCCCAAGGCCGCAGGTCCCCTGACCTGTCGGTAAAGCGAGAGATCGGATGGGCTTTTCCCTCTTGAAATCTGATGATTCTTTTCACCCTTCCCACAGCCAGCAAAGCAGAAAATGGAACACAGCTCAGCTGTTGCTGGGAGCCTCTTATCAGATACAGACCCAGACAGGCACAGTCTGGCTTCACTGCGCATGTGATTTATCCACCTATTTCACAAGGAAGCTCCAGGTGACATCTGAGCCATGGCGGCAGCCAGCTGGCTCTCAGCATGCATCAGACACAAACATAGTTCACCAGGAACACTGAGCTCAAATAATTCATCGTTCAGACTCTGGAAGCCCCAGACAGGATCCTGGGAAAATACTGAAAAACACAGTTCTGACCTGAAAACCCCAGTTTCTCATATCTCATGGTAGATGGGTACTCACGGAAGCAGTGGTGATGGTATCTGGGACATGTATCCTGGGAAGTCCTTGCCACTGGATTCTTGGGTATCAGACAGTGTTGGAGTTGAGACTTACATTCTCTCTGTACTAATAACTTAACCTTAGTCTCTCCAAGCAGGTTTCCCTCTCTTCAAAGTACAGGAGGATGTCTTAGTGAATAAAAAACAATGTTCTGCAAGTATGGAGATGTGAGTTTGAATCCCCATCATCCTTGTAAAGCTGCACATGCCTGTAATACTGCAGGGGAGGATGTTACAAACAGATTCTGGAAGCATTCTGGCTAGTCAGCTGAGCTAAAGCAGCTAGCCTCCGGTTTAGTGAGATGCTGTCTCAAGGCAACAAGGTACAGAATGATGGGGGAAGACACCTGACATCCTCTTCTGGCCTCCACATGCACCGATACCCACAGGCATAGACCACACACATATACACCACACACAAATACAATACAGAGGCTATCTAAAAGGTATTTCTTAGATTCATTTTGAACAGTGAAAAATAATGCAAAATACAGCATTTATTCTGATGCCAACCACATACTTGAAGGGTTGTTATTAGTGTCAAAGAGGAACATGATCTTCCAGTTATTAACATGCTGTCTGTTCCAGGCATTGGGACAAGTGCTAGGAAAACAAATAAATCAAAAATATGCTCTTGACCTCAAAGAATTACAGCCTAATAGGAAAGACAAATTGTTGTTCTAGTCCAAACCTTGTCACTTCCTTGCAAAGTGACCTTGGTTAAATCAGTCTAGGCTGTGGGGCTCCATTTCCTATAAAAAGAGAATTAATTCAATTCATAGCATTGGATACCCAGCAGATGTGTGGTCAACAAGCCGCCAGCACAGGGCTAACCTGGCTTCTTTGCCTTTGGATTCTTCTCAGTTTCTTGGCAGAGTGGACGTCCAACACCTTGAAACTCCAAGAAGCTCAACTGAGGCTTGTTGGCCATTTGACCCCAGTTCTGTTCTGTGGGACATATTAAGACAGAAGTGTGAATTTATGTTGGATCAGAAACCTGAAAACGCTAAGTTCAAACCCCCATTTCCCTACCTTGAGCTCAGAAAGATTAAAGTTCTGGGAATTTAGAGTTTGGGGGTAAAGAATGTGCTCTGGGGCTGAACAGCTTCTAGTCCTCATTCAACTTTTGTAAAATATGATTGATGAATCTCTCAGCTCAGTTTTCTCATTTGTGCCCTAGGCGATCCCATCTTCATAGGAGCCTGATGGTAATCATCGAGAGGACACTCATAAGATATTTTGCACAGAGACTGGAATGGAGTGGCTAGTCAATAGAGTGTCATTATTGTTGAGAAACTTATGATTCAAGACCAACCTATGAGACATGGGCTAGAAACTGAGACACAGGCCAGTGCTCGGAGGTTAATGCAATTGATTGTGATGTCTCTGTATAGAATCTCTGCATGTGACATGTAGGAAGTACCAATGTCTGTCGTCACTTGAGGACAAAGGTACTCCCCGTCTTACCATGCTTGGAGAACATTTCTTTATTCTTACGGTTTTAACTTAATTATTTCTCTTATGTATAAAGTTTGAATTATCTTCTTGAGGGGTAAACCTATTTCTCTTGACTGGGAAACTGTAGGCAAGATATTTCTGGGTCACTCAGGAGGCAAATAAGCTGTGAGCTTGCTGATTGATGATCCGGAGTCAGGTCTATGGCTCTATGGGCCTAACCTCTCCTGATGTCATCAGGCCAGGCCACTCGTGGCTGTGTGATAGCTCATGGTGATTGGCGTGGAAGGCATAAGTGAGTTCTTCACACTTGCACACTTGTGCTAGTTCCTCACGACTCACATCTTCTGCTCATGACGACCAGTCACCATAGACTGGAGGACTGTGGGACAGAGGTTCCAAAGGAGCCCATCCCTCAGCTCCAAAAGGGACTGTAGGGACATAGTGACTCACTGCCCCAAGCCTAGAGAGAAGGAACACAGTGGTCAGCTTGCACCATGAATGATCTTGGAAGCTATGGAACCTGATGATAAGTTCCATTTCTGGGCTTTCAAAAGAATTATAAAACCCTCTAAATACAGATGGGGCTCTCTTCTGGAATCAGTCTATTCAGATAGATGTCAATGTATTATAAGAACCAGAGTCAAAACCATAATAACTCATCATGCTGTGAATTCACAAGTTGCTGGTCCTCAGAGCCCCTTCTGGCAGGGGCTCCGGTGTGTTGCAGAATGATTTCTCAGCCAGGTTCTGAGTTTTATCAACTCCCACTGCTGAAAAGGTGCTAACACTTTCCAGGACCCCTCCTGTTTTCCACCGCCTTCCCCTATTCTCACAATTAACCCCTCCATACCTGCATGAGACAGTTGCTCTTGTTCCTTCTACAGGGAATCTAACACACACACACACACACACACACACACACA
>LOEQ01000845.1:21839-35705 GCA_001685075.1 Bramus lutescens | reverse complement strand
CTCTTAGGGTCCTCATTATTGTCTAGGTTCTCTGGGATTGTGATTTGTAGACTGATTTTCTTTGTTTTGTGTTTAAAAACCACTTATGAGTGAGTACATATGGTAATTATCTTTCCGGGTCTGGGTTACCTCACTCAATATAATGTTTTCTAGCCCCATGCATTTGCCTGCAAATTTCAAACTGTCATTATTTTTTTCTGCTGTGTAGTATTCCATGGTGTAGATATACCACATTTTCCTTATCCATTCTTTGGTTGAGGGGTATTTAGGTTGTTTCTAGGTTGTAACTATAACAAACAATGCTGCTGTAAACATAGTTGAGAACATGTCCTTGTGGCATGGTTGTGCATCCTTTGGATATATATCCAAACGTGGTATTACTGGGTCTTGAGGAAGGTTGTTTCCTAATTTTCTGAGAAATCGTCACACTGACATCCAAAGGGGTTATACCAGCTTGCACTCCTACCAGCAATGCAGGAGTGTTCCCTTTACCCCACATCATCTCCAGCATAAGTTGTCAATAGTGTTTTTGATTTTGGCCATTCTTACAGTTGTAAAATGGAATCTCAGTTGTTTTGATTTGTATTTCTCTGATGACTAAGGATACTGAGCATTTCCTTGAGTGTTTTTCAGCTATTTTAGATTCCTCGCTTGAGAGTTCTCTGTTTAGGTCTGTACTCCGTTTTTTTTTTTAAATATTTATTTATTTATTATGTAAACCAGATTCTGTCTGTGTGTCTTCCTGCAGGCCAGAAGAGGGCAACAGATCTCATTTCAGATGGTTGTGAGCCACCATGTGGTTGCTGGGAATTGAACTCAGGACCTTTGGAAGAACAGGCAATGCTCTTAACCGCTGAGCCATCTCTCCAGCCCTCCGTTTTTGTTTTTAATTGGATTATTTGTTCTTTTGATGACCAATTTCTTGAGTTCNACCTTTGGAAGAACAGGCAATGCTCTTAACCGCTGAGCCATCTCTCCAGCCCTCCGTTTTTGTTTTTAATTGGATTATTTGTTCTTTTGATGACCAATTTCTTGAGTTCTTTGTATATTGTGGTGATGACCCCTTTGTTTGATGTGGGGTTGGTGAAGATCTTTTCCTGTTCTGTCAGCTGCCATTTTGTCTTGTTGACTGTGTCCTTTGTTTTACAGATTGCTCTTGGGTTCTATGGGCACCAAAGAATCCTCTAATCTTTGAACCCAGATCACTTTACATCCTTCCCAGAGGTACAGGACAAGGCTTCAGAACCTTTCAGATGTATTAGGAATGGAAGCCTACATAGAACAAATTACCCCAACATCACAAAGCTAGCAATTTTCTGGTCAATTCTGCCCTATAGTCTGTATAAGGAACCACCCATATCTTGCTATTTGATTTATATTTTCATATGTATGGTGCATCACTGTACTGGATTGTTTTATGTTAACTTGATAGAAGTCATCTGAGATAAGGGAAACTCAATTAAAAAAAATTGTTTCCTGTAGCCAATCCTGTAGGACATTTTCTTAATTAGTGATTCATGAGAGAGGGCCCAGCCCATTGTGGGTGGTCCTAGGTTCTATAAGAAAGCAGTCTGAACAGGCTATGTGGAGCAAACCAGTAAACATCACTTCTCCATGGCCTCTGCATCAGGTCCTGCCTCCAGCTTCCTGCCCTGCTTCAACTCCTGACCTAACTTCCTTCAATGATGGACTATGATATGAAAGTGTAAGCCAAATAAACCCTTTCTTCCCTGAGTTGCTTTGCTCACGGTGTTTATCACAGCAGTAGCAACCCTAACTAGGGAAATCCCCGAACGTTAAGCCTGCCATTTCAGTTGCGCTCAAGCTCCTGCAGTCCCCTGTCGAAGCCCTTAACACTGGGTTACAGGCTTGATGCAAGGGATTTGAACTCAGGTCCTCTTATTGTCACAGTGAGTGCTCTTACCTGCAGAGTGATCTTCCAAGACCCTTTCCATGTTTCTGTTTGTTTGTTTTCAGTCTTAATATTAATCTAGGAGCTCACATATGCCAGGCAAGCTCTTGACCGCTGAGTTGTAGTCTCAGTTCTTCTAGTATTTTTTTAATACACAAATTTCCAGGCATGCTGGGCCCAGAATTTCCATCCCTGAGCCTGAAACTTTGTATTTACCAGATGGTGGTCAGCTTTTGAAATCCTACTAAAACTGTGGCTCCAACTAAACAGGAAGTAATGGGTTTTAAACAACATCAGTAAAGAGGCCCCCACTTTAACCTGGGGGTTCACAAACCTTGCCTGTTTGCCACAAAATTGCCCCCAGGGGCCCTAAAGTGAAAAGGGAAAGGCCAGGAGGTGTGCATGGTTTGTGTGTGTGCGGATGTCACCGTGAGGCCTCAAAAGGAAAGGAGAAGGGTAATGGGAAGATATGTGAGGAGAGGAAAGGGGGGAGAAGAAAGGAAAAGAGAGAAGAGGAGAGGAGGAGGAGGAGGAAGGGGGCAGTGGACAGGTAGAGGTGAATAGGAAAGGGTAGAGAACAAGCAAGCAGAGGGACTAGGGAGAGCAGGAGGCAGTCATCTGCTTTCTTCTCTAGGTAAAAACCAATGGTGACTTCCCTAGTCATGAGCCAACCTGCTAATCGTGGATTTGACCTTGTCAGGACAGTATCTTTATCATCTGCAATAGCATAGGCAGAGACGGTGGCTTGAGGAGAGGGTCCTCCGTTCACTCTGCCAACAGTGCTGTGAGCAGCCTACGAGGGTGTTATGACAGATCCAGAAGGACTTTAGTCTCACGCCCAGTGAGCAATTGAAAGAAAGTGGGGTGTCTGGGCTGTGGACCCTCCTGTTGGCGATCAGATGATGTGCCCTAGACAAAACCTGGGGGGGGTTAGCTCTGCAGTTGCTTTGAAAGAAAGAAGCAGAATCATTGCATGCAATTTATTGTTTTAGGCCATAATGGCCAGCGGCTTTGAAAACACTCTGGTTGTGCTGCACAGCTCAGCAGGCAGCATGGCTCCAAGGAAGGAAGGAAGGAGAAAGTCCAGACGTACTGGAGAGCCACCCAGGTATGGGTGTTGGGTTTCCTCTCCTAAGGACCTGGGACAGTCCTCACTTGGAGGAGTCCCTTGCACCAATATCCTCGTGGTTCCTGAATAGTGTTCAGGTTTGATCAGACCCAACGGGAGGGAGTCCTAATTGTCTGGGGCTGAGGGGTCTTGAAAAGTTCATGGGATGGGGTAAGTCCAGAGACTTGATCTGTTGACTTCCTTGCTGTGACCTCGAGATGCCCCATGGCTGCAACGAACCTAGATGAGGCTCAGAGACTTTGGTTCACAAAGCAATGCAGGTACCTCTGTCTATGCTCCTGCAGGCCTTGACAATTGCAACCTCAGTGTTACCAGGAGGCTCTCAGTCCCCTCCAGCTGCCTGCACAGTAATGTGTGACTCTCTTGCTGCCTGTGTTCCTTTAAAGCAAGTCACCACCACTGCCCTGATTGTGGGGCAGAGGATGGTAGGCCATACCGAGTGAAATTCTTCCTTGTCATGCACAGCCTGACCACCAGCCATACCAGGTCTTTTATTTGGGCAGACATCTGAAAACAGAACTGCAGAGGACCAGTCTATGGCCATGGTCACGCTTCACAGACCTCACAGCTGTTAGAACTTGGCAAGCCTCTGGGGGTGATCCATTCCTGAGCATGTCTACAGTGCAAGATCCTCTTTCTACTTTACAGGGCTATCAGAGGCTTCAAAGAACTAAAAAACATTTAGCCAAAGCTGAAGGCTGTGCACATTTGAGGGTGGTTATTATGCTGAACTGATCCTAAAACAGAAAATAGAGGGGCAGGGAGCCAAAGAAGGATTTCTTGCTCCATTCCTCCTCCCTCCCTNTACCTTGCTTCCTTTTGGGGCACCTGTGTGATTGACACTGCCTTCAGCCTAGAAAAACATGGAGGGATAAGATAGAGATGCCATGAAAATAATATTCTCTTAAATAACCAAAGCAAACAAATAGCATGCCTTCTGTGGTAGTTTGAATATAATTGGCCCCCATAAGCTTATAGGGAGTGGCAGTATTAAGAGATGTGGCTTTGTTGAAATGGGTATGGCCTTGTTGAAGGAAGTGTGCCACTGTGGGCTGGGTTTTGACATCTCCTATATGCTCAAGCCACACCTAGTGTCTCAGGCCATTTCCTGTTGCCTTTGGGATGAAGATGTAGCTCCTTCTCCACTCTCAGCTCCTTCTCCAGCACCACGTCTGCCTACAGGCCACCATGTTCCCCACCATGATGATAATAGACTGAACTTCTGAAAATGTAAGCTGCCCCAATTGAATGTTTTCCTTTATAAGAGTTGCCGTGGCCCAGGTGTCTCTTCACATCAATAAAGACCCTAACGAAGACACATTCTACTTCAGAAAAGAGTAAGGAGGAGGCGCTGAAGCATGCCCTGGGAGAGATGGTCTCAACAACTCCGCCTCCAGTAGGGAATACTTGCCTCCTGTCTGACAACTGAGATCCTCAGTGCCTCTTGCCTCTCTGTCCCCTCCTCTATCACTTGCCATGGTCATGTCCATCTCTATGGGCAGTTGTTAGAACTAAATCAAACCTGCCCTATGGCTTCCTAGGAACTGACCATCTCTGGAGTGAGACAGTGTTAAGCCCCATCCCAACCCTGAAGTGGCTGCTGTGGTGTCCCAGTGGGGAAGACAAGCCCTGGGCCTTGGATGGCAAGGAGAACAGTCTTCTCTCTGGGTCCAGGGCCCATACACATCAGGGGAAACACGTTTAAGTTCTTGGCATGGGCTCTAGATCTTTCCCCAGCTCATCAATATTGCTCAGGCTGCACTAGAGCTCTGCTGTGTTGTCTTCCAACTAGTTTCCCGCTCCAGTTGTAGTCAGAAACTGAAAACACAGGCCAGCAGCCAGCTACTTCCTCTCTCTGGGCCTGTAGTCATCTGTAGAAGGGCCTGGACTAGATAAAGATGGCTCCGGTCTTCTGTTATGGCCACCCTCTGATTTTGTTTAGGGACAGTTTTCTGTATGAATGCTTTCCTTTTTCTGCATGAATTGTCTCTCCATCTAACGAGCTCCATTGATATAGCTCTCTATGTCTCTCTGAGACAAGATTTGGTTCGCTTCTGTATCTAAGACCCTCACGGAGCCCATGGTGTACTCGGTATCTTCAAATTATGGAACTGCAGGGCTGCCTTGAAGATCTGGGGATATCAGCTGGACAAGAAGAAGCAGGTCAAGTGGAATAGGCTGTGTTGTGTTTTGCAGCCATGGGACTGATAGGTATTCATGACTAAATCTCTCTGTGTGTGTTTGTTTTGTGTGTGTGCACACACCACATATGCATATGTACATGCATGCATGTCTTCACTTTAGAATCCAGATGAAAGTTTGAGGGTTCATTTGGACTTTTGCCATGCATGCATCTCTCACAGCTTTCCTTCATCCCCTTTAGAGTTGAGAATTTTCTTTCCTTTTTGCCTTTATTTATTCATCATATATTTGCTAGTTACATATCTGTGGATCTCAAATTTCATATAAGTGATTAGCAACCCTGAAAATAGGTACAGTTTAAGAAACTAGTATTTAGGGAGGATCAGTGCCTAAGTTGTGCAGTTGGGGGATGGTTTTCCATGATCCGAACTTAGGTCTAATTCCAAAGCTAGTAGGTCTTTATGTAATGGTCCATATGAAGTGGATTCTTACTTGAGAGCAAGCTAATAAACACAGGCTCTTGGAGCCAGTCATTTGGTCTCCAGGGTCTGCCTATCAAGTTTACGGAGGGGTTATTCCACCAAATTCTTAGCACATAGTTTTCCAAATTCTGGGGTGATCCTTGCACTTAATTTCTCTTACCTGACATTCAGTGATTCTGCCTTTTTTTTAGGAGACAGGTGGCCTGAAACCACATACCAGGAGGCAAAACACTCTTAGGTGTTGGAGGTTGAATTCCCAGAGTTAATCTTCCTGCCTCTGGGGAACCACACAAATCCATAACAAAACAGAACATAAAATAACAAGTTTATTAATAGCTGAGCAAGCTCTGAAAGCCTCACTGCAAAACAGGGGTCGTGGTTGCTTTATCATGGGTCTGAATTTGAGACTGTGAGCTCAGCTTTGGGGAAGAACATGCTTGGATTGGTGAAGCAGAACCCAAGCTCGCCTAAACAATTGCAAGAACAAGGGTAATTGCCTGAGTCTTCATGCCAGACAAGTCATCTGTGGAAGAATAATTGATGGATGTGTCTCAGCAGATGCCTGTTGCTACAAGACAGGTAATGGGCAACAGGAAGGGCTCTGTAGGCAGATGTGTGGTGGATAACATATATATACACATATATATATATATATTTCTGACTGAAACTGAAACTGATATATATATATATGTATATATATATATATGTATCAATGGGGAGTTTCAGTCAGAGGGCTAATAAATAAGGGACAGAAAAAATAATGGGGGAGAGACCAGTCCACACAAGATGATCAAGGAGAATCTCAGTGTATACAGACAAAACTTTAGTTATAGCATAGTGTTAAAATATTATGCAAACAGAGGGAGGAACTGACCTTTTTGGTTGGAAAATTTAAGTCAATTGAAGTGACTTTACTCACAGTGATCCAGCGGGTCACTGGCAAGTCCAGACTAGAATCTGAGGCCAGAAATGTTTCTTCTACTTAAGGCTTTTTATCTTGCTCCTTTTATTTCCAGGGTCTTGAATCACTTCTTTTGGATGGCACAGCCTAGTGGTGGTGGAGGGAGCTGTCTTCAAAGAGTCAACCTTTATGTTTCGAAAGAAGCAGCAAAGACCCTTGAAAAGAAAACATGTGTCATGCAAAAAGTCTCTTTTGAAAAAAGACAATGAAAAATTAAATTACACAGTGAGTTTAAGCTTCAAGTACTCCTCCCTCATCAGTGGGTTTGGTTATTCTGTAGATGTGTGAGAGGAAAGAACAGATGGACGAGGCCCACTGCTTCAGAGACGGGAAAGCAACAGGCATGTACTAGAAATAATTAGATACCTGACCCCCCTCCCCCCCTCTCATATATATACACACACAGAGGAGGGGGTAGAACAGTCATCTTTACTCTTTTACCTTGGCGAGTCCCTATGCCCACCCCCTTTTCTGTGGGGATTGGGAACAAAAGTGGCTTGGTTCCGAGGTGGTGAGAGCTCCTACAATCTGCTCTCCTCTCCTCTGCCTTTTATCTCTTCCAGGGACACTCAGCTGCCAGAAACTTCAAGCACATTTTATGAAACATCTTATTTGGATAAAATGTAAATTATTACCACACCAGTCTCCGCACACTCCCCCCAAGCCCTGCTCTTTTCCAAGAATAGCCGTAACCAAGCTTGACAAACTACTGATTTCACCAAAGCACTTTCAATGCCTGTTAGACATCAGAGGGAAGTAGAGGAGGAGGGCTGAAGAACACTGGTGCTTTAGAGAGAAGTTTCTGGGATCTGAGACACACAAAGACCTTCCTCCGGGCGCTCCCCCCGAATTGGCTGGCAGATCAATAAAAGGCACCTGGGCATAGAAAGTGTGTAAGATTTCCCTTCCATTTTACTTTTTACATATCTCTCCTCACTCAAGGTCAGTGACAAAGCAGAGCTCTGGACATTGGAGTCTTATGACCACCACCAACTTTCTAGGCATAGGCATAAACAACTCAATGACTAGTATACAGGGTTAGAGGGGATACAACATGAAATATTGAGGTGCTTACCAACAGAGGAGAGACAGGGAGGTACAGCTCACTGGAGGAGGGGGAAAGGCTGTTACCTCAGGACTGTGAACTAGGTGGCATGTGAGCTGATCTTCCAAAGATAGAGAAGATCATGTATGTCATAGACAGGCAGGTGGGAAGAGCAGTATTTTTATTATCAAAAAAATTGTGGTTGGTTCATTCCAGGTCCAGGGAATGCAAAAATAGAGGAATAAGGACGTCTTTGGGGGTGGGAATGCCTAGCGGCCTGGCAAATGCAGTGAGAGACAAGGGCAGCCAGTGATGAGAAAATGGAAAGGATAGTTTGATGTGGTGAGAACCTAGATTCAAAATGAGTCCCCTTGTCCCCTCCCCCCCATTTATGGTGTAATCTTGAGCATGTCTGTTCACCCTTCTGAGTTTTGTGTTCTCCATTGACCCATGAAGGCAAGGATGCCTGCTATTTGGCATGGTAATCTTACTTGCTGATACACTGGAAGTGTTAGAAGGATACTTGGCTCAAAGTAACTACTCAGAACATTTGGAAGCCTTGTCTGTGTCTCATGGAAAATGCTAGAAACTGGTAGGATGGGAAGCCAAACAGGGCTGATATTAGCTGGCCTTGTTATCACAATTTGGACTGTACACCTTAGCATTTCCACTATGTGTTCTTGGACATGAACACTAGTCTCTATGGGCTTCTGTTTTCTCATCTGGATTGCAAGATTGCTCATTAGAAATAGACTTTATCCTCAGTGGTCCCCCACATTTCAACCTGGACGCACGAAGGGAAGAGTTTACATTCTCTTCTCTTCCCAGAGCCAAGTGGAACATTCACAAGCTCTATCTCCAGTCTCTGCTAGACCTCTCTGGAACAGCAAAGAAGTCTCTAATGTGCTGTCCAGTGGAGGATAACAATCCCATCTTCTGCTCTGTGTTCCAGTTTCCCCATGTATTCCAGGGTAGCTGTTGGTTCGGCTAGTGCATCCCAGGGTGAGTAAATTTCATGCCACGTTTTCATGGAACCAAGAGTCATGTCCTCTGGAAGAGTTAGCTCACCATTCTGTATTTTAATGTGATACATTGCCAAATTGGCCACAGATTTTCTCACTTTCTTCTCTTGGACTCATTTTCTCTCCTGTTCTCATCTAGATTGGTCTTGAGACTTTGCTTTGTAAAAGAAGAGAAGTAATTTAATGAGTCCTGAGCCCAGACCTTGAGAGATTTCAACTTCTCTTACCCTTTCTTAAACAGCTCAAATTAGCCTTTCAAATGAAGAGAGACAACATGGACAGAGGTTTTAGACATTTACCAGCTTGGTCAAAGCCATCATAAACCAGCCCTTAAATGACCCATGAGCTGGCGTGTTTAATCTACTTCAGCAGAAGCCTGCTGACTTCTTAATGATAATAAACAGTCATTTTTTAAAGCCCTTTCTTAAGTTATTCAGCAATTTGTTAAGTAACAAAACTGCCTGAGACATATGGCGACAGCACAGCTTTTGAGGTAATGCCAGCATTTGGATGGCAGAGACAGGGGGATCTCTGTGAGTTTGAAGCCAGCCAGGTATATAAAGTATATACGCATATACAGTGTGACTCTATCTCAAAAAAACAGAAGAAAGAAAGAAAGAAAGAAAGAAAGAAAGAAAGAAAGAAAGAAAGAAAGAAAGAAAGAAAGAAAGAAAGAAAGGCCCTGACCTACAAGAAGCATGTCTTCCTCGTGAGTTTGCCATCAGTGTTCAGACTTCCAGGAGCCAGGTACATTGGCACTTGCCTGTAACACCAGAACTTGGGAGGTGGAAGCAGGAATATCAATATTACACTTAGCTACTAACTACAAGTGAGCTAAGGCTAAATGTGACCCTTTTTCACCACTCACTAAAAATGAGGGCTGCCACACATGTCCAACCAAATCTGCATGTAGTCCTGTCCTAGGAGGTTTAGTCAAGTAAGTGCAACTCTCTCTGATTTGCACAACACAGGTGGTCTGTAGGGTTAAGCAGGACAAAATATGTGAAGTGTTGGTATAAAGTTGGTGCAAACCAAATGTTTATTTTTACAACAACGTCTTGTACCGAAATATTTTCTTCTGCTTTATTTTATGACTATTAATACTTAATTATCAAATAAGCTTCCATTCTCCCTTCAGAGAAGTGTTCTGAGAGTGGTGATGGTGGTGGTGGTGGGCCAGACGATCTTCAGAGCTCGCTCTAGCATGGCTTTCTGTGATTCATGGGCTAACACAAATCTACTCGCAATGAAGAAGCAAAAACACATGGCCCCTTTGGAGACTGGAGGACATGGCCCCAGAAATACGGCATGGCAGGCCATCTGTCAGGCAACCATGTCGACAGTCTGAGAAGCAGTCCATAAAGCTGCCAAACCCTCCCTTTACTCTGCCACAATTAAATAGGAGGCAGAGGCAAGGCCCCTGTGCCTGGATGCTGCATTGCCGAACGCTGCTGTGCTCTGAACAGGAGCTGAAGAGTTAAGGTGCCACTGAGCCTCCAAAGAAACCTTTTGGTTTAAGATCAAAAGCTAGCAGCATAGGAATTGAAAAGTTCATGAGATGCTTTCCCCTGCCCACTCCCACCTCTTCATTACCCTGAGCTCTGATAAGTTTACGGCTGACTCAGGCTTCCAGGACGGAGTTTCCAGCCAAGCCTTGCCTGTTTCACTGGTAGCTTTGGAAAAGGTTCTGGGACTGAGTTCCAGGGGTAGCTTTATGGTTTGGCAGGCATGTGACCATTGGACTGATGGCTAAGCCTCACCCTAGAAAATGGCAGGAGTGGCCTAGACTTCGACCTGGCGGTGGCTCTCCAGAATGGCCACAGATGAGCACCATGGACCTCTCTAGTCCTAGCTCGGCTCCCTGTCTGCAGAGTGTGGATGTGAAGTCCTACTCCTCGGTGTTGCTAGGAGAACCAATTAAGACAGGGAATAGATGTGAGAGAGAAACTGTGTCCACGGGCCACAGCTTCGTCTGGAACAGCCTTCTGTCTTACACGCAGGTCTCAAAGACCAGCTGTGTTGATTTTAATCAGCAGTCTTCAGAGCCAGGAATCTGTCCTGGCTTTGCTTCATGGGTCTGTGCGCGGAGACCCGAGGAGGACTGAGGATGAAGTGTTTGGTTGTTGGGTCACTCTCAGACATCTAGGGTGCTGATAACATTTGCTTTTATACTCTCTGAGTGCTGTCTCGGTGGCACTTAGAAGCAATTAGTACCGTGTTATCAATGAAGTAAGGAAGAGGGATCTTTGTCTCACCCGGTTGCTGGTAGAAGGGGGTGCAAGGGGCATATGGCTATGTTATACGCATACATTGATTTGGGCATGCCAGCCTGCATTCAGTTAGCAGGCACCTCCATGTTACTGACTCTATCCTTGCATTTGGACTGTCTAGCACCCCAAGGAGACAAATCCATAGTTAATAGTACTATCAAGGGTCTCCTACCCAGTACCCAGGTTAGTGACCACCGTGCTCCCTGATTTTGTAGCAGCAAAGTGTTCAGAGCAGGGTCATATTGGCACAAGTGGGGAAAAGTTCTTGGTAGATCTGGCAGGTGATATTACCCATAAGCCCCTAGTTTTCTATCCTTTCTTACCTGGCACATATCCTAACTATCTTAAGGCAGGTATTTTCAGTGCTCCATGACCGACCGGCCTCTCTCCTGAGCCCCCATGTCCCTCTGTATTCCTTTCTGTACTTCAGCATAACCCACACGGAACAGTTTGACATTGTCTGGCCACACAGTGTTCTTTCACATCTATCTGCCCTGGGGACGCCTGATAGACTTTTCTTCCCACAGCTGTCTTCTCTTCATGTTCTTTCCTTACCAAGCTATTTGATGTTCACCTAATTTCTGTTTTATGTCTCTGAGCAAATGATTTCCTCTGCTGGGAAATAACCTCTCTCCTGCCTTTGGTCTGGAGCGGTAACTTCTGATCTTTTCAAAACCAAATTCAAATGTTGCCCCTGAGGAGCGCCCCCAGATGCCCCCCCCCATAACTGCAGGTTCCTTTTCTGCTCTCCTTCCCTCTGCACTTCTGAGGGTTTCTCCCTTACTTACGGCACAGTTTGGGTGAGAACTCCAGCAGAAATAAAGGGGAGACTTTGCTCCCTTTGGAAGCTTCGGCTTTCAAAACAGATTCTTCTTCCTCTGTTGAGAGGCTCCTTTCGGGGGCATGGGCCAATGCCTGGAAACTGGAGTGAATTTATCTTTGCAATGATCTTGCCTGTTCCTGCTTTGCTGTTTAGCTCTTTCTTGGAATCAGATTTCATTTCCAGGTAAAGCTAAAGGAAGAAAATATTTTGTAGTTATCTGCCTGGCCTGGCAATGTTTTATGCAACTTATGAGTTAATAGGTTTGTAAGTTGAGGTACCAAACACACAGGAGGCCAATCAACAGACGTTCAGGAGCCGAGCCAGGGGTGGCCCCTGATCGAGTCCTTGGACTCTGAATTTAGGTCAGAAAATTGGCTTTGGATTTTATTATTCAGTCCACTGCTAAGGCACAGCAATGTTCAGATTTCTGTTATGTTTCACTTAACTTTGTAAGCTAGAACGCCCATATTTGGATAACACTACTTATTGTTTTTTGGTTACCCTTGCAAAAATCTCAAACACAATCACCTGGAAAGAGCCCTAGGTTCTAATTATTAAAGACAAATGGGTATCTGTCTTCTAGACTTGCCTCCGGAACTGCTCACGGAAGGGATTACACAGTATCTTCAAGATCTCTGATAACTTAACTATTTTGATTCATCTCTTTGCTATGTGTGTTATTTTGCAGCAAAATCTAGCATGTGGTGCATATTTTTGTTTGTTTGGTTTTTTTTTTCTCTGCTAAGCCCCAGCCATAGGTCTGTGCTGTCTTTCTTGCTCCCTGTCATGCATCACTTAACATCATCCAGGCTTGCTGACTCCAACAAAATTTAGGCGATGTGATTCAGCATTTGAAGTTTTCTGTAACACACTCTCAAGGGACGTGTGTGTTTGTTCCCTTTTAATCACTACAATGAATACCTGTGAAAAAGAGCATCTTATTTAGCTCTTTAATCACTACAATGAATACCTGTGAAAAAGAGCATCTTATTTAGCTCTCAGTTCTGGAGGTTCAAGGGCATAGAACTACACTGGGCTATTTCTGTGAAGGTGACATCATGGCTAAAGGCCGTGGTTGGGAGTCCTTGTGAGAAAAGATGGTTTCAGTTTTTTTATATGAAACCAGAGGACAAAAGAGACATGGAGATCAACTCTGGCTTGGTAACATTGCCCTCCCATAGAACTCACTCAAGGAGACTAAGATTCCCTTCCAAGGAAAGTACCTCCATTGACCAAGAACCTACATCAGGTCTCACTGCTCTTTACATGCATTTATCTTTGTTATTCAAAATTATGTGTATGTGTGCATGTGACTGCAAGCACTTCCAGAAGACAGAGCTGTCAGATCCTCTAGAGCTGGAGTTACAGGCAATTGTGAACTGCTTGAATCTAGTGCTGGAAACCGAACTCTGACCCTGGGTAAGAGTAGCATGTGCTCTTAATCATGGAGTCATCTCTTCAACTTCCATGTCCTACTTCTTAAACATTCCCCAAATCAGCACTCTGATACCCAACACATGAGCCTATCAAAGGACATCCAACAGGAAAGCCATAACTCAGAACTTTCTTCAATCTAAGGTTCCAAAGGCCATTTGCTGTTGCCCTGATGTCTGTTGATAATGTAGGCTCGGATTTTACATTTTGGTTCACACTATATGCTTCTGAAGTCAGCACTTGGCAAATTCTCTGTCACCCTAGTTACAAAGCCATAAGGAGTTCTTTGTTCTTACATTCTGTTCCTATTATCTCTTCTGCTTATCCTCTGCTGCCTTGGCCCCTCTTTCAAAATGTGTAGACTTTGCTCATTTTTCTATAATGAACCTTAGTTCTCATTGTTTTTAATTTTATTTTTGTTTATGTTTGTGTGTGGGGCTGATTGATGTGCAAGTATGAAGGGCAGGATCCTGTGAAGTCCAGAAGAGAATGTCAGTGCCTTTGAGATGTAGTTCTAGGTAGTTGTGAGCTGCCTGATACAGATGCTGGGGATCAAGAATATGTACTCAAGAGAAGTACATATTCTTAACTGCTGAGTCATCTCTCCAGCCCCTAGGTTTTGCTCTTTTGTGTGTATGTGTGTTGG
>LOEQ01000845.1:5000-21834 GCA_001685075.1 Bramus lutescens | reverse complement strand
GGGGATTTTTGAGACAGGGTTTCTCCATGTAACAGCCCTGGCTGCCTGCAATTCCCTCTGTAGACCAGGCTGGCCTCAAATAGGTTTTGTTCTTTATGGCATATTTGGTAACTGTTACCCAATTAAACCTAAGCCTGGAAATCCTTGGTTGCTCCTTTCCCTAGTCAGAAAACCCCAGACTCAATGAAGATACTTTTATCCATGCAGCTGATCTCCCTCTAGCTAACTTCAGAGGGACCAGACACCAGCCCCAGTCCTGTTCCTGGAATCTCTTGTTGCTGGATCCCAGGAAGTACCTTCCTTCATGCCCTTTCTACTGAGGCCACTTACTGTATCCTCCCAGGTTGCCTGTGCTTTCAGCTCTGGATGGTTGGTATATGAAGAGACTTGAGTAATGTGGAAAAAAATAAACTTCACGTTGGAACTACTGATAATATATTTACTATTTATGGTTGTCATTATTATTGTGTGCAGACATGATTTATCTTGAATTTCTTTTTTTGTGTATGTCTGTCTATGATGTGTGTATGAACACAAGTGTGCCATGGTATGCATGAAGAGGTCAAGGGACAACTTTATGGGATTTTTTCTCTCCTTCCACCTTTACATAGGTTTCAGGGATGGAATTTAGGTCTTCAGTTTTGTGTAGCAAGCACTTTAGATGCTGAGCTGTCTGATCCCATCTTCAACTTTGACAAGGAATATGCTCTTTTGTAGACACCGAGAATCTACTAGCCCTTTACCTTCTCAACATGGCCCTGTGGATATCATTACCACAGGCTGAGACACTTTCTTCAGTAGACCTCAAACTTCTCAGCTACAGGACTTTCCCTGAGAGATAGAGCAGAAGTACAAAACCCTAAACACTTAGCCAGAGAGCGTTTTCCTAGAGAGAAATTGTGCCAGGGACCTGCCGCATGGAAAGAGCTAGAGGAGAAAGACAGTACGGTCTCATAGATTGTAGAAGTTACCTGGGAGATGTAAATAACTGTTAAGAAATATCAAAATTACCCCAAATCTTACAAAGCCAAGGTGAGATTGGCATAATTCTTAGGTAAGCCATTTGTCCTATAGGACACTTGTAGAAAGCTCATTTGGATAGATCTCCAGAGACACCTGTCTATTTTCTTCTGTTCTCATGGGCTTTGGAGGGAGAAATGTTTGAGAACTGACCAGCTGTGTTCTCTGGGGAGAGTCTAAAGAAGGTGACCGAGTTTGAGTAAGGCCCTCAAGAGTGAGCAGGAGTCCTCTGTGCCCCACTGGAGCAGCTCATGGCTTTCTGAGAAGAACAATAATGAAGTCAGGAAGATTTTTTTTTTTGAAGTTCATGGCAGAAGATTGTAGAGGTTGAAAGCAGTTTAAAAGATGAGGCAGAAAAAGCAGGGCAGAGGCTTCTGAAGTTACCCAGCAAGGTGACAAGGATGTCAATTGATCCCAGAAATGTCCGCCTGTACCACAAGTACAGGCTAGAGGCAGAAAGCAGACCACAAGAAGTGTGGGATCATGGGTAATTGACCACATCCTTACGTAATTTGCTTGTGTTTTTAGGATTTACTTGAACCCTATCTCCTATATGCTTCCATATGGTGTGAAAATGCAAATTTATGGGTTGGTAGAGTAGAAAACATCTAGGCTGTGATGGCTCCCAACTCTCATGGTAATGTGGACATTGTTAAGAAGCAAATAATAAGCCTGAGAGGTGGAGATGGAGAGAAAGAGAAAAGAGACTGATTTCACAGGAGTAGGTGTGCTACCCCAAGGCAGAAGTAGAGACAAGCTAACGAGTACTGGCCCAAGATAGATGATGCTCAAAGAGTGGTAGAAGTATAGAATTATAATCTTGGGAGGGATAATAAGACATATTAAAATATTCTGGGTGGAGTGGATATTACAGATAGCATTTCAATTGTTCAGAAAACAGTTGCAGACATGATGTGGTAGTCAGAGCAACCTGCTAGTGGCCCTGCCACTTGGTCTGTGATGAGTCTTGAAGGAATGAGAAAGGCATGCAGAATATCCATTGAGGGAAAGGACATTAAGGCTAAAGTCCCAAAAACAATGCAATTGTGCTCCTGAGTTTGATTCATGGTGGAGGAATTCACCCAAGACCATTGGCCAACTGGAAGAGCTCAAAGGTCAAGGGCTGCACATTTTTTCATAGCATTTCTCATTTATTTGAGCTTAAATGAAGCTGAATTCTTCAGGGAAATGAGCACATGTTGAGCATCTCCCAAACCAGGAGGCTGCGCGGCCAGAAACTACGTTGGTAATGACTAATATAATCCTCCTGGGTCTCCTGTGGTCTGAGCCCTAGGAGTCTGAGCCAGCAGCACACAAATACACATTAGCTCCAACTGAAGGCAATTATGCAAGAGCTACCCCAGTGTAACTATCCTATGAAAATGATGAGAGCTGCTCTCACCACAACAGCCTCCTCCATGTTTTGGTCTGAACTATGAGATGGTTGTATTATCCTGAATGTGGTTAGAAAGGACTGCATCCTAATGACAGATCCTTCACTCTGACCACACAACCTCTCTTTCTGGTTCTCCAAACACTTTGCTTTACCTTTTGATCTCCCATTGCTGGGTCCAGGCTCAAGCCAAGTCATTTGTATGGATTCTATCGACACTTTCAGGTCTAAATAGATGTCCCTGCCACTGGGATGCTCCATCTTCATTGTTCCCCACAGCATCTGAGATTGCATCATTGTCATAGTTGGGACCTTGCAAAGAAGCATGAACAGGCTCTTTTTTGCTTCATCCCTTTGGATTTTTCAAGTGGAGACTAGAATATAATTGAGTTTGCTGATAAGAATTCCTAGGCTTCTAGCACTGGGCCCTCTTGGTCAAAGGATGATCTGTCTATCACGGTAGGGAAATCATGGTGGCAGGAACTTGAGACAACTGATTACATTGCATCCACAGTAATGAATGCTAACGCTCAACTAGCTTTCTCATTTTCATCCAGACTGGAGCTGCAGCCCAGAATGTGCAGACCACAGTAATTGTCTCCCTGCTCAATTGATCTAATCAAGCTAATAATCCCAGAAGCATGGGTCCTAAGTGATTCTGGATCTTGTCGAGTTGACAGTCAATATTAATCGACACACCACAAAACACAACCTCCTGGATATCTTAGAAAGTTACTTCCTCATTTATTTTTCTTCCCCATATCTTTTCACTATAGGTGCAATATTAGAAGGGGCAAAAGTAACAGTTAAATGGATGTGGATTCAAGTCCGAGGTCTACCAGTTGGTTTGTTCTCAGTTCATAACTTCACTGAGATTACTTCATTATCTACAAAATTCAATGATAGTATTAGCTTCAGTGGGTTATTGTAAAGACTTAGGGACCCAGTGCATGTAACACCAGTGCATCTTGATGGTTTAACCCCTACTATGTGCCATTCTGACACTGGTGCACATAGAGGCTTCCCTGCAAGTTATTTTGAAAGTCAGGGAAACCAGAGGCATAAGACTTGGGTGAATATACTTTCATCCTGGTTAGATGCCCACAGAAGAGGGCTGCAGATGGCTGGGCAATGCTGGACCTTCTCTGGACCTCTCAGGGGCCTAACTCGGCTTATACCTGTCTATTTTAGAGACACAACTAAGTCCAGAAAACCAAAAGCATCTCTGTAGAAAGATAGGTTCTCAAGGCTGTGGGAACAGTATCCCCAGCTGTGTCTGCCAAGTGATACTTTGGTTTGCTTTGGACAAAGTTGTATGTGATCTGCTACCCAGCAAAGTCCCTTCATTGATTCTGTCAGCAGAGCTCCCAGTGGGACCAACTATGTGTTGCTGGTGACAGCCACAGACTTGGCACTCAGCTGATGTCTGCTTGCTCATCTGTAGGCAACCCCATAACAACATGGTCCTTATTCAACATGAGGGAAAACTGGAATCAGCAAATCTCCGCTACTGGAATTCTTCAATTTGTCTGTTCTCTAAAAGGTGGAATTCCTTCTCTGATACCACACAACAGACAGATCCATACTTTTTTTTCTGGTTGAAGACACTGATAATCATAATTATAAAATTAAAGTAGTAAATGTTGAACATTAATTTTGCTATTTGTAGGCAGAGGTTCTCATGAGCAGTTATTTTATCCCCAGGAAATATTTACATTTGGTGGGGGCCCTGCTATAAAATCTATTGGAGCAGAGGACAGAAATGCTGTTAAATATGCTATAATGCATAGGACAGTGTCCCACACCAAAGGGACTTGTGGGGTTCATCATGTCAGTAATGTGGAGGTCAAGAAGCCCTCGAGTAGATGCACTCAGTGTCTTTTAATTCTTATGCAACCCCATCAGTCTCAGTCCCATGGGGCAAGGAAACTGGCAGTTGAAGAAGAAAAGGAAAAGATAAGCATAGCATCCCCAGCAGGGCTTATTTATCTTCTAAAGTTCTGGCTACCGCTGGCCAGCCCATTCTCTGTGGTCCAAGCTCATCATGGGCGGGTCTTCCGGCCTCCTCGAACCATAGAAACAGTTATCTCCTTCCTCCGTCTCTCTAGTTCTCTGGGAGGGGGTGGCTCTCTGCTATAGTTAGTACTAGAGCTGCCTCACCCTCTGGCCACTCTTTCATCTCTTTCCCCAGGAAAGCCCCCTCCCAGAAACATCTGACTGTAGTCATCTATCTGGGATCATCATCAGCATCCTGGGGCTCACGTTCCACACATTCTGGGCCATTATTCAGGCATCCCTGTGGTTTCCAAGAATGCTTTTTAGAAGGACATGGGGAGCCTGGGCCCCAAGAACAACAGAACCCCCGTGTGTTCTAGGGAATGGCCTGTGGAGGTAGCTGATAGCCTCTCTGTGTAGCTACGTGGAGACGCTGCTCCCAAGGCATAATGCCTTCCCCAGATGTGGTGGGCAGGCCTGTGCATAGAAAAGGCCTAAGCAAACAAACCTGCTACCACAGTTTCCACGTGTCCCATCTGAAGAAATGGAAAGGCAACACACATAAATTAACTCAGCATGCTTTGTGTGAGTGGGGGCAAATTCTTTGGGCTGTAGAAATGGAAGGGGGGGTTCCTAAATTTCATCAAATTACATTTTTGTTGGATTAATCATGAATTTCTGATATTCTAAAATTTCAGGACTCTGGGTTTCCTAGCTGTTTAGTTTCTTGTGTTTTCACCAGTCTATAGACATTACCTGGCTAACAATAATGGCCCTCAGTTTGCTGCCTATTTTCCTTGTCTATTTCTTTTGGGTCTTTAGCCCATCCTTGGTTCCATATGCTGGGTTGCTGTCCTCTCTCCCTGCTGGCAGTCACCTGGTGCCTCTTTAATGGTGGAAGTCCTCACCAAGCTTGGGTATCACCCCCATTTCTGTCTCCCACTTCCTTGTCTCAGGAACTTTACCACCCTTGACTGGCCACCTTCTTCATCTGCGTGCCTCCGCGCAAAGTCCCTTTATTTGATCCTTATTCACCGAACTCTGTTGTTTCTTTCCCACCATGCCCAGGATCACAGACCCAGATACTCCTTGGAGTCCCCAAGATCACAGACCCAGATACTCCTTAGGGCCCTGGGGGAAGCTGGAAAGAATTCAAGCCACCTTTGCCACCTGCCACCTCTACAGTGCTGGCCACATCTGCTCCTTAAGATTCTAGCTGCCTTTACTGAGTTTTACTTCAAAACTGGAGGATGACTTCTCATTCCTTCCAGGTTCTGTTTGATAGTCTTCCTTCACACCACATTGCCACCATTCTCCTGATACTTCCCACCCTGCAGGTGCTTGAGGTACCAAAGCGAATCCTGGAGCCTTGATCACAATGAAGCCATTCTGATTTGCTGGAGAGAACTGTCCTCATCACTGCCACAGGGCACAGTTGTACCTATTGTCTCACAGAAAACCAATCAGGACAATAAAATGGTTTCCCTTTAGCATTTCCTTTGAACCCCTTCCCTTGACCTCAGACAAAACTGGAGCAAAGGAATCAAGAGCTGGGGCTGTGCTGAGATTAAATGGCTTCTGTGACTATGTCCTGGGAACACTAAGTTAATAAGTTAAGGATCTCTTTTCAGTTTCTTTTCCTTCAGAATTGGGGTTCTGGAGTAAACTATGGATTTCCAAAAGGGGACTGATGGGGTGTTAGCATATTCCTGTGCCCTTTGCTGTGGAGCATGTCCGTCAATGAGCATGGGCGAGCATGGCCTGAGGTTGGGACAAGCTAGTTAACGGTGTCACTGCTTTTCAGTAGGGATAGTGGACTGTTTACCATTGTCACTAATTTGTGACAATCGTGGAATATTTTCTGTCTTTAAAATTGTTATCTTGGGATGACTGAATGGACTTGCAGGCAATTTCTAGAACAGATAATACAATCCCATGAAAAATACCTCAGACTCTGTGTTCTGTCAAACCTGAGCTTGTATTCTGACCCTGTCACCAAGCAACACTGGAAAAATCACCTTTCAGAGATGCAGATTTTGCATCAGTAGAAAGGAACAGCTGTGTTGACGAGGGAGGTTGACCTCAGCGTCTGTACCGTTCAGCAAGTGGGTTTCCCCTTTGTCAGACAACATAATTCAGCCACTGCTCCCCTCTTAGAAGCCTCCTTCGACCAATAGTTCCAGGTTCTTCTCTAGCATGTAAACTGTGTATGGAAACTGGAGCAACAGGTGGAAGCTCAGATATCTTAGGGAAGATGAAGCAGAGGGAAGGAAAGCCCTCAGCAAGCAGGGTAAACTCAACAATGGCAGCAGTTGGGGTAACTTTGAACTCCTGGCCTGAATCTTGACACTGCCCTTTGAGATAAAATCCATAAAGATTTCTTCATTTCTCATTCCAAATTTGAGAAGTATTTTCTCCTCTTAAGCCAATTTATTTTCAATGTTGTTATCCAATCTTTATTATAAAAATAACTCACACTAAATCTCTCCACATATCAGATATTTTCATTTTTTTCTGATGACTCTGAGACTTTGTGATACATATGGGTTGAGGCTTTGTCTTCAAATATTTTTGATTATATAATACTAAATCAAATATTATTATGAAGATTAAAGTATGGCAGTGTTTGAAAAAATTATGCATAATAATGTTTTTGCTCTTGGATAGTTTTGTGGTTTCTAATTCCTTTACCCTCTTTCTGTCATGACAATCTTCATGTCTAAAGCTAGAAAGATATTTTGAGATACTAATTTTTCATATTTCTGACTAGCTATCCAAATACAGAGAGGTGGGGCCCTTTTCCCACTTGGAGATGGCTCAGGGCTCAGCTAAAAACACAGGCTTCTACAATGACTAAAGCTAAGAAGGCATTTATAAATAAAATGTGGATTTGCTTAGACAAGGTTTATACTGTGTCTCCACCCTCACTGTTTAGTTTTCCCTCCTCTGATTTAGTTTGCAAGAGGCAGAGGTGGGAATGTGGGTGGAGATGGTCTAAACACAGAGGCAGTAACGGGGTCTGGAGAGATACGTCGTCTTGGAAAAATCGGGGGTTGCAACATGGTTCCCTTTTTTTTTCTTATTTGTTCATGTTTTCTCAACCACCCTGGGTTCAGAAGGAAGTGAGGAGGGAGAAAAGCAAGATCAGCAAAGGAAGTGGGAACCTAAGTTCTTCCTCCAGTCAGGACAACCATGAAGGTGACAGTGTCCTCCTGATAGAGACTCTGTATGATGTGAGGTCCCACGGCAAAGGTTCCTAGTCCTATTATGGCCCCCTCTGCCTTCTAGATGATAGAAACAATGGAAAGAGGCTGAGTCCCAAGGCAGTTATTAAAGGGGTGTCCGGAATAACTAAACACTAACCCCACCAAATCCCATGAAGCTTTGGCATAGTGCATAATACCAGAACTCTGTTACAACTCTATATTCAGGAAACCTTAGTGGCTGAGATTAAAATTTTCGGAACTGTAGAAGATATGTGTTTCAGAGCCAATATTGAGTTGAATTACAGGATTAGGATGGATCTTTTACTCTGAAGGTGGAAACTAAACTTTTTATCTGCTACACATATAATTCTTTTGTTTTTGTTCTTTCTACTTTGTGTTTGCTCAAGAGTTTATTGATAGATTATTTGATTGATCATAAGGCATATATGTATATGTGTACATATACACATATTTTGTATCATAGGCTATTATTTTATTTTTATTTTATGTGTATGGGTGTTTTGCCTGTACATATGTGTGCTCACCACTTGCATGCCCAGTGCTTGCAGACTTGTAGAGGGCATTAGAACTCCTGGGACTGGTGTTACAGGTGGTTGTGAGCCACCATGTGGGTGCTGGAAAACGGAATCTAGGTCCTGTGGAAGAACAGCCAGTGCTCTTAACCACTGAGGAATCTCTCCAGCCCACAGATAAGTATAAATTGATTTCTTTATGAGAGCTTGCTGGGTTAAGTTATATAAATGATTTTACATCTCTTGTTTCATAGTTTCAGACCATTTTCTACAAGAATTGCTTTAATTTACCTTGATACCCAAAATAATTGCAGGTATTGACTTAAACATATATTCACTAGCTTTAGCTACTAGTATTTTAAAAGAAAATATTGCAAATTGAGTGCTGGCAGACTTTATTTCAATTCAGCAGAGATTTCTTAAATTACTAGAAGGCTCTGGTTTTAAGCCTGGGACTCGTTTGTGAATTGAATTTCTGTGTGTATTTGGCTTTACTTCCTGTGCAACAATAATCTCTGAATAGCACAAATCATCTTTACCTTCAGCAGCTTCCCGTTTTGCTTGTGGACAGAGCTGAACGGTCAGCATGCATCTAGAACCTTCCTTCCCATCTGGACTCAGTTCTCAACCTCTCACCACTGAAATACATGTCTCTCATCGAATGAGTTCATAAACAACCGCCTGAACAGCCAAGTTCTCCCTCTTTGGCTGAGATGGACAGATTCTAATTAGGCAGCACCATGATTGCAGGGAAATTATTCCCTTAAGAAATGCAGAGGAATGCGGCTAGGCACAAGGCAACCCAGCACCATAGTGTTGCATTAATAGTTTGTGGGCACTCGAACTCCAACTTAATATCATTGGCTACACATTTCTGAAGGAAATAACTCAGATGACAAATAAACCTTGGCTGGAGACAAACAAGATGAGTACTGAGTAAGCAAATCCACATTTTATTTAAAAAACGAACCTAAAATATTGTAGTCCCAGAACTCTTTCTTTGGAGATCTTTCTTCCACTCAAAGTTAGGCAAATCTGAGAAACCCTAGAGTAGACACTGAAGAGAGTACTGGCTGGGGAGGGACAGCCTATCTTTTTGCATCCTGCATCTGCTCTTCTTGCCTGGATTAACACTACTTATCTTTGAAGACACTCGGTACAGGTGTGACTTCTGCCTCTGAGAGCCTCCGTGGGACAGCAGTGACTCCTGTTTGTGCTTTGAGAGCCATGCTGTTAGGCTCTTTGACTCTTTTGGCAGTACCTCTTGTTTTCCTGGGTCTTCCACTTCTCCACGCCGATTGGACTATTTTTATTAACAACTAAACATGCCTTTGTGTCTGCTAATTCATAAAAACTCTGGGTCTCACATTCTTCTCTGTGTATTGATATTTTTCTTCCCTTACCTTAGCTGTTAGACTGTTTCTGAAATCATGGTTTATGCTCTTTTCTACTTCTTTTTTCCACCCCTTCCAACACACTGTCACCTGGATCAACCTTACAATTCCACCAAAGTAACTCATAGTCTACTAGATGCACGCACGGTGCTAAATCCACTAAATATCTTTGGATTCTCGTTGTACTGGATTTAGTGGCAGAACATATCTATTGGGTCCAGTCTTCTGTCTTGGGTTACTCTTATTTCAACTGTCCCATTCACTTGGTTCTCTTGTTATCTTTCTAGTTGCCCTTCTAGAAACTTCTTTGCTAGATACTTGTCTTTGACCTGATTTTTGTTTTCCTTTTTGGTTTTTCAAGACAGAGTTTCTCTATGTAGCCTTGACTATCCTGGAACTGGGTCTGTAGACCAGGCTGACCTCAAACTCAGAGATCCTCCAGCTTCTGCCTCCTGAGTGCTGTGATAACGGTGTGTGCCACCACTGCCAGCACTTTGGCCACATTCTTAAATGTTGGCATTACTCCCTTCACTTCCGGGCTCTACTTCCCTGGTCTTATCTATCGGCCATCTGAATGCCAATGCCTGCTGTACTCCTGTCTCAACTGTGTATATCACTTTTGATGTTCAAGTTTGCCTATAGAAACTATCAACATGGCCTTTCTTCCAGGACCACAACTTATGACCTAGTGAGTTCATCACACTGTCCTCAACCTTCTCCCTTTCAAGGGTCTATCTTTTTGGAATATTCTCCTGAAAGTTTTAGGATGTCCTAATTTTTTTTAAATTTATGTTTGTTTGTTTAAAGATTTATTTATTGGTTAATTGACTGGATTAACATTACATTTTTCCGCAAGTCAAGGAGAAAGCCTTGCATTTCATTATCAGTCTAGGAAAACCTCCTGTTTAACTAAAATTGTTTCCTCAATTCTTTCAAATCCAAGTAATCAATATTGTCACTGATACATGAATTCTTTGCAAATCCTGAATTGTTGAAAAAAAATAGACTATCTTTTCATTTTAAGCTATTAACTTGGAGACCATAAATTTACTGTGTTCTCATGCACTGATGGAAATAGGCTAAATGCAAATAAACTAGAACGCACTTTTAAAAAAGAGAGATCTGGTGCTTTGAAATGCTTTCAGTTGTGTAAAAAACAATCACAAAGGCCGACTCGTTCCCTATGCGGCTATTGGATGAAGCCGCCCTGGCAGAAGCTACTCATCTGGGACATATCTTAATCACATCTCTAGCCAAATTCTCACAAAAACACATCAGCCAAGAAGACCCTGAATACTAATGGCAATCCCTTATACTTGCGCACGCAAAAGCATGCTTAAGGGATCACCTCACAATATGCAAGCTTTTTAGAGTCATTAGCTTGAGTCCCCAGCTGGCCTGTCAGGTAGGCCCAATGAGGAGACAGAGGTCAGAGAGAGAAAAGGTCTGTAGACTTGTGAAGTCTTCCAGTTTGCAGGTCTCCATGCTGGAGATAGAATTCACGTCTCTGTATCTTGAGTCTAGGTTTACTTCTTGCTCTATGCTTTGCTCCCAAACGGGCTAGGATCCCAACAGTCTGCTTTTGGTCACTTTCAGGCACTGGGGCTCATTGACGTTAGCATGGAGGAAGAGAGAAGACTTGGACTAGCATCATGGAGATGCACAAAGTTAAGTTGGCCTGAAAATTAGGGCTCTTGGCGGGGAAGTGGGAGATGAGGCAGGAACCGGAGAAAGGGCATCTTTCAGGGCCAGGTTAAGGTGTCTAGCGGCACCTTTCTGTAGCTGAGCCTGGTGCAAAGAACCCGCTTAACTATTCCCAGCTTTCAGGACACATTTTAAAAGTAATTTTCCAACCCACTCTGCTCTGACTTCTGCACTCGAGAGGACCCTCCTGTGGAGCTAAGCTGGAGAAAATGTTCCCCGTGTCCATATGGGGACTACGAAGCTAACCTAGTAGCCTTCTCCCGCCAACTCCCCATGATCCTGCACCCAAACCTCACCCATCACTCATCATTTAGAATAATAATTTGTGTTCTACTGCCTTATAAGTTTCTTTGTTGCTAGAAACTGTCTCATAGTCAAGTGCAATCACATGCCTTATCTAGTACCTGGTACAGAGTTTCACACGTAGTAGGTGCTCAAACATAATAGACACATAAACAAATGAGGGCAAGAAACCTGGGGTCTAGAGAGATCCAGTGATTGGGGATTTAAGAGAGAGAGAGGAACAGGGCTGGGGAGGAGGTTCACTAGGTAGAACAGAAGACCAGCGTTCAGTTGGCCATATTCCACATGAAAGCCATGTGGCCTTCTCTACTCCTTGAGCATGAGAGGCAGATACTGGGGATCCTTGGAGTAAGCAGCCTATCCAGGTGTCTTAGTTAGGGTTTCTATTGCTGTGAAGAGACAGGATTACCATGACAACTCTTCTAAAGGGAAACATTTAATTGGGGTGGCTTGCTTACAGTTTCAGAGGTTCGGTCCATCTTATTCTCCTCTGAAACCTCTTCAGCAAGGCCCCACCCCCCACAATTTCAGGACCACTGTCATCATGGTGGAAAACATGGCAGCGTGAGCGCAGGCGTAAGCCTGGAGTAGTAGCTGGGAGTCCTACATCTTGCAGGCAAAAGGAAGTTGACTGAGACCCTGGGTGGTATTCTGAGCAGAGGAAACCTTAAAGCCTGCCCACACAGTGACATACTTCCTCCAACAAGGCTATATCCACTGCAACAAAGACATACCCCCTAAGAGTGTCACTCCCTATGAGAATATGGGGGCCAATTATATTCAAACTGCCACACCAGGCTAGTTGAAACAGTCGATTTTGGCTTCAGAGAGACCCAGTCTCAATGTATAAGGTAGAGATTGATCAAGGAAGATAGCTTACATCAACCTCAGGCCTCACACACACATACACACACCTAGGCAAGCACATGTGAACACAGAAACATACACATAGGTATACCACATACAGACGCACGCACGCGCACACACACACACACACACACACACACACACACTCCAGTTTAGCCACAAATGAGGCATTCAGTAGGCGAGTTACTAGCTCTTCCACTACTCAGGCCCTCACTTCCTTTACATAGGAACTGAAGACACCAGCAGTAGTTTCTAGTGAGGAGTATATCAGTGGGGCATACATCCATCCATGAGAGCATTTTCTCTTCTCACACATGCAATTTTCATCCTTGCTTAGTTCGAAGCGGTTTCCACACTCAGTTTCAAAGAACAGCATCTCTCTGACTTTTCTTCCTTCTCCTTTCCCAAGCAGGCTTATTTCTGTAAAGGTTCTAATCAACTGAATGTTTTGGGGATATGGTCTTAATTTCTTCTGCTCTGGGGTGGTAGAGTTTTTTAAGGGTTGTAGAATGGTTCTGGGGTTTGTGTGAGTCAGAGCCAAAGCTCCTTCTCAATCCAGTGTCATCTCCCCATGTCTTCTATGAATGGCTTCTCCATCCCACCACACAGCTTCGAACTCAGGTATTTGTTGAGACGGCTTCAAGCTACTGGATCCAGAGACTCACTCGCACCTTTTTGATTAATCCCCCCAATATATTAATATCTTCTCTTAACCATCCTTGTTGTTGGGTGGTGGCTACACATGCCTTTAATCCCAACACTCTGGAGGCAGAGGCAAGTGATCGCTGAGTTTGAGGACAGTCTGGTCTATAGAGCGAGTTCAAGGACAGCCAGGGCTACACAGAGAAAATACCTATCTCAGATAAGCAAAACAAAGCAAAAATTTTGTTAGATTGTTATTTCAGGTTCTTCCTGATAGAATGTCAATTTCCTGAGATTAATATTTCCTGTGCCTAGAATTCAGTTCACTTTTATGAACCCTTCTCTCTGGCTCCACCACTGAGCAGCACTGCAGCCTGCTAAGAAAAACAACTGATACTTTCAAGGTCAACATTTCTCCTTTTTTTTTTAATCCCCTGTTGCTTTCTTTCTACACTGGTCTCCTCACACCTGTGACTTCCCTTCGGTTGACTTTGGGAGTCAAAACTGAAAGAGACAGGAACTTCCAGCTCCTTCTACTTCCAGGGACTGCCAAAGTATCCAAAGCAATGAGTTATTTACCTCATCTCTGGAACTGGGGAAATTAGAGAGTAGTTCAAGAAGGAAAACACAGAGTGGATAGTGTTTATACAGATTCCAAGGTCACTTGATGTTGTAGATGTGGCTGGTACCCAGACTCATTGGCACTAGCATCTATATGAAGGCGTCCACTCCTTGGAAGGCTTGAAACTGCGTAGGATGGATTGGAACCACCACAGTGTGTCTGGCACTGTCCAAGTGTTGGCAATCAGGTTCTATTTTGAACCCTTCAGTCATGAGAAAACTGAAATGGTCAACTTTACCTGGAAGAACAAGCTGCTTGGCCTTCAAGCAGAGAAAACCAAGGTTTTAAAAAGTTAACTAATGCCCAGGAAGCAACTATCAGTCATCAAGAGCAGGGAATTAGTGGAAACAATACAAGAATATTTTCGCCTTTGGAAAGGGATGAAGGGATGAAGGGATGAAGGGATGAAGGGATGAAGGGATAGAGGGATGAAGGGATGGAAGCATGGAGAGATGGAGGGATGAATGGATAGAGGGATAGAGGGATGAAGGGATAGAGGAATGAAGGGATGGAAGCATGGAGAGATGGAGGGATGAAGGGATGAAGAGATAAAGGAATGGAGGTCTATTTTCTGCTATTTTCAAGAGATCCTTTATTGGATTGAACTCTAGTTGCCCACATTAGTACATTAGTAATAGACTTGGTGATACATGACATGCTTGTGCCCTTCTTCTCCTCTCCTGATACTTCTGACATCCTTTCACACATAGTCCACTTGTTTTTAAAGTCACGCCTTTAAACAAATCTATTAGGGAAGCAAAGGAGAAACAATGTGCAAAGCTCAGAGCTGAGATGACTTTTTCTTGGCTTTCTTTTAGGGATTTGTTTATGTCTTCCAATTTTTTGCTTGTGTTTTCCTCCATTTCTTTGAGGGAATTTCTCCTTTCCTCTTTAAGGGCCTCAAACGTTCTCCTGAAGTTATTTTTTATGTCATTTTCTTCTGCTTCACCTATATTTAGTTGTTCAAGTCTTGCTGTTGTAGGGTCATTGGAGTTTACTGGTGTTGTGTTACTCTTTGTGGTGTTGCATGTGTTTTTACCTCGTCTACCCATCCTTTCTTCTAATTGGTGTAGCCGGGGCTGACTGTGACTCTGGTGACCAATCTTCCAAGTGCCAGTAGATCCAAGGCTCTCCAAGCAGATCCAACCATCCAAGATAATTGCTCCTCATGGTGCAGTCAGTGTCATGGTTTCAGTCACCCTGTTGGTCACTCTGTGTTCCTAGAGGTTGCTCAACACTCCCAGGGTTTGACCTGTTCCCATGGAGCTCACTGTCTCAGGCCTGTTCTGGCCTAAGTTGTCAGCTTAGACCTGTTTCTGTAAATGTTCCTGATCTGGATCCACTTCTGTGGAGGTCCCTGGCTTGGGACTGGTCCTGGAAAGGTCTCTGGCCATGATCTACTCCTTTGGAGGTCCCAGACTCATGCCCAAACCTGCAGAGGTCTCTGGTTCCTGCCCACTCCCTTGGAGGTCCCAGACCAATGCCTGGACCCACAAAGGTCCTGGCTCAGGGCTAGTTCCTTGGAGATCCCAGACTGATACCTGGACCTGCAGGGGTTCTGGCTCAGGTCTATTCCCTCAAAGGTCTCTGCTTACACCCTTGTAGGTCCCAGACTCATGCCTGAGCCCACAGAGGTCTTTGACTTTGGTCCACTCCCTCAGTGGTTGCTCCCCTGTACCTGCTGCTGTGGAGTTCACTGACTCAGGTCTGCTCCAGCCTAGGTCACAGGCTCAGTCCTGTTTTCATAAATGTCCCTGGTCTGGATCTATTCTTGCTCCCAGGGAACTCACCCTCTCAGGTCTGCTATGGCCTAGATCACAGGCTTAGTCCTGTTTTCATAAATGTCCCTGGTGTGGATCTGCTCCTGCTCCCAGGGAACTCTCCATCTCAGGTCTGCTCCAGCCTAGGTTGCCAGCTCAGCCCCACTCCTGTGGAGCTTGCCCCCTCAGGCCTGCTCTGGCTCAGGTCGCTGGCTCAGTCCTGCTCCTGTGGAGTTTGCTCCAGAGCTGAGATGGCACTTGCATTGAGCACATTCTCATCCTGGCAGGACAAAATGTTACAAAAGAGATGGATCTTTGGTATGGGAAGTCCTTCTGTATATGTGCTGCTTTTATTGGTTAATGAATAAAGAATCTGTCTTGGCCTGTGATAGGGTAGAGTAGAGCTAGGCAGGAAAATTAAACTGAATGCTGGGAGAAATAAGGCAGAGTCAGAGAGACACCATGTAGCCGCCACCAGGAACAGATATACTAGAACCTTGCTGTTAAGCCACAGCCATGTGCTGATACACAGATTAACAGAAGTGGGTTAAATGAAGATGTAAGAACTAGCTAAAAATATGCTTAAGTTATTGGCCAAGCAGTGATTCAAACGATATAGTTTCTGAGTGATTATTTCAGGTCTGGGCAGCAACAAGTGGCCTCCATACAATAGGTCTTCTCTCCATAAGTTTCAACTGCTGAACACAAAAACAGGTGGCAGAAAGTCTGAGCTGGACTTTCAAAGGGGTGACCAGAGAGGGCCTCGTGACTCTTGTGCTCAAGACCAATTGTTTCTGCTTTGAAGTATTAATTGAGCTAAGAAGAAAGATTTTATAATGCCATGGCATTTCCTCTTTTCTGCTGCCTGCATAGATGGTCCCTAGTCCCCAAGGCTTATGTCTCAGTGTCTCTGCTGTCTCAACAAAATACCTGAAATCAGGTACTTAATAAGGAGTACTCATTCATGTTCTGACAGTTCTGGGGGCTGGGAAGTTTAAGGTCAAGATGTTGACTGCAGTTTTTCTCTCATGGCAAGGTGGTATTTTACTGTTGTACCCTCTGGAGAGAACCCTGGGTCTTCACATGGCAGAAGGCAGAAGGTAGAAGGGCGAGGATTGAATATCATATGAAGTTTATTTATTTAATTCATTCATGAAGCCTCCCTCATGGCTTAGTAACTATGTAAAGGTTTTCCACCTTAATATCATTACATTGGTCATCATACCAGTTTTGGAAGGGGCACTTTCAAACCGTAGCAGTTCACGAGAACGGGCAACACAGAATCCATTCCAATGACATGCATCTGATTCCTGGACTGTGTCTTTGGCTCATGCATGAGAGGTCTTAAAAATGAGAGCCTTTGCTGTTTCTCTAGTGGTATGGAATGGAGCTGGA
>LOEQ01000844.1:337957-349577 GCA_001685075.1 Bramus lutescens | reverse complement strand
TGTGTGTGTGTGTGTGTGTGTAGGAATGTAATGTTAGAATCCAAATGCAGCTCAGGCCATGGTACCTTGCAGCAGCCCCTCCCTCTCACTGACAAGCGCCCTTTTGAGATATCATCCTCTGAGGCCCTAGTGAACAAGCTTCCCCTTGCCAGGATCTCCCATCTGGGAGGTGAGTTTACATCAGGGGAGGCATTGGCCACATATCCCGTTCCCCACACACTTTTTCCACCTCCTGCCTGGGAATCTCGGAGTCTGGCCAAGGTTTATACTGCAAAAAACTCCATCCTTAGAAAGGTCTAAAAAGAGTACCCCCATTAAGCCACCTCCCAATGTGTATGTAAGATGTGTGTGACGTGTGTGCATAAGTGGATATGTGAGCCTGTGCATTTGTGTAGAAGCCAGAGGAGAAGGGGGGTGGACAGCCTGAACTATAAATCTCTCCACCTTAGCCTGGAGTCAGGCTCTCTGCCCGGAGTCAGGCTCTCTGCCCACTTGTCCTCACGGCCCTGGGGTTCCAAGCACACCCTGGCCAGACACAGCATTTTACACACATGTGTTGGCAGCTGAGCTCTGGTCTTCATGCTTTTCCGGCAAACTTTCTCACCCACTGAGCCATCTCTCTGCCCCTAATCTATGAAAAAAAAAATTTTTAATCGAAAGTAAGAACTTGGGCCACTAACACAGGAGCAAGCATTCTCAGGTCTTCCTGATGAGCGAGTCCCAGCATCTCTGAGTGGCTGCCTGGACTGCAGGTGTGGTGCATCTTATTTAATTAGCTAATGATTAGCTAAGTGAGACCAGGGGTGTAAGGAGTGCGGCGCTAATTGCCTTTCCTACACAGGCTCACATCCTGCTGTTTGACTTTTAGCGGCATTCACACCTGTCACGAGGTGACCCCGGACCAGAAAGGCATGGCCTTCCCTTCCCTCATCCTACCTGGCCTGCCTTTGTGAGGCACGACCTCCCTGCAGACGAAGGATGCCCAACCAGACCCACCTTGAACACTGCACATGCAGAAGGTCAGTGCCTTCATGATCATAAGGCAGGGAGAAGGAAGATCTGTGGGTCAAGGACATGGGCTTTCTGAGTGGTGGCCTCTTGCCCTGGGATGTGTTTAAGATAGCCAGTACAGGGTAAAACACCACACTGAACACTCTTGCTTTGGTTTAGATCTGGTCTGAAAGCTTGGTCTTCAATATGGTGATATTAAGGGGAGAGTTTTGCCCCACAAGACCCATGATTTAAACAAAGGTAGTCATGGTGACACACCCATGTGTTCCCAGTATTAGGAGATGGAGACATGTGGGTCTCTTGGATTTTCTGGCAACCAGCCTCATCTACTTGGTCTAGACCGACGAAAAGCACAGTCTCAAGACAAAAGGTGGGGCCATCGAGATAGGTGAAAGCGAACGAGGCCAAGCTTAACAATCTAAGTGGCACCACAGGAACCCACATGGTAGTGGTCCTCCAGCCTCCACACATGTACCATGGCAATGTGCATATTCACGTATGTACCTACACCTGCACACAAAATAAATAAACAAAGCATTTTGATAAAAAAAATAAAAAGAGGGTGTGGAGAAATGGCTCAGCACTGAAGGGTACTTTCTAGTCTTCCAGAGGATCCTAGTTAGGTTTCCATCACCTATGTTGGTTGGCTCACAGCTGGCTATAATTCTAGCTCCAGGGGATCCAACACCCTCTTCTGGTCTCCACAGGCATGGGCGTACATGTACACACACACACACACAGAGGCACACACACACAGGCATGCATGCACACAGGCATGCACACATAGGCATGCACACACAGGCATGCACACACAAATATAAAAGAAAAGTAAATATTTATGTATGTATACAAGTAAAAATAAAAAATGAATGTTTTTAAAAGGAGGTAGGACCTTTAAGACGTGGGACCTGACGGGAGGTAGTTTGATCATTAGGAACATGGCCCTGGGAGGAAATGAATGCAGTTCTCATGAGACCCTCACCAGTTCCTGTGAGAGTGGGTTAAAGATAGCCTGATGGGTGACTCTCTCTGGATTCTAGATCTCTTGCACACAAGACCCCACCAATGTGACATCACAGACCATGAGGCCCTCATGACTGGAACAGATGGAGGCCACCCAGTCTTAGACTTTAAGTCTCCTAGGCTGTAAGCTAAAAAAAAAAAAAACTTTTTGTTTATAAAGTACTTGGGTATTTGATTATAGCAACAGAAAATATATTAAGACAGAAATACATGTATGCATATACATCTGGTGAAAATATTCATATTTAGATGAACATATCTATTTTTAAATACAAATGGCTTCGTGTGTGTGTGCATGCATGCATGCACACGTGCGCGCCAGAAGACAACCTCATCTGTCAGTCTTCAAGTGCTGTCCGTCTTGTTTTCTTGAGTATCTTCATTGGTTTATAACTCACCAAGCCCACTAGGCTGTCTGCCTAGTTCCATCTCACCAGTGCTGGGATAACAGACGTGCACCAGTCAGCCTGCTTTTTTCTTACCTGGGTTCTCTGGGATTGAATTCAAGTACTCATGCTTGCAAGGCAAGCACTTTAACCACCTGAGACGTCTCTCAATCCAGCATCCTGTTCTGTTCCTTTGGGGGAACATTGCACACATAATTCCCTTATTGATTTCGTTAATGAACACTTCTGCAGGACTTGTTACATACTAAGACCTTTATGAAAAGTAACCAAGGCTTTCTAAATATGACTCATTTACTGAAGTTAAAGACATGTTGGGGCATGGACTTGGAAAACTTTCAAGAGTATAGTGTTTAATTGTGCATTTATTTATTTGTGTGTGTGAGAGAGAGAGACAGGGACAGAGATGGGGCATATAGGTATGTCATAGCCTGCAAGTCAGAGAACAGTTTTCAGGAGTCAGATTCTCCTCTTCTGACCTTGTGGATCCTTTATGGGATGGCACCCAGGTCAACAAGTTTGTAGGCAAGTGATTTTTCTCTGCTGAGCCATTTCACTGCTTGAGAATATATGTTTAAGGTAACTTTACAGCGATGGACTTGCTGTGTTTAGCTGTGCATGAGGAGGTCATCAGGTATCCTGCACTATTACTCTCCACCTTATTCTCTTAGAGCAGAGTCTCTCCCTGAGCCCAGAGCTGGACTTCTGGTCAACAATGACGCCAACCATCCTTCTGTCTCCACTCCCACCCCACAGCTCTGGGTTACAGGCTGCAGCGGTTCCCAGCTTTCCACCTGAGTACTGGGGATTCGAACTCAGGTCCTCATGCTTGTGGAGCAAACCATCTCACCCACTGAGCCGGCTCCCTAGCCCTGGGGGTGTTTTTCATTTCTGGGGAAGCACACGGATTTACGTCCTCACCGGCTGTGTGGGAAATTGTCACTCTTTGCCTGTGCTGGCATGGCAGTTCCCCGACAAGTCAGCAGCAAATCTACTGCTTGATTCCTGATTTTTCTGTTAAGAATGAGGCTGGCCTGCTTTCCCAGAGTCCATAGCTATTTGTATGTATTTTCCCATAAACTCCCCACTCGCATCTTTTGTCCATGTTTCTAGTGGGTTATTTTTTTTTCTTGGTGATTGATGCGAAGTCTTCATAAAGCAGTGAAATAATTGGCTCATCATGTGTGTCTGCCGCAAATGCTGCAAATACTTNTTTTTTTGCTGGCTTCTCCTCTGCCTCTTGGCTTTATGGTATGATCTGCTCCATCAAACAGAAATTTAAAAGATTTGCGCTGCTCAGATGGGAAAGAGCCCTTGTTGCTCTTTCAGATCAGAGTTCGGTTCCCAGCACCCACATTCCCCCAGCCCACAACCACCTGTAACTCCACCTCCAGGGGATATGACACCCTCTTCTGGCCTCTGAGGGTACTTCACCCATGAACACACACACACATCACACACAAATAAAAAATAAATAAAAGCACTTTTATGTACTTCAAAATTATCAATTTTCTCTTATGTTTTGAATGCATTTTGCTTGTGATGGCTCCCGTAAGTCTGCATGTGCACCGCAGAGGACATGTGGAGGCTGAAGGACAACATGCAGGAGCCATTTGTGTGTCCTGGGTATTGAACTCAGGTTGTAAGGTTTGGCAGCAAGCATTTTACCCACTAAGCCAGCCCACTGACACTCCTCTAGAAGTGATAGGCCTTCTTTGTTCTCTAACCTCTTAGATTCAGAAATAAGCTAAGGCATCACAGGAACCTCTCGTGTACCCTGTCCAGGTTTTGGTCAGTGGTCCTGGCTTTAATAGCTACAGTGCAATATGAAAACCAAGCAATTGGACTGGGGAGAGAGTTCAGCAGGTAAAGAAAGAGCTTGCTTTATAATTGTAAAGACCTGAGTTGGAGCCCCAGGACCATGTGAGAAACCAGCCAAGGTGGTACATTGGCACGTTCTTGGTACAGCAATGGTGAATTGGGAGCCTGAGACAGAAACTCTGATCTCTTCCTGTCTCCACCACCCCAGAGCTGGGCTACACAAATGTTGTCTTCTGAGCCATCTCACCAGCCCATGAGGTCTTAGGGATACAAGGACAGCCCACTGGGGCTTGCATGCTTGAAGTGCCTCGTTCTGCATACAGGTCAGGTTCCCTGGGGAAATGGACTTTCAAGCAAATGTATACCAGCCAAGGGAGCAGTTGGGGTTCCTTTGTCAGGGCAGAGGGACCCAGAGCTCTTAGATGTAGTGCAGACACCCACAGAAATGATTTTGCACTTAGCATCTTGTATAAAATTCATAGACTCCTGGGGCTGGAGAGGTGGCTGATTAACAATATCTGCATTGGGTGCCTCATAGCCACCTGTCACTCAATTTCTGGGTGATCCAGCGCCCTCTTCTGGCCTCCGTGGCCACCTGCACTCACATGCAAATAGTGTTGTCACACACACCACATAAATAAAAATGAAATGCATTTTAAACAATAATTTAAAGTTTATAGAGTTCTGATAGACTCACCGCTTTGCACTGAGAACCAATTCAATGTCCAGCACTTTACACGGATTATTCCTACACCCCGTGAAAGCCCTGCATTGTTTCCATTGTACAGAATAGGAAGTTGAGGCTCAGCTGGTAAAGGACTTTTCTTGCAAGCTGAGCACCTGAATTCAGATCCCCAGAAGTCAAACATGACAGATGTGGTGGTGCCCACTTGCAACCCCAGCTCTGAAGAGGCAAGGACAGGGAAGTTCATTCCTAATTGGTAAGCTCCAGGCCCGTGAGAACCCTGTCTCAAAGGAAGTGGATAATATTGCTGAGAATGACAGCTGTGGTTATTGTCTGAGCACACATGTTCACACACACACATGCATGCATACATGCTAGAATACACACACATGCATCTGAACACATACACAAATATAATAGAGTCTAACTGATTCTAATTAGAGTCACTGTTTTGTACCGAGAATCAATCCAATGTTAAGCATGTCACATAGATTATTCTGTTCCCCATGAAAGCCCTGCTCCCAGTGTACATAAAAGAAAATAGAAGGCCTGCGAGAGGGCACAGTGGGTAAAGGACCTTGCTGCCATGTCTGATAACCTGAGTCTGATTCCTGAGACCCCTCAGGGAGGAAGGAAAGAACCAGCCTCTGCAAGTTGTTCTCTGACCGTGACACACTTGCCTTGGCATGTGCATGCCCTGTGCTCGTGTGTGGGCACACATACACACATATGTATACATACATGCAGACATAATAAATTAATAAATGTAATTTTTAGAAAGACAACAGAGGCTCAGATAACCTGCCCAGATCACAGCTAAGGAAGATGCATGAAGAGACTTGAATTAGGTTTGATTGGCTGCTCCGTCCTTCCTCTCAGTGCACATGGGACCCTCTGAGAGTTAAGCCTGGTTGTGCCACTGGACTGTGCATTGGCCACCTGACTCAAACTTAATAAATAAATTCCTGGCAACAGCTTCCACCCGCAGCTAGCAAGAATCCAAAGGTATTAACGTAATTCATCCAATCAGCATCAGGAAAAAGAGGCTCTTAACTCAGTGTTACTTGGGTAGAGATTTCCTCTTCTCTCCTGTGAATCCAAAAAGCTGAGTTTAAGCTCCTCTGAGCCTCTATTTGGTTGCAGAGTCATTAGTACTCTACAGAAGCCCTCCTGGGACATTTCTAATCACCAGTCACAGATAACAAGGAATTATGTCAGCAACTTCACTCTCAGATTGAGAATAAAATGCCACTCTTTCTGGCTATCACTAGCCTGTCACTTCTACCCCCATGACCATAGCCAAACCACCCTGGTGGCTCAGAGCCAGACCTGTATATGAGAATTCAGGATTCAAATCTCCACTTTTCAACCCATCAGATGGATGCACTTAGGTGGACAAGCTATGCTACCTCTCTGAACCCATTAGAAAAAATGATATTGGTTTTGACTGTATACGGAATGGCACATATTTAGATTTCCAGCTTTTCAAAGGTTTTATTTGTAATGATGTGCATATGTCTCTGGGTGGGGTTGTATGCATGAGAGTGCAGTGGCCATGGAGGCCATAAGAGGGCGTTGGATCCCCTTGAGCTAGGTTTGCAGATGGTTGTAACTATAATATGGGTAATTGGAGTCTGAACTCAGGCCTTTTGAAGAATAGTATGTGCTCTTAATTGAGCCCCCCTCCATCTCGGCATAATGTTTAGAACAGTGTCTCACTTGGAGAATGCTCCACGTGAAAGTGAATTATTGGTTGTCATTGTGTTTGTTACCACTGTTTCAGGGGCTGGGGCTATAGCTCAGCTGGTAGGGTGTTTGCCTAATGCAGTATTGTCAACTTGACACAATGTAGAATTTCCTGGAAAAGGAGTCTGAATGAGAAACTGTTTAGATTGGGTTAGCCTAAAGTTATATTTTGAGGGCTGTGTATCTTAATTATGTTCATTGAGGTAGTGTTCAACAATTTCCTCCCAGACTGAAACATTCCATCCTGCAGGGAACTCCTTAAGCAGGAGGGTAAACAACACAAAATAGCTTTAGGAAATCCCCAAAACTGGCCTGGATCACCAGGCCCCTTCCTAATAAAAGCTGAGAATCCGTTTGAGACTAGTGGAACAGAGCTGCAAAGAAGACTCACTGACCAGCCAAGCTGCCTGGAAGAAGTCTGGACCAACTGAGCCACCTGGAAAGGACACTCTTCCAACTTGTTGAGCTCCTGTAGGCTGTGCAGTGTGCCCAAAGCTCCCAGCTTTGTGAGCTGTCATCCATGCTGGGATGGGTTTTGGTGATGCTCCTGTAAGTAACCCCTCACCCATATACCAATAAAACTCATTGGCTCACCAGGTTGGTCTTTGACAGTACTGTGCTTTTTGTCTGTTACAGGTTCCCTATCTGAGGTGAGTATTTGTGTTGTGTCTCGCCAGAAGTTTTGTCACCCAACAGGTAGGAAGATCCAGACCACTGAAGATGACACCATTTCCTGGGCACAAGTTCCTGGACTGTATAAGAGAGTGTGAGCACTGAGCACTAGTGGGTATGCATTAACTCATTGTGACTGCTCTTGATGTAAGTAGTTGCTCCAAATTCCTGCCTCCATGATTTTCCCACAATGATGGTCTGTGACCTGAAATTTCTCCCTTCAGTTGCTTTTATAGGGTGTTTGGTCATAGCAACAGGAAATGAAACTGAGTCGTCAATGTACATGAAACTCTGAATTTGATCCCCAACACAACATAAAACCAAAGCATAGTGGCTCATGCCTGTAATCCCAGCACTTGTGAATTCTGGAGTCAGGAGAGTAAGGAGCAAGGTTATCCTATTCGGGGCCAGCCTGGGCTACATGAGATCTTGCCTCAAAAAAATTTCATTTCACATGTACTTGAGGGTCTAAGAGTTTGATTCAGTGGTAAAGCACCTGCCTAGAATCCCCTAATGAAGGGCTGGGGTGTGGCTCAGTGGTAGAGAACCTGCCTAGAATCCCCCAGTGAAGGGCTGGGGTATGACTCAGTGGTAGAGCCCCTGCTTAGAATCCTCCAGTGAGGGGATGAGTTGTGGCTCAGTGGTAGAACTCCTGCCTAGAATCCACCCCCCCAGTTAGGGACTAAGGCTGTAGCTCAGCAGCAGAGCATTTGCCTACCATTTGTGAGGACTTAGGTTCAATTCCCAGAACCAGAAATAAGTCCAAAACAATATAAACTACTCTATTGATTTAAGCAGGACCATGTTCCCACCCTCGTTTGTGTCACTAAAACACAGTACCACTGTCTCCAAAATATTTTAGATAATCTAAACTGGTATCGGTAGGAGAGAATGGGACCTTGAGTTTCACCTATGAATAGTGCTGTCTAGAAAGAAAAACATGACATTTGTACCACATACAATGTCCATCTGTGCCTGTTGATATATGCAGGATTTATTGTCTCCCCTGCAAGAGGTTGGGGAGGCAGCAGCTGTCTGCCATTATTCCAGAGACACAGAGAAGGCAGACGTTGGTTTCTGAACAAGGGTGGGATATGCATGGCTCATTGAGCCCAGGTGAATCGGTTCCTGAATAATCTATGTTTCTGACAAGCTGCACACAGGTTTGGACTCCTTTCTTATCCCAGAGCTAATTCATACTAGTCCAACAGTGTGAACCATGCAATGCTTGACTACTGTTTTGCCATTTTAAAATGTGTGTGTGTGTGTGTGTGTGTGACTGCTAGTGTCTTCACTTTTGTGTATTCAGTGAGGCCAGAGATCTAAGTCAGGTGTCACCCTTGATTGTTCTCCACCTTGTGTTTTGAGATAGAGACTCTGTCTTAGTTAAGGTTTCTATTGCTGTGAAGAGACACCATGAACACAGCAACTCTTATAAAGGAAAGCATTTCGTCAGGGCTGCCTTACAGTTTCAGAGGTTTAGTCCATTGTCATCATGGCAGGGCATGGTACCATGCAGACGGATGTGGTGCTGGAGAAGGAGCTGAGAGTTCTACATCTTAATCCACAGGCAACAGAAGCAGCTATGACACTGGGCATAGTTTGAGCATGACCTCAAAGCCCACCCCCACAGGAATACACTTCCATCAACAAGGCCACAAGGTCACACCTCCTAATGGTGCCACTCCCTGTGGAAGTTATCTTCTTTCAAACCACCACACTCTCATTGACCCTGGAGCTCCCCATTTTGGCTAGACTGGCCAGTGAGCTTCAGGGATCCACCTGTCTCCTCTACCTCCCTCAAAGTTTTCAGGTCTGTCCCTGCACACCCAGCTTTTTACGTGGGTACCAAAGACCCAAACTCAGGTCCCCCTGTTTGTCTAGCAAGTACTTAACCCTCTGAGCCACTCCCTCAGATCCCCCTTTGGAAATTTTACGAGCAGATTTCAGGCAATTCTGCCCTTTAGCAGAGCTGGCAAATGAGGCCTTCTGTCTCAATCAGATATCTTACTTAATGGAGCTTTTAGCCATGCCTTACACGGATCTTCTGTGCTCAGAGAGAGATAGAAACAGCAAAATATACTGGCACTAAAACCCTGGCGCCCGTAATTTAATCTGGCTGTGATAAATACAAAGGCTCCCTAGGAATGTTGCTGCTGGAGGGTCATAATTGTAGGTATCAGTTCCTATTTGTGCCATAGCTTTGCAGATCGGCTGGTTGATGGAGATTTCTGGTAAAGAGAATGCTGCATTAACCATCGCTTGTGATCTATGCTTTCTGCTACCTTGAGAAGCCATGCCTACAGATGGAAGCAGAATCTCTGACTGCACAGATATCTGTCTTAATGAAGTCACGCGCTGTCCTATTTGTTCACCTTCATGGCCCCCAGTGCTTGCCTCTGTGTCCTCAACACACTGCTGATGTTCGAAGTACTGTTTCTGAGCTCAGCTTACATGAGATCTTGTGGGTGTGTGGGAGGGGAGGAGATGCATACATACCAATACATGCCATAGTACACGTGTGGCAATTAGAGGACAACCCCAGATGTTGTTGTCGTCTATGTTATTTGAGATAAGGCCTCTTTGCTGTTTGCCTCTGCATGCACAAGGCTAGCTAGCCGTGAACATCTGGGGTTCTGCCTATCTTTGTCTCTCATCTCACTGCGGCAGTCCTGGGAGTACAGGCTCATAATCTCACACCCAGCTTTAGAGAGGTTCTGGGGATTTGAACTTGGGTCCTCAACCTTGTGTGGTAAGTATTTTACCCACTAAGTCATCCACCCCAACCCCTTAAGCAAGATTTTTAGCTACTCGTATCTCCTCCAGGCAGCCAGAAGGTGCTTGAGAATCAGCAGCTGGCTACCCAGATCATTCTGCTCTTGCCAACTGTGTTAAGTCACTTTTTATTTATGTGACAAAACCCGCAAGACAGCTTAAAAGTGAAAAGTCTTATCTGGGCTCATGGTTTCAGGGGTTCCAGTCTACGGTAGGCTCCTTCTCGGCAATCCTTACTGCCTATGTAGAAACGGAGAGGCCTCAGGGACTTCCTGAGACTTACGAGCTGCTCACTTCCTGAGTCATAAGGAACCTCCTTCTGCAACTTTCTGAGTCATTAGGAACTGCTCTCCATGATGGAAAGTTTCAGTTCCAAGGAAATTGCTACATTGTGGCAGAGACTGACTGTGAGATACAGTACACCAACCTCTAACCTCCATACATATATGTGCACATATGCACATCAACACACCCATTTCCATTCCTCCATACACACCCAGGACGTACCTTTCAAAGGCAACACCCCGAAATCCTCCAACCAGGCCCCATCTCCGAGTAGCCTCTTGAGTCATGAATACTCATCAGTGGATTTATCCATTAAGGAAGTGCGCACCCTCGTGATCTAACCACCTCTCACAGCGCCAACTGGCAACCGCACTTTTAACTCACAAACCCTTAAGGGAGGTGTTTCGATTCAAGTTGTGCCCTAGACGGACAAGCTGCATCTTGTCCTTGTGCTTCGTCATCAAACACAAATCCGCTGCATCAGGCCCCGTCATTACACCGCCGTGCCGACACTGTAGACAAATACAGCGTTTTCAAACAAGCTGAAATTCATCTCACTGAGAAAGGAGCATGATACGGCTCAAGACAATTTTAATATCAAGCAGGCACACTAAATTTTATTTTTATTATTCCATGTAGATTGATGTTCTCGTTATGTACCACACTGGCATAGGATGAAAACACAAGCGGAAGAGTGTTCCGTTTCCCATACCGGGGATCTCATAAAATGGATGAAGGGTGTGATCATCGCACTTACACGCTTTATAGTTAGTTATTTTCTCCATAGCCAAAAGCACTTTCATTTAATATTAATAAAACAGATGTTTGACAGAAAGTCACGTGGCTTTTATGTTTGTGAATGGCAGTACCTTCCTCTGAAATATCCTCTAAGTGCTACTATCTCCCCAGCCCAGAGGGACAGTCTGTGACAGACACCTGGGCGGGTTGCTGTAGTGCTGGCCTCTCTCATCTTTTCTCACATCCCTGAAGGATGGAGAACTAAGAAGAACAGAAATCCTATCTTCAATGCAGTAAAAAGTTCTGGTGTGTTGTATTGCACAGAACGATTATGTACTGTGTGATTGGGGCCATGGCTTAGCAGTGCTTGCCTAAAATCCCAGTGAGGGGCTGGGGTGTGGCTCATTGGTAGATCCCCTGCCTAGAATCCCCCAGTGAGGGGCTGGGGTGTGGCTCAGTG
>LOEQ01000844.1:229036-245484 GCA_001685075.1 Bramus lutescens | reverse complement strand
TGTCTCGGGGGCCGGAGGAGGTGAACCGGCTCACGGAGAACACGTACCGGGTAAGCGTGGGACTCTGAGGAGGAGCTCGAGAGCGGTGGAGGGAGGTCTGGGACCCCGTGGAATCGGGGTTCGAGGCTGAGGGCGGAGGCTGGAAGGCCCAGACACTTGGGGACTCCAGGGTCCGAGGGCAGGAACGTGCGCCCCGCCAAGCAGCTGATCCTTGTCTCCAGCGGGGGTAGGTCGAGATTCTTTCCCACTTTTGAGATAAAGTGGGGACTTTACATGGGAAAGGTCGCTCCTCCCCCTCTGGGCTCTCGGAGACGCCCAGGGGACCCGCACATTTCCCGTGGTGGGGGGAAGGGGGCTGGAGACATGGACGACAATTTGTGGGGTCTTCGGGATCCCCCCCACACTTCTCTTTGTGATCAGTGACGGTGCTGGTCTGACCGCTGGGACTAAACCCTTCCCAGATCCAAAAGAGGAGAGAGAGAGAGAGAGAGAGAGAAAGACAGGCTCTAGTTTCCGCGAAGAAAAGAAAGCGCTCAAGAATGTAGGGGAGAAACTCCTCCGTAATTAGGAATCCATCGCCAGGTGAGCCTGGCTCCCTCAACTCGGAATTTTCTAAGCTGCCAGCGAAACTGCTCTTGGGAAGACTTGAAACGCCTCTTGGACTCTTTCATACCGTAGCTTTTAAGTTTAATTTTTTGTTGTTACCGTTTTGGCAGTTTTATGCATGTATGCGATGTTAGGATCTTGTTCGCTCGCGTTTGGCTTTTCCTACGTCCATGATTTGGGGAGGTTGTTGGAGTCAGAGAGCACTGAGATTTTAATAAGAATTGACCTAAGCTAGCAGAACGCATGGTGATTGGTCGTTTAACTTGCATGTTATGTGAGAGAATTCTTCCAGAAACAGACATGGGATCAGCGGCCAGTTTAGTAAGTTTAAGTACTTATAAATGAATTCCGTTTGAAATAAGATATGCGTTTAATCATATGCTATTAATAGAGTACAAAACAACTTTTGTTTTAATTCCACTTAGGCCCATTGAACCCTAGAGATTTAAAGTTCTCTAAATTTACTTGTAGCCATGGTTAAAGCCTACTCTTTGGTCATTTCTGTAAATTTTTTTAATCCCTAAAATGGAGTTTTTAGATTTGCAAGATCTGAGTGAGTTCCTGAAGTGAGAATTTGTCTTGTTGGAAAATCATTTTAAAGCAACATGAAAATATTTTCAAAATCCATTGAAGTTCAAAATTTATCAACTCCCTTCATCTGTGTATTATAACACTTAACATTGATTATACTTTCTAGGTAGATATTATTATTATTATTATTTTACAGGTCCGCAACTGTAACCAAAACTTGTTCCTATTGGTGTGTTTCCTTAATAAATGGCAATTTTTAGAAAAAAACAGAAATTTGGATGTTAATTTAAAACCTTATATTTGGGTTGAGATTGTTCATACTTAGATGATCTAAAGGACTGAAGGTGTACAGTGCTTATTTGAGTATGTAAGTAAACCTGTCTAACTCTTTAGCCTCGGGAGAGACAAGTTCCTCAGATGAGAGTTAAGGAAACAGTGTAACTGAGGGGTTGTAGGTATGTGTGGGATCTGAGTATCTGCTTTGGGTAGAAAGCCCTAAAGTTTCTCAAACACACCATTTGTTTATCTTGCTAGTCTGGAAAGAAAATGTCAACTTGAGACAAGCAATCGATCGCTCTACTGCTCTTTTTCCTCACTTCTGACTGAGAAATCTTTGGTGCAAATTACAGTGTCGCAAATATTAACCACCTTGGCATGTCTTTTTAGCCACAGAACTGGAGCAAGAGGAAAATTGTTGATTTTGTTGTTTTAGTTATTCAGATTTGTAAACATAAGGCATAGTAAATTCTTCTTAGAACATTTTGTTGTTCTAATTTATTTAGAGACAGGGTCTTGCTATGTAGACCTAACTGGCCTGGAATTTGATATGTAGACCAGGTTGGTCTCAGATTCAGAGCCTCCTTTCTCTGCCTCCTCCCAAGTGCTAGGATTAAAGGGCTAAGTTTTTTGTTTTTGTTTTTTTCCTCTTTTTTGAGCCACTTTTGTTTATGTAGTCTAGGCCAGCCTCACTATGTACCCCAGGCTGGCCTCAGCCTCCCCAGTGCTGGGACTGAAAGTGTGTACCGCCACATTGGCTCATGGTTTTTGAAAGTTTATAGTAGATTGAAGATCAGAGACCCATGCTTTATTGCTTTCTGTTCCCAGGTGTTGAAAACATGTCTCAAGCTTGCTAAATGTCAATTGATTTTAACCAGCTTTTCCGTAAAAATCACAGTACTAGACAAAAGGTTAGATTTTACATTTCCTGGGGTGACTAGACGCCGGCCGGAAAAGCCTTTTATCATAATCAAAGCTAAAAACAATTTAAGTGCAATATTGTCAAAATTCTACTGGCAATGTTGGTGAATGTTCTTTTAAAAACAGATTTCCCTTTGTGTTACCTAGCAGTCTACAGTATTTTCCTAATAGAAACACAACCTATCCAGGTGCGATTACAAAGGCCACTTGCAAATGAGATTTAATGTCTTGCCTGTCTGGGTTTTAGTTGTGTGTATTTTTTTAAATATATACTCAAATATCTCTTATATAAAGGAATAAATTCTTTGGAGCAATGGGAGGTTGGTAAAGTAGTGTTATCCTCTATACAGTATCAGATATCCTTAAATATCTATTTATACATTGGCTTAGTTTTTTTTAAAAACAGTACTTAGACAAATGATTACTGGATAGTCGTTCTGACTCCCAGAAGGATGTGTGTTTTACTGCCTCATAAACAAATAGCATGATAATGAGCCCTGAAATATGAAATACTGTTGATAATTTAGTTTAGCCAAAGATCCCAATCCTTTTCCCATGCTTAGTCTATAGTGTGCCCATAATTGCTCTCAAAACTTTCTTGTGATTTTGCAGTTTCCTGATGAATTCATGCTTTACTGGATGAGGATGAAGTAAAGTTCAAAAAACTTTGCTTAAGAGGAACCACAGCCTTCCTAGCAGTTGGAAATTTTTTGTTAGTTTTTTTGAAATAGGGTTTCTCTGTGCTAACAGTCCTGGCCATCCTGGAACTCAATTTGTAGACCAGGCTGGCCTTGAATTCACGAGATCTGCCTGTTTCTGCTGGGATCAAAAGTGTGCACCATCACACTCCCAGCACTGGGATTTCAGGTGCACACTGCCTCCTTTGACTTTTTATGTGGTCGCTAGGGAGTTTAAAGTTCTTTTTTGTTTGTTTGTTTTGCTTTGCTTTGTTTTCAAGACAGAGTTTCTCGGTGTCTCTTTGGATCCTGGCCTGGCCTGGCTTGGCCCTCGTTCTCACAGAGATCCACCTGCCTCAGAGTAAACTAAAGTTCTTATACTTATGCAAAAACATGTTACCTACCAAGTCATTTCCCAACCCCCAAATTTAGTTTTCAAAGTAATTGTGTCAGGCATGGTGACACATACCTCTAGACCCAGCACTTGGGAGAAAGAGAGAGACCAAGGCCAGCTTGGTCTGGAAAGTAGATTCTGGCTAGCCAAGGCTGCGCAGTAAGACCCTCCCTGTCTCAAGGGGAAAGATACAATAAAATGTTTCACATAAAGCAGTGAGTAAATTTCAGCCTTTCAAGAAGACCTGTTTAATTCTCTTAAAATAACCAGTCTATCTCCCCACCCCACCTTAAGCTACTTTATCTTTCCGCCCATAAAATTTACAACTGTAGAATACAGTATGAGATGTGTTTATTCATTATGTTTGTTCATCTGTCTTTCCTCCCCAGCGGGAATGTGAGCTGCACATGGTAAATAATTCTGTTTTGTTGTATTTCAAGCACCTAGAACAGTTCCTGGTTCGAAGGTGTATTTGTTGAACCAGTGCACAGTCAATCAATTTAAGTGTTTAATCCTTTGTTCAGATCTCTGCTCCCTCCCTTGACATTTGCATAAAGTGCTTTGTATTATTATAATACTACCCAAAGGTAGATGTGGATATTGTGTTATCATTTTTTAAAGATTTTATTTAACCCAACCCCTCACCAGCTACAGCACTCAGGAGAATGGGCCCTGCTCCTCACTTGGGCAGCACAGTAGAGTTGACCCTGTACACAGGGGCACTGGTAAGCCAGCCCTGGGGGCCTGAGAGGGGTATAGCTGGTACTGCTTCCCTTGTCTGTGGTGCGGTGGTGGGGGCGAAGGAAAGATGCCCTCCCCCCATGCCCCACCACCTTCAGCTTTTGAGGGAGCTGACCCTCCCCCGTTTACCAGCTTTACTCAGGAAAGCAGGCTCTGCACCTCATCTGGGCAGCACAGGGGAACCGACCCTGTTGATGGGAGCACAGGTGAGCTGGCCCAGAGAATATGAGTGTGGGAGGTCTGGTTCTGCCCCCCATATGGCAGCATGGGCTGGGGAGAGATGTCCTCCTGCCCCTCAACTCCTGAGGCAGGTAGGAGAGCTGGTCCTGAGGTTATAAGAGTGGGAGAGATGCCCCTGCCTCCCCCCCACCACCACTACCATCTTGGCAGCACTTGGGAGAGTGCAGGCCTGTACCTCTCTTGGGAAAGCTATGAGCATGGGAGAGCTGTGCCCACTACTCATCTGTCATATCAAGGTGTGGGTGGGGGAGAGATGCCCACCTTTACTCCCCACCCTTACCACTGTGACAGAGGAGGGAACTGACCCTGTTGGCAGAGGTGTGGGTGGGTGAGCTGGCCGAGGGTATGAGAGTGAGATAGCTGGCCACACCCTTCTTGTCTGCTCTGTGGTGGTGAGGATGAGGGAAAGATGCTCCTCCCCCCCTTTTGCCCCTGCCACCTGTGGTGGGCGAGGGAACTAACCCTCCCCCTTACCAACTGCAGTACTTGGGAAAGTGGGCCCCGCACTTTGCCTGGGCAGCACAGCAGAGCTGACCCTATTCAAGTGAGCATGGGTGAACTACCCCAAGAACATGAACATGGGAGAGATGGCTCTGCCATATGTTGGTATGCGGGAGAGATGTTCCCACCTCGCTCTCTGAGATGGATGGGAGAGCTGACTCTGAGGTCATAAGAGTAGGAAAGGTGTTTCTGCCCCAGATCAGCTGCAGCACTTGGGAGAGTGGCCCTTACACCTCACCTGGGCAACGTAGTAGAGCTGTGTTCAATGGTGTAAGTGTGGGAGAGCCGACCTTGAGAATGTGAAAGCCAAAATGGGCCTTGCCCCTTACTCATTTCTGCAAGGGGTGAACTAGCGAGGGCAATGGTGGAGAGCTCATCTTGGTGGTGAAGACAGGGCTGACCAACCCTGCAACTACCCAGGCCCAGAACCAGGGTTATAAGTTGGCCCATCCCAACATTTACCCCATCTATGATCTACTGGAGCACACGAAGGGACTGCAGGATCTTCACGACACAGGACAACAACAGAATATTCCAAGAGGAGTCCCAGTAAGGACCCAGCATTGTTAGTGTAGCAGAAACCAGAGGTCTCAAACCAGACTCTTTGCAATAAACACTTGCACATAAGGATAAAAGGGCTAAAACTGTGTGGCTCACTGTCACACTACAGCTTCTATGATGAGATTTTTCCTTTTTTTTCTTTCTTTTTTTTCTTTTTAATTTAATTTTTTGAGGGGGGTTACAAGGGCAGAGGGATTATACAAAGGAACAGGAAATGAATGGAATCGAGATGCGTGATGTGAAAGACACAATAAATAAAAAGAAAGTTTAGAAAAAGAAAAAGAAAATTTTTTTCTTGAACTTTTTATTTTATGTATATGAGCCTTTACCTGAATGTATGTGTGTATACCACATGCATACCTGGTATCTGTAGAGCCTAGAAGAAGGCGTCACATCCTCTGGAACTGGAGTTACAGACAGTTTTGAGTTACCTTGAGGGTGCTGGGAGTTGAGTCCCATCCCTCTGCAAGAGCAGTGAGTGCTCTTAACTGCTGAGCCATCTTCAGCACCAACCATTTTTAAGTTGAGAAACAGACCTGGAGTCTGAGTGACCAGTTTCAGTCATCCCATTGCCTCTGAATAGTGATGGTGACTAACAAGTGTACACACCAAATACATTTTCATAATTTGTTCATCTAAAATGTCACTGAAATTTTCTCTTTTCTGGAAATTCATCATCATAGATATGTTTTGAACAAACCATTAAGAAATGGAGATACATTTTTCTCTTACTGGGTAGAGCAAACCATCTGGGCATGTTGTTCCCTTGTTTATCTTCTCAGCTTGAGTTTAATGGGGATTATATAAGGGGTCTGCTTGGTTTCCAGAGTGGATAGATAAGTCTAGTATATAAAGCTTTATAAAAGCCCTGTCTAACTGAGCATACTGGCTTACTCCTTTAATCACAGCACCGGGGAAGCTGAGGCAGGAGAATAGCTATGAATTAAGAACAGCCTTTGCTACAGAGTAAAACACTGTCTCAGAAAAGTGAAAAACAAGTGCTGGAGAGATGGATGGCTCAGCAGTTAATTAAGAGTACATAATGTTCCTCCAGAGGACCCAAGTTTGGATCCCAGCACCCAAGTTGGATGGCTCATAACTCCTTGCAACTCCAGCTCCAAGGTATCCCATGTCCTCTTTTGACCTCTTTGGGCACCTGCATACACATGTTGTATGCACACAAACACACACAAATAAAAATAAATCTGTTTTAAAAATCAGTAGCTTTTTTAAAAAATCAAAACAAGAAAAAAGAAAACTGCCCTCTGAGGTGTACTTATTTCTGTTGCTCTGTACTCTACTTGGCATCTCTGTCTTTTCCTAGAACTCTTCTTCCTTCAGGTATCCTAAAGATAAATTGAGATTTGCAGAAGTCTGGACAACTTGCTCTTAGCTATCCAGTGACTAAAAAGGGGATCTGATATGAGAACCCTGTGCAAGGGAACAATAGGAAGAGTTGCTAGGTTTTGAATATGAATGGGAACAGCCCAGTAATTTAGCTTTTTGTTTGGTAAAATAAAAATAAAGGGAACAAACAATAGTTTACCTTTTGCTAGCAAAACATGTTTTTGTTTCTAAGAAGTTTTACAACTATGGTAACATGGCTGTGCAGCAGTGCATCCTTTATTGTGATGTGAGAGAAGCTGGGCCAACTTAGAGCAATGGCATCCTCTGTGAGTTTTAGGTAGCTTTTAAGTTTATATTTGTGACATTTTTCAGTACTTAACATTATGTCTGGCCTTACATAGGCTTGCAAAGGAAACCTAGTGTGCATGGAATTAATTGTGAGGATATTTTTTCTTCAACATTCCATGTGGATGTTTATTCTACAGTTATAAAGTAAAAACTCTCACAAAACTGCACTAACATTGACTTAACTTACCTGTGACACAGGTATTCACAAAGTAAACACTATGTGACCAGTACCCAGATCAAGAAGTAAACTAAGAAGTCCCACTGAACTGCCCTTGTGTTATCTTCTGGTCACTATACAGCATGGGAAGTCACTATTCTAACCTCTAATGGTATTTGCTGTTTTATCTGTCTTTTATTTAGTATGGTTATCAGATTCATCCATGTTGGTACATTAATTGTCATTGCTCATTCTTGTTGCTGATTGATTTTTTTACCATCAGAATATATCACAGGCATTTTTGGGTTGTTTTCAGACTTCTCCAGGATGTCACAAATGATGCTTTATAACACTCGGGTACATGTCTGATAGGCATACACCCTTGTATTTCTTGGGTATGCACACAGGAGTAACTCGACTAAGTGTGAAGCATTTAGATCTTGAAATTTAATGGGAAGTACTGAGTGGTTTTCCACAGTGGTTGTACTGGTTGACCTCCCCAACTTCCCTGTACTCAGCCTATGAGAGTTCCAGTAGCTCTGTATGTAACCTTGCCCAAAATCGATATTGTTGTTGGTCTTTCTTCATTTTTGCTCTCTGATTGGTATGTGTAAATGAAAATTTGACATTTAAAATGTTTGCCCCAGGTCTGCTGATGATCTGTTTCTGTGCAGGATCTTATATACGTCTGGTAGGAGACACTGTCAGAGACAGATCAGGACCTATCGTGATTTTGGGTCTCAGGCTCTATTGTTAACAGTTTTCACTATAGTAAAACACTAACTCTATTAGAGACTACACTGTCATAGCTGGATACGTTAAAAAGTTTTATTATGGAAGAGATGCCCAAGACCTAGATGAGTTCTATTTAAATACACTGGAATAGAATGTAGAGTTTCAGTCAATTGGATTTTCCTGCTCATTGAGTGTTAATGAATACCTTTCTATATAACTTTTCTTGGAAATGTACAAATTTTATTGGTATGGGTACTGTAAGCTAGTTTTTAAAAGCAGTTTCAGTGAGTTACAGTGTAATCAAGATATTTCATTGCTGGTATCTACTAAAGGAAATGTTTTGTGTCTCTGTCTATCTGATTCATTCTCTCTCTTCCCCCTCTCTATGTGTGTAGGAAGAGCATGTGTGTATATATTGTGTGGATGTATACATATGTGTATGCATGTATTTGGAGGCCAGATGTCAACACCAGGTGTCATCTTCAGTTACATTTCACTGTATTTTTTCAGACAGGGCTTCTCACTAACCCTGGAGCTCACTGATCATGCTAGGCTGGCTGACCAATGAGCTCTTGGGATACGCTTGTCCTTAGGTTTACAGACTTGGCTGCCACACTTGTTTATATACATAGTGTTGAGAGATCTGAACTCAGGTCCTCATGCTTACTTGATAATTACTATATCCACTAAGCCATCTCTGTAGTCCAGGAAATGTTTTGTTTGGTTCTTTTGTGCTTTTTGTTCTTTGTTCGTTTGTTTTTGAGACAGTCTCACTATGTAAAATTCTAGACTGGCCTAGAATTCACTATGCAACCTGGCTGGCCTTCGGCTCACAGATTAAAGGCCAGTGCCTCACCACACCTGGCCAGAATGTTTCTTTTAATTGGAGTCTTTATCCTGATTGTATTGTAATTGTATGTACTTGAAAGCAAGACCTGAAAAGTATACCTTTCTGCATCTCCCACAATGTTTTATGTGTTTGTCAAGTTAAGAGAATTTTAAAACTATTTTTCTCTTCTAGCAGACTCTTTTAAAACGTTTCTATGAAAATTCTAAAAATAAGTCTTCCAGAATCTCATAATGCATAGATAATACTATCTGTTGTAGTCAACTCTTTCCAGTACATATTTCCATGTCATTGTAGCATGAATAACAAAAACCCAGAGACGGATATTGGGACTCAAGCTGAAGATCAGAAAAGCAAAGCAGCCAAGCACTAGAGAGATCTTACCTCTACCAAGGCTCTGACAAACAAAGGGAAGACCCAGCATTGCTCTCCACCAACCTCAGACTCCACACTCCTCCACCAAGTTCCTGTTTCTTTCCAGCCTCCTCCACTCAGCCATATTGCTCCTGTCTCCACCTCCCTAGTTCTGGGATTAAAAGTGTGTGATCCCAAGTGCTGGGACCACCTTTGTGTGAGCTCTGTTTCTCTTTTAGACAGATTCAGTGTCAAGCCCAGGGTGGCCTTGAACTAACAGAGATCCAGCCCACCTCCGTTTCCCAGATCCTGAGATTAAAGGTGCCACTACTCCCTAGCCTGTATGGCTGACTAGTATCTCTGCTTTGCCCTCTGATCTTCAGGCAACCTTTATTTATTAAAACAAATAATATACCACTACTGTATTTCTCCCTTTATGTCTAAAATAAAAAAGGCTATAACTAATATAGGAAAAACTGTATACGATAAGTACAATAACTTTTTGCAATATATATAGGCAATAAATACATTAACAATGTCTAGTCCATTTGCATTTGACAAATTGAGAGAAAATACTCCATATCTATCCTATCTTGGCAAGTCCAAAGTCATCATTTTGATGACTCTACAGTATTATGAAATTCTTCATGATTTATTGATTTATCCCTGTTGTTAGATGTAGATCATTGCCAGTACTTTGCTATTAAGACACTGCAATGGGCATGACTGCATATAAAGCTTTACCCCAATCTAGGTTGATCCGAAAGTTAAATTCCCAGAAGGGAGCTGTAGGTCCAAAGGTTGCTGCATTTTAAAGCAAATATGCACCATATAATGTTGTAATATACGTTGTGTGAGTATACCTTACCCTGAACTCTAGTCAATTACAGAGATGTTTTAAAACCACCTTTTTCATCCAGAGAGAGACAGAGATTTTATGTGTTTATAGTAGAAAAACATACCTATCAACAATATATAGAAATAGACATTGTCTAGGACACCTGAGATTTCATTTCTACCACAATTAGTGTAATTTGGTACATCTGGTATTTACAAAGTAATCACATGGCATTGTGAACAATCAGACCTCTATGCTTCTGTTCTTGTTTTTTATCAGTCTTAATTTAATGTTTTCTGTTTCTCTGCTTTGATTCTCTTTCTGGTTAGTCACTGACTTTAACAGTTACCTCAAATCTTTGTTGATAAAGGTGAAACAAGTGTAAATGAGATAAAATGTTTCAGTTTTCTCTCCTTTTCTGGCAGTGGGATGGGGCTGGGGTTATGTTGCTGGTATGCTTCCAAAACGGAGCAAAATAGATGAGCAAACCTTCGAGATCTAAATGGTTGTTTGCAGGCTGAAGAATGTGCACATTTGGCCGTGTAACAGCAGGGGGTTGAGATGCCCTCCAGTTTGTTGCTTCAACTGCTTTATTTATTTGCCATCTTGGAGATGAAAGTCCTAAAGTAGTAACAATCCCTTCACTATAAAATGTATAGTAATAGCTGGAAAGAGGACTCTAGTTTAGGTCCTAGCACCCAGGACTCAGCTGCCTAAAATTCCAATTTCTGGTGAGCCAACACCCTCTTCTGGCCTCCACCCTCACTGAACTCACATGCACACATGTGCAAACACCCACACGCACACACGCATACTCACAAAATTTAAAAATAAAATCTTTAAAGTAACAAAAAAGTTAAGTGGAAGGCAGCAGGAAACAAACTTGCCTTTTCTATACTCTTACCTTCTTGAGTATTTACAATTTTTGTATCAAAATTTACTTTTTAAGATTCGCTGTGTGTGTGACAGCACACCCAAGAAGGTCAGAGAACAACTAGGAATTAGTTCTTCCACTATGTGAGTTCCAGAGATCAAACTTAGCTTGAGTTAGGGTTGGTTAGCAGGTTAGAAAGCAAGTGCCTTTACCCACTGAACCATCTCTTTGGCCCTGAAATGGTTACTTTTATGTTTCACCAAAAATAAACAGAAATAGACATAGATTCCATTTCAATTAACTATATTGTAACTGAGGTAAAACTTGTTGCTTGCTACCTGTTTTGTAAATTAACCTTTAAACTTTAAAATCTAAAAGTCTTATATTTTTCTCTTAAATTTTACATATAGGGATATTTGAGATGCTTACTAATCTGAAACTACAATTACAACAGAAATTAAATTGAAAACATTCAAAGTACAATTCTTAAGATTGTAAAGTTTTTTTCTGTTGCCAATAGTTGATCTCTTTCTAGGTTCAGCTGTATATTGGATAGGTTCAAAACTAGTGATAACCTGTGAAAAGAATGGGAAGTTAATCTGATTAGAGCACACTGCTCAGGACAGACACGGGGATGATAGGTGTATAGGTTAGGACAGATGATATGTCACAGCCACTCTTCTTAAGTGTAGAGCTGGCCCTGTGACTTACTAAGAAAGTACAGGCAACATTCCTGTCACTTTCAGATGCTTGTCAGAGTCTGGTTCCTGGGACTGCAGGTAATAAACAGTTTATTTCTGACTGAAAAAAATCCTCAAAAAAACCAGGAAAATGATAATTCCTTCTACTTAAGTTGTGTTGTGATTATTTTAATGAAATTTTAGTGATTGGGCTGGAGGTATGGGTTCTAGTATAGAGCTCATTTTCCTAGCTTGAGTGAACTCCTGGAACTAAATAGATAGGGTCTGGGAAAATGGCTCAGTGGACAAGAAAGCTTGTGAAAGCATGAGAAATTGAGTTCTGATCCAGTGCCCATATAAAAACCCAGGAATGGCCACATGCTTGCACTGTGGAGGGTGAAGACAGGAGCATGGCAGGAACCACTGGCCACTAGCCTAGCTAGCTCCACTACTTATCTCCAGAAAAGAAGACAGTGAAAGAGCAGAATACCCCATCCTCCTGGCCTCCATGCCTGCACAGGCACACAAACCACTTACACACAGGTGTTCATACACCACACACATATGAACATACACAATGAACAAATGAATTTTAATTTATTTGTTAGCATGAGTGTCATTACTTGGAGTAGCTTGAGGTAGAGGATATCAACCATGTTTGTTAGTACATTGCATCTCTAAGTGTACAAAATATTTTAAACGTATAAAACCTGATTTTTTTTCTTCCTTTTCTTGGTGTTTTGTTTGGTTTTGTTTTCAAGACAAGTTTCTCTGTGTAAGAGCCTTAGCCGTCCTGGAACTCGCCTTTGTAGACCAGCTGGCCTCAAACTCACAAAGATCCCCCTGCTCTGCCTCCCAAGTAATGGGATTAAAGGAGTGTGTTACTGGTGTAGGAGGTCCTTTTGTATTTGTGTTGTTTGTATTGGTTAATAACTAAAACCTGATTCTTACTAAAGATCTATCAAAATGTTGTGCCCATTGAGAAGATTTCTTCAGTTAACCAATGCATCTATTATGTTATCCCACATATGACATATTTGATACTTAATAATGCCATCTTCCTCTGTTTGCCTTATGCTTCAGTTTTCTCTTCTATAAATAAAGACAATAATGTGCTTAAAGGCTGGAGAGATAAATCAATGGTTAATAGCACATACTGCTCTTGTAGAGAACCCAAGTTCAATTCCCAACACCCATGTCAGGTGACTCACAACCCCTTATAACTCCAGTTTCAGGACAGCTGATGGCTTCTGGACTCCACCAAGCACCTGCACTCACAGGCACACACATATACATAATTTAAAAACAATTTTAAAAATAGTGTTTATTTATGAGGTTACTCCTAGGTTCAAATGTGGTAGTAAAATAATGTCAGGCACGTGATAGATATTCAGTTAATGTTAGCTGTAGGGGTAGTGTGTGTTAACTAGACTGCAATCATCATGCAAGCATTGATTTCCTACCTTTTTTACTGATATTCTCAGTATCTAGAGGAGTGAGTGATGCATGGATTGAGCTAGATAAATATTTGATAAAAGATCAGTGCTGAATTTATCGGCACACATTTCCCCTACATTAGCTATACACTCCTTCAGCAATCATTTTAATCCTTCACTGTTCTAAGACAGGGTAAGAACTCAGAGATATCTGTATGTACAGTCTTCAGGATAAATACTGAAGACTGGTACTGATCACATTCTGTAGCACAGTTAAAAACCCAGAGACAGAAACTGAGGTTCAACCTAAAGGTCAGAAAAACAAAACAGCCAGCTACTGGCTCCTACCGCTACCTCAGTCCGATATGGTGATTCTGCTTCCAGGAATCTCAGAATGAGACTGTGAGTGAGAGCTGTCTCCTCATGTTTTATGTTCCTCTCTAGTACTGGGATTAAAGATATGCACCACTACCACCTTGTTTTTATGGAAAATTAGTGTGGCTACTGAGATTAAAGGTGTGTGTCACCATTACCTGGTCTGTAAGGCTGATTAGTACAGCTATTTTACTCTCTGAACTTCAGGCAAGCTTTATTTATTAAAGTACAAATGAAATATCACTACAACATTCTGGTGACCTAAATTGTTACTTGCTCCTTAACCAAGGGGACTGAGAAAGTGGCAATAATAACAACTGCCTTGTTTCAAGCACCTGTTGTCTGTTATACTTCTACCAAGCTTACCACAAGCATCCAAGCATCAGCTATTTCCTGAATTACCACAGCTGTGCCCAGGTGCTGTGGTCACCACCAGAAACCACAGTGGAGAATAAAGCAACAGGGTCTGCATAGCTACTGACAGAATAGTACTGCCAAAGCATCACACTTCCAGCTCTTGCCCTCAGCTTTGAGTGCCCCCGATCGATTGTTTCTTTGACCTGTCCCAGAAGGGTGCTGCCTTTTTATGTTCATTTCTTTATTTTTCTTAACTTTCTTTTTCTTTTTTGTGTTTTACTAGGGATAACATCACAGCCTCCTGCATGCTAGCCTGTTTTCTACTGAGCTATACTCCCAGATGCTCTACCACTTGAGCTACATTCCAGTACTCTTTTTATTTTCTCTTTTGAGGTAGGGGCTCATTAAATTTCTCAGGCTGACTTTGAACTCAAGTTCTTCTTGCTTCAGCCGCCTGAGTAGCTAGGATCCCCAGACCTAGTCTGAGGCCTTGCTTGTCTGTTCATTTCTTTGGATTTTGTTGTTTCCGAATTGGGCAAAAGGAAATGATTATGCTTGAGGTTTCTTTTTGTTTTTTGTTTGTTTGTTTGTTTGTTTTTTTAAGGCAGTCTGTAAGAAGTTTTCGAGACAGTGGCTATATGAAAGAAGTAGATGAGAAACAAAAATTACATACTTTCTGGGCTGTGGAGATGGCTCCGTGGTTAAGACTACATAATGCCCTTGCAGAGGACCCAAGTTCAGCTCCCTGCACCCACACTGGTGGCTAACAACCACCTGTAACTCCAGATCCAGGAGATCAAAATTCACAAGTACGTACCAACACTCAACACAATACATACACATGAATCTTAAAAAGTGTGTATTTAAAATAGATTTTTATTCTCCCGTCCTTCAATTTGAGAATATAAGTAAAGATTGTGAGCTGTTTTAAAATTACTGTATTATCAGCTTGATAATACAGTGGTAGCACATGCCTTTAATCCCAGCGCTCGGGAGGCAGAAGCAGGTGGATCTCTGTGAGTTTGAGACCAGTCTGGTCTACAAGAGCTAGTTACGGGACAGGCCTCAAAGCTACAGAGAAACCCTGACTTGAAAAAAATTACTTGATTATATAAAATTTTTTTCTCTCAATTACAAGGGTTGCAATTTTAATGCACATTAGAATGATCAGTCTCTTTCATGGGGACTCATTAGAGTTCTTCCACACATTACTGTAAGAATTGTACTTGGAAGGAACTGGTGAACTTAAAACAACAAACAGTACTTGTATGAAATGAATGTACTTTGATCTGATAAAGTTCCTGTTGCTGTTAAGTACTTTGGGGGATTTCTAAACAAATTCAGCCTAGCATATAAACCATCCTTTCCTGCAAATCCATTGTTTGCTTTTTTTTTTAAAGTCTTAGTCTGTCACTCTGGCTGGCCTGGAACTTACTATGTAGGCAGACTAATCTGGAATTTATAGAGTTCCTCCTCCCTTTGCCCTCCAAGTGCTGGGATTAAAGCTACACCTGGCTTATTGCAACTTTTTGTTAAAAACAGCAAGCAGGCAAGTAAGACTGTTTAACCAAATGATTTAGTGTACTAGATAGTTATTTGAAACCCATGAATTACTCAATTATTATTTCTTTAATGCCTGCCTTCAAAAAAAATGGGGGATATGTGTGTATGCAGTGACACACTTTTAGAGGTTAGAGGACAATATTCTGGAGTTGGTTCTCTCCAGTTTGTGGGTCCCAGGAATCAAACTTAGATTACTAGGCATAGTGGCAAGCCCCTTTACCTGCGGAACCATCTCACTCACCCCCATATATGACTTTTCTGTGATAAAATTATCTATTTAAAGTGATATGCAAGTAACATTTAAAATATTTGTATGTATACAGTGTGTGTATATATGTGTTTGCATTGCATGGGTATGTGTGAGCATGAATGCATGTGAATGAGTGCAGTTGTGAGTCTTATCACGACACACATATGGAGATCAGAGGACAGCTTCCCATGTCTGTCCTGACCTTGTCTGGGACAGGTTTCTGTTGTTTTGCTACTGTGTAGGCCAAGCTATCTGTCCTGGAAGCTTCAAGGGATTGTCCTATCTTTACCTTCTGTCTCTCCGTAGGAGTGCATTGGGATTGCAGACACTGCACTGCACAGCCAGTGTTCATGTTAGTTTGTGGGGGTTCAAACTCAGGTCTTCTTTCTTGCACAACAAGTAATAAATTTATCTTCCTAGCCCAGTATTTGCATTTTTACCTTTTCCATCTCCTATTTGGATTGCCTTGGTATTTTTCATACCCATTTTTCTATTTGGCCATCAACTGGAATTCTCTTCATTCATCTTATATATGAATGGAGCTAGCATAGGACCACGCTTGATGTGGGCTTCTAATAAAGGTTGTATAAATGTCTAGTTTTAGTGTTGTTTTAAATATCTTAATGGGAGGACTTTACAGAGTTAGTAGAATGAAATTTAAGTATACATGTTCTCCAGTTCTTGATATAATCACCTGTACATGAATTATGAAGAAAGGCTTAGAATAATTCTTCCCTGACACAAATATTAAACTCTAATGTTTAAAATAAAATACAATTTTTTAATATTTATTTATTATGTATACAATACTCTGTCTGTATGTATGCCTGCAGGCCAGA
>LOEQ01000844.1:201629-212667 GCA_001685075.1 Bramus lutescens | reverse complement strand
AAAAAAAGGTCATCGTCTGGGCTCCAAAAGAAATAAAGAAAAAAAAATAAAACAAGCATTTTCCAGATTTGACAGACCTGTTTTCCACATGGCTAGAAGTAATCAAGCATCTCATAAAATAAATGGGAAAGATACCAAAAATGGAGCAGACCAGTGTTTGATTTTACAACATAGGGATAAAGAGTTGGCTTGTAAAACAAAGCTTTAAAGGGAAAGTCTGAAGCCAGGATATGGCTCAGTCAGTAAAGTGCTTGCTTGCAACCATGAGTATCTGAATTTGGGTCTCCAGCAGCCGCATAAAACCCAAGCACAGATCCCAGTCCTGTCTGTGCAGGCAGAGACAGTTGTGTCGCTGGGTCATGCTGGCCAGCTAGTCTAGCTGAATAAAAAGACCCTGTGTCTAAACTCAAGGTGAGGAATAATAGAGAAAGACACCTGTTATTGTAGCAAAAGTAACAGCAGTATCTTAAACATTCTGAGGAAGACAGGTCAGTATGTCTTACGCTGCCCAGCATGACACCTGCCTAAGATGTCAAGGTAAAAGTAGTTGCAGGGATAGGAAAGGTACTTGCTACCAAACCTGATGACCTGAGTTTAGTCCCCAGAGCTCACGTGGTGTAAGGGGAGGAATGGCAACCATGGATTGTTTTCGGACCTCTATATGTGTTGTGGCACTTGCAGTTCGTGTCCTCTCCCTCCTCCTCCACACAAAATAAAGAAATAATTTTAAATTTTTAAGTAGTTTCAGACATGTGGGGCCACAGATACACCTCTCACATTATTCTTACATCAGTTTTGGAGAATAATTCCCAGCAAAATGGAAGAAAGTAGACAGTGTGACTAAGAGCTTTTTTTGTTTGTTTTCAAGACAGGGTCAGGATTTCTCTGTGTATCCCTAGCTGTCCTGGGAACTCACTCTATTGACCTCCAACTTGAGATCTGCCTCCCTCGGCCTCCCTAGTGCTGGGATCGAAGGTGTGGGCCACCACCACCCAGCTGAGAATGAGAGCTCCAATATAGGCAGCCAGATTGGAGCATGCAAGGATAGCAGCCTGGCAGACTTGGGGGAAGTCAGGTAGGGCTGAGAGAGAGGACAGGAGGGGAAAATGAGATGGGAATTCAGCTGGCTATTCTGTATGTTTGAGAAATAAAATTGGTAGGCCTGTGCTTGGCCCGACACTGCATGAGCATGGATTAGGTGGATACACAGAAGCAAGAGGGAAGAGGAGCAAGCCAATTATTAATTCCAGGAAAAACAAAAAGGCATTACTAAGAAAAGAAATGTGATCTTTAGTACATTCCTTGAATTATAGTATCCAATATTTATAGCCACAATAAATACGAGTTGTTGGTTACATCGGAAGGGAGCATAGCAGAGAAGTAGGTCCTCCTGAACTGTAAGAGGTCGCCAGAAGTTAGTCTAAAGTTGAAGATGAGTGAACAGTCAAATGGGGGACTGAAGGGGAGAGTAACCATGTGATTGGAAGTATTCTTGGGGATAATAGCAAGGATGGAGAAAGCATGAGGTGTGGGCTTTTTAATTGTGATTTTTATCACTATTCAATTACTATAAGTTGTCATTCATCCTCTATTCCCAATTACTAATGCAGAGCCTTTTTTTTCCCCTGAAGGATGTGAAGCTTCTGACTCATTGAGTGTTGACTCATTTTCCATCTTTTATCATTTGGTCCCTACAATACTATATACATGGAAGAAGGGGTGGGGAGACCTGAGTGGTCCATTTGGAATGATGAACATAGGACAACTTGTTGATCCAAGATGTAACAGATAGCTAAGTCATCATATGATAGTGTGTTCTTGGTCATAAAGCCAGCACTTGGGAGTGGATTATCAGCTGTACTCTATAGGTTTAGACAAAATGAAAGTAAGAGTGCCCTGAAGTTTCTAAATACTCGATAACTAAAACATTATCCTTAATTATAAAATAAGTTGAGGTAGCCGTGCAAGCAGACTATTTCGTAATGCTAGAGTTACAGCCATGAACAATCTACTTGTACCAGAGAGAATTCTTTGGCCTCCAGGCTCAGAGCCCCCATGGGGTATGGTAGAGTTGTGAATGTCTGCTGCTTGCTTCATTTATAGCAGAGTGTGGGCAGTCCTTGGGCAACTGAAAATTACTGGGTTATATCCTCCTTACTGCTTGTCTGTTGTCAGAAAATCAAGCTCACTGGGATTCTTACATCTGCATTATTTGTAGGCTAAGAATTTGGCTCAGTTAGCATTTGTGAAGTCCTAGGTTTGATCCCCAAAACTATAAACTAGGCATGGTGGGAACACACCTGTAATTCTAACACTTGGGAACTGAAAGCAGGAAGGACAGAAGTTCAAGGTCGTCTTTGGATCCCTAACAAGTTCAGGGCAGCCTGGGGATTCCTGAGACCTTGTCTGGAAAGAAAAGAAAAGAGTATTTGAGACTTTATTGTTGGTATGTTGTATCATATAGGCATTCTAGGCCTCATAGTGACAGACTCTAGTCTTCCCTCTTTTGTTTATTGATCTGTTTGTTTTGTGTGTTTGTTTGTCAGAATGTTATGGAACAATTCAATCCTGGGCTACGAAACTTAATAAACCTAGGAAAAAATTATGAAAAAGCAGTGAATGGTAAGTCTTTTAATTTTTTCTAAATTAATGTAAAGCACATGAAATCTATTAATATTTTATTTATCTTTAAATACTTAACATTGCATTTTAAAAATCTCTCTAAGTGGAATTTTTTATAATTTATCTACAGGATTTTTGCAATGGCAGTGCAGGATGGTACTAATGTATTTGAAATGAGTTAATTGAGTAATTGTGAAAGTACTATAAGTAACATTTTAACTTTAAAATCGTGCTTTCTGATATACAAAATTAGGCTTTAATATCATTTTCATGAACTTTTCTATTTTTGTTTTGTTTTCTTGGTTTTTGAGATAGGGTTTATCTGTGTAGCTTTGGAACCTGTCCTGGAACTCACTCTGTAGACCAGGCTGGCCTCAAACACACAGAGATCTGCCTGCCTCTGCCTCCTGAGTGCTGGAAATGAAGGCATGTGCTGCCACCACCCAGCTAGAAGAATTTCTTGCCTTTAGATAGATTGCTTTTTTTGTTTTGAGACAGAATCTCACTTTGTAACACAGGTTAGCCAGCCTTTGAACTCAGGAAATCCCCCTTCCTACCCTCCCAAGTGCCAGGATCGCAACTGTGAGCCACTTATAATACCTTGCTGATATATCATTTTTTATAGTAACATAAAAAGTAATATTTTTAACCTCAATAGAAGAACATCCACGTTAAAAGTTGTGCTTAAATTATCATTTCAAAGTAAGTTCTTCATTGAAACTGAATTTGAAGGCATAAACTTCAACCATTGATCTTTGCCTCTCTTCTGGGACCCAGGTTGTTAGCTTTCTTGAAAAGGTTTTCACTGAGAAGACTGCTAAGCAGCTATTGCTGCATTGCTACTAAAAGTGAATGCTATTAGAATACATTGCTAACCACCCTCAACCATGGCCTAGCAAGACAGGCCTAAGCCCTGAGCTGTGGATGGCAAGGAACATGGTGGTTGCAGTCACTGGAAAAGTAGACTGGATAGCTGTGCATTTTTATCTGCAGTTTTCAGTACCAGGAAATAAAACAGGTCTGGGATCTTGCTTCTCTTCCCAACAATGTCTTTATCTTCTCCAGGCACCTTCCCTCCTCTGAGAGCAAGAGGCTGGCCTTACCGCTGTCCCTTGGTGATTGCTTAATCACTGGGCCACAAAGTCATCACTGTCTCCAGTCCTCACAGGGAAAGCACTATGACCTGTAGAACTGTTTTAATTTAATTTTATTTAATTTTATTTTTTATTTTTTTACTGTGTAGCCTGAACTACTTTTTGAGGCAGAGCTATAGACTAAGTGAGCTGCTTGCAGCTTAGCTTCTTGTTAACAAGACTTCTCCCCAAAGGGCTCTTACCACTTCACCACCTCCTAGAGATGGTTCCGTACTTGATAAGTATTCCCAGAACTTCTGCAGGCCATCTGGGTATAGTTTTGCTGAAGCCACTGATAATTTTAGATACATTTGTAAAGCTCTTGGTAAGAATTTGTAGTACAGATGAGGATGTCAGCCAGAAGTGCAGACAGTAGATTATAAAGGTCTCGGAGTGACATGTGAATGGCTGAGAGAGAAATCTAAACTATTGTCAACAGGGATCTGCGTAGGAGTGATTGGTATGGATCAGAGCAGGCAGGAAACCTTACAAGAGCTTGAGCTAACTAACAGGAGATATCAGCAGATAGACACTGCTTCAAGCAGAAAAAATGAGCACTGGGCGCCACACTAAACTGGGGAGAAGTAGGACTGGACAATGTCAGCTTAACCAAGCACTGCAGTGTTTATAGCACCAGGCACCTACTATTGTACAAAATATTGTAGCTACCCACAGACTTGGTGGCTTAAGATGCCACTTTCTATTTCTCCTGAAGTCTCAGGACTCATTCCTCAGGGGGTTTGACTTACTCTGTCCTCAGGTGGTCTTCTTCCATCAAAACCACACTGAGCCTTTACTATAGCAGCACTAGCCTGAAAGGCATAACATTTACTGAGTTCCTGTGTAAACTATGCTTATTGGTATCACAGTGGCCAAAACAAGTTCCATGGTCAGTGTCTCAGGAAACTACAGACTGGAAATCTGAAGGGGTCTAGTTCATTGAAACTATTACTATAAAAATCTATCATGAACTCGTGGAATGTGGACTTGTGAGAGATCCATTGAGGCTTTAGTAGAACAATAACCCAATAAAACTATATTTTAAGAAAAATATTATCAGCCAAGCATAGCACATGCCTCGAATGCAAGCACTTGGGTGCCAAGGGCAGGTGGATCTCTGTGATTTCGAAGCCAACCTGCTGTACATAATGTGTTCCGAAGACCACTAGAGCTATAATCACTAAAATAGAATTCATAGGTTTCCTAAAATAGTAAGAAGCAGAAACTCACAGGTGGGGCAAGTTTATCAAAATTCTATTTTATTTTTTATTAGTTCTGGATAAATTACATGGTTTTTAAGTTAATTTAGCTTTATTATATAAAAGCTAATTTTTTTAAATGTGAAAAGGCAAAAAAAATTATAAAAGCAAAGCTACTTTGAAAGACTGAGAAGGTTGCATGGTTTTAAATATAAGTCAACAGTTAATGAAAAATAGTCTCAATGTATGGGTGTAAACAAGAAATTTTAACTGTTGTGTAATCCTGAATGCAACTCTCCCACTAATGTGCTCTTCAGTTTATCAGTACTTTACAATTTAAACCTCTCATTTGAACCTCATCTATTGACTTGACATTTTGCTGGCAACACATTTGTTTTTAGGTGGAGTTGCTTCTTCCTCAGTTCCAGCTAAAGCACTATGATTTAGAGCTGAGGAAGTGAAGTACCTCAGCAGGAGTTGTGTACACTGTGGCTGACTCACATTGACCTTGGGGACAGCCTGAAGTGTTTCTACTCCACTCCCTTTGCAAAAGGAGCTGATAACATTTCCCACCAGTGTCTTAACATTGTCAGTAGATTAGCTAAGTAATGACTTGAAAAGTTTATATCAATGCTGCCTGTTATTGTTAATTACTCTGTAAGTTCTTCTCCAGTTTTATAAAATAGTAATATAGCAGAACATTGAATTTCTTAAACTTACATGAAGATACAGTAAAAAACCTTAATTTATATTTTAAAAAAACTATAGTAAATGCTGAAATATTAAAAAAAAAACCCTACAGGGGCAGGAATTTGACCTGTAATACCTTTAGCTACACCTAGTCATGATGAATTATCTGATCTTTTAAAATATTTCCCCATAAAAGTCCACCTTTTAGGTCTGGTGGTGTTGCTTAGTGGTAGAGTGCTTCCTTAGCATCTGAGAATTAAAAATACTAATAGGGGCTGGAGACATAGCTTAGCAGTTGAGAATCTTGCTTGTCTTGCAGAGGACCTGAGTTCTGTTCCCATCACCATCAGGCAGCTCACAATTGCATTCACCTCCAACTCCAGGGGATTCAGTGTCTTCTTCTGGCGTCTGTGGGTACCCGCATATACATGACATAGTCACACACAGACATACACATACTTATAATTTTCTATCTTAATAAAAAAAATAGGAACTTGGAAGATGACTTAGACGGTAAAGTGCTTGTTTTCAAGAAGAGAACCTGAGTTTGCTCTTCACCATCTATGTAAAAATATCAGGTATAGTGGCACAGGCTTGTAATTCCAACACTTAGGAGGTAGAGACAGGTAGATCACTGGGATTCATTGCTCAGTCAGTCTAGCCTAATTGGTTAGCTCCAGGCCAATGAGAGACCTTGTCTCAAAGGAGGTGGACCATGTTCCCAAGGTTATCTTCTGTCTTCCACAAATGCTTTCATGAGTGTCTGTAAACATACACAATAAATAAATAACAACCTACTTTTTAGCCTGGCCTGGTGGCATAGGTTTGTAATTCCAGATACTTGGGAGGCTAAATAAAGCCAGGAGGATTACAAGGTCAAGGGTATCTTAGAAAACTTAGTTGAGATCCTGTATCAAAATGAAAATTGCAATAAATGGACTGAGGATGTATCTCAGTGGTAAAGCACTTACTATTCTGTGGGTAAAGAGACTGGGCCAGGAGGCCCTTTTAGTCCAAGTTCTGTGCTCACCAGAGCTCCAAAGAAAACTGATTTCTGTGTATGAAGGCAATCTGTGAGTTTAGAGGAAGGGTAGAGACTTTTTGTCCCTCCAGAGTGACACTGATTTTGGCTGAATCTTGTTGAAATGCTTGCCTATCATACACCATTCTCAAACTGAATTGCCTGTAAAGCAAAAGAGGCCAGGCTGCCATTTATCCTCCCACTCCAGCTTTATTGGAGAACTTTACAGAAGGGGTAACCTTCAGCTCCACAGGGGCACATACCCTTTGGGGTCAATTTGAAGGAGAAAACAGTTTCAAAGTTTTTAATTTGATTATTTTAAATTATGTGTGTGACTTGAGGGTGCCCACAGAGGCTGGAGATGTTGGATCCCTCGGAGCTTGAGTGGTTATGAGCCTCCCAACATGGGTGCTGGGGGAACTGAACCTGGGTCCTCTGCAAGAGTAGTATGCATTCTTAACTGCTAAACTATCTCTCCATTTTTAAAAATACCATTTATTTTTTTAATTAGAGAAACATATTTTTAGCATGATGAGAACCTAGCTTCTGTTGCAATAAAAACTTTGCTTGTTTCTGCTGAAAGGAAAAGGAAGGAGAATTATTTTTTTAGGTAAGTCTGTAATTTTTTGGTTTTTTAAGACAAGGTTTGTCTGTGAAACAGTCCTGGCTGTCCTGGAACTCGCTTTGTAGAACAGGCTAGCCTCGAACTCACAGAGATCCGCCTGCCTCTGCCTCCCAAGTGCTGGGATTAAAGGTGTGCACCATGATTGCCCGGCAATGCTAATGTATTTCAAATTTCATAAATTTTTTTAACCGCAGTAGCAAATATGTTGGTTAGTTGTGACTCAGATTATTTTTTTACAGTATTAGGGATTGAGCCCAGGGTATAGTGCATGCTAGGCAAGCTTTCTGCACTGAGCCATGCCCCCAGCCCCTCACCAGGTATTCTAGGCAATTATTCTTCATAAGAGTTCCATCAAGTTCCCCAGGCTGGCCTTGAACTCACTCTGAAGCCTAGCTAGGCTTTGAATTCCTCCTGCCTCAACTTTCTGAGTAGCTGAAATTATTGTCCTATACTATCAGACATGGCTCTTTTTTATCTTTGCGTGGGGGGGTATTTTTTGAGACAGGGTTTCTCTGTAGCTTTGGAGTCTGTCCTGGAACTCATTCTCTAGACCAGGCTGGCCTCAAACTCACAGAGATCTGCCTGACTCTGCCTCCCAAATGCTAAGATTAAAGGCATACACTACCATTGCCCAGCATGACCTGGCTCTTTTTTAATAGAAAAAAAACATGTGCTTTCATGAGACAGGTTCATAGGCCACTGTACCCAGGACTACTCAAGTACTGACATGGCTGATTTGTATGTTCCCAAAATGTTTCTGTTCCAGTGTCTGTGATGTTGGAACATACCCTGGAATTGGCATCAGGAGCAGGCAGGGTCTTATAACTTCACCTGCCAAAACAGTCTGGTCTAGAACTTCTTGTAGTCAGAGGCATACTGGGATATTTAACCTGTGTTACTTCCTCCTTTCCTTTCTGAGTAATGATTCTGTGTATCACATTCCTGTCTAGCTATGATCCTGGCTGGAAAAGCCTACTACGATGGAGTCGCCAAGATTGGTGAGATTGCCACTGGGTCTCCTGTATCAACAGAACTAGGTGAGTTGTCATCCATTTTTACAAAAACCTAGCCTGCTGTCCTAGGAATTTGATAAGAGTGTTCCAGGGCTGGGCGTTGGTAGCGCACGCCTTTAATCCCTTCACTTGTGGGGCAGAGGTGCAAGGATCTCTGTGAGCTCAAGGCCAGCTTGGTCAAGAGAGTGAGTTCCAGGATAGACTCCAAAACTACACAGAGAAACCCTATCTCAATAAATAAATAAGTGTGTCAGGTAGCTCAAATCAGGAACACAAAAGGACTGGTTGGGCACTGTAGTTTGAGTTCACCCTGGCTTTTGAAAATGTAGGTGTTTTTGGAGGGCAGGCCAAGCCTAGAGGGGCCTAGGGGCGAGGTAGAGGCCCCTTCCCAGGCCTCTTAGAAACTCTGCTCCTGTCTTTGCTGCCTGGGTTCTGGCCTGTCATATCAGGTCCCTGAAGTTTCAACTTGAAGAACGGTGACCCACATTTTGAACCAAGGTGGGTGAGAAAGGCCTCTGACCAGGCCAAGTGCTTCCGGTGACTCACCTTGTGGAAAATGACTCCTTGACTCCTTTATGCTGTGCTCTTGGCTCCCACTCCTTCCACAGTTGCCCTTGGTTGTGATTTTTCCGGTTTTGCTGGTATGAATGGATCCCCTGTGCAGGCAAGGAGGGTAGCCACACCCTGGGCAGCCCCCACCACAGCCAAGGGAAGCTGGGCTTCTATTTACAGAGCTAATGCTGCTGCACTGCGGTCATCTCCTGCAGGCAGGGCCACTTTGCCAATAAACCCACGTGTCACTCTCATCTTTAAGATTTATGGATTATGTTTTATTATATGGATGCTAGGAATTTGATTTAAGGATTCTGAAAAACATACTGAAGCATGTGTGTGTGCCTAAAGTGTGACATGTCCATCTCTACTCGGTGTCTTGAGACTTTTCAAACTTGCCTGAGGAACTTACTAACCCTGCTCAAAGGCTAGAACAAGCTAGAAGCTTGATGCTGATGGCAGGGTGTGGGACAGGCTGGGTTTCTGTTCTCCAACTGCTTTATGCCTAAAAGTTGGTGAAGCAGTAGACAAAAGGCACAGTGTACATCTGCAGTGATGTTATATGATGAGGAGCAACACTGCCGTGCTTCACAGAATCCATCACATGTGGTTTTTGAAACCCCAGCTCGTGTTCTGTGGATGTGGTATCATGATGACCAGTAGCTCTCTGAAGCACCATCAGTGTAATGACACACAGCTACCTTATATAGCAGATAGCAATGTTTTAGATATTTGGGGTTCCAGAAAAACTGAGATGATAATAGTTTCCAAAAATAAATTAAAAAGAAGCATCCCATTGTGCCAGGCATCAGGAGAAAAAAAAGTAACCCTCACATTAAAACATATGGTGCTCTGACTCACCACCATTCAGCTTGCCATTTTAATGTTTTATGGGTCTTGCCACTGTTTAAATAAGACTTCTGTTCCACACCTTACTTTATTCAGCTTCAAGTTCATAACATTGAATCAGCTATTTCCACAGTAACAGTGTTGTTATAAACACAGCCGTGAAGGTCCTTCTGTGAAGAGAAAATGGAAGTAAAGGCCCTTTCTAGTTTGCTTTGTTTCAAGTTGTCCTGCTTATGTCTACTGTCTCAGAGCTACTAGTTTTTTGCCCATTTATGGCTTTCCCTAGATAAGTTCACCTCAGCAAGCCTTGTTTTGGGGGATCCTAATAATAACTACTTTTGACTTGCATATTTTCTTTTGATAGTGTTTAAAATACCATACTTAATCCATTTAAATTCCCAATATGGAAGAGTAGCAGAAAATTTACATATTTTCAAAAAGTAGAAGAGGAAGAAGGAGAAAGAAGGACTAGAGAAATACTTGGCACACGAGCATGAGGACCTAAGTTTAGATCCCTAGCCCTCCTGTAAAAGCAGAGTGTGGCAGCATATACTACAATCCCATCACTGGGAAGGAGGCAGAGACAGGCATCTCCCCTAATAGGTGAACTCCAGATTCGGTGAGAGACCCTGTCTCAAAAATAAAGTGGAAAAGCTAGTAATAAAGACACATGATATCAACCTCTGACCTTCACAGACATGCACACATGCTCCCAGGTACCTGTATACACCCCTCTCCCAAAAGAAAAAATAAATAACCAAAGGTAAATGTGTTTCCCTCATTTTCCCAATATTTTTATGTGATTTAGGTACTGGTACTCATAACCTTATGAAACATAAAGTTTATTTAAAACTGTCTTAGTTTGGTTTCTATTGCTGTGATAAAACACCCTGACCAAAAGCAACTTGGGGAGGAAAAAATATATTTTGCTTATACTTCTATATCACAGTTGATCATCAAGAGCAGTCATGGCAGAAACTTAAATAAGGCAGGGACCTAGAGGCAGGAGTTGTTACAGAGCTGTTTACTGACTTGCTCTTTATGGTTTGCTCAGCCTAATTTCTTATACCACCAAAGACCACCAGTCCAGGGATGACACTGCCTGCAGAGTGAGCTGAGTTTTCCTACATTAATCATCAATTAATCCTAAATTAATCAAAAATATACCACAGGCTTGCCCATAGGCCAACCTAGTTGGGGCATTTTATTATTATTTTTTTTCTTTTATTGAGCTCTACATTTTTCTCTGCGCCCCTCCCTGCCTCCCCCCCCCTCAGCCCTCTCCCAAGGTCCCCATGCTCCCAATTTACTCATGAGATCTTGTCTTTTTCTAC
>LOEQ01000844.1:182432-193881 GCA_001685075.1 Bramus lutescens | reverse complement strand
TTTATCCATTCTTCAGTTGAGGCACAGCTAAGTCATTTCCAGTTTCTGGCTATTATGAATAAGTCTGCTATGAACATAGTTGAGCAAATGTTCTTGTGATAGATGGAGCGTCCTTTGGGTATATGCCTAGGAGTGGTATAGCTAGGTCTTGAGGTAGATGGATTCCCAGTTTTCTGAGAAACTGCCATATTGATTTCACAGCACTTATTTTTAAAACTTAGAAAATACTGAAAACATTGAAAGAGAAAACAGAAGATGACCAGGAGAAAGTGTTTTAGAAAATATTTCAAAAAGCATCTGTTGGGTTTTTTTTTGATCTTTTAAGTAGAAAAAAAGTAAATGTTGTTTGTGCTTATTTAAAATATAAAAACAAAATACAGGCTTCGAGAAATTTATAAACTTGTTTTGATTTTGTTTTTTGGCATCTCACCATTACATAAATTTAGACAGTCTTATTTTGCTCCAATTTAGTAAGCTATTCCATTATTTTGAGTTATGTCTTTAATTTCTTTTTACATTTTACTTATTTATTTGTGTGAGTGCACACACACTTGCGCATACATGTGTGCATAGACACATGCTTGTATGGAGAGTGGAGGACAATTAGGGGAATCAGTTCTCTCCTTAAACAATGTAGGTTCCAAGGATTGAACCGAGTTTGTCAGGTTTGGTGGCAGGCACTTTTAGCCATTGAGCTATCTTCCCAGACCCCAAACCAGCTTCTTAAAATGAAAACAAAATAGATTTTTCTTCTAATTGGTATACTAAAAAGCCATGGGCTTCCTCTTTTCTTCTTTACCTCTCTTGACTTTGGAAACGGTCTCATGTAGCCCTGGCTACCCTCGAGCTCAAAATCTTCCCATCTTAACTTTCTGACTGCTAGAAATACAAGCATCTACCACTGTACCAGTTTGTGTTTTCTCTTACTGATTTTCAAATTGATAGTCTTTAGTTTTAAAAGATAGAGCTAGGCATGGTGGCACACACCTTTGATCCCAGCACTCAGGAGGCAGAGGCAATTGTATCTCTGTGAGTTCGAGGCCAGCCTGGTTTACAAAGTGAGTTCCAAGACAGCTAGGGCTACACAGAGAAACCATATCTCGAAAAACAACAACAACAAACAAACAAAACAAAAAGTGAAAACAAATCAGAAAAAGAATATGAAGAAATAATTTTTTAAAAAATATGCAAGGTTGGGAAGATGGCTCAGTGGATAGAATGCTTGCCATGTAAGCATGAGGATCTGAATTCAGATTCCCAGCATCTGCATAACAGCCCTAGCATTGGGGAAATGTGGAGAGCAGCCAAAGACAAAAGAATCTTGAGGATTTACTAGCCAGTAAGCTCCTGATTTAGTGCCTTAAATAATATACCCAGGTATAGTGGCACACAACTTTAATCCTAGCCCTAGGAGACAGAAATAAATGGAACTCTGTGAGTTCAACCCATCCTTGTCTTCATAGTGAGTTCCAGGCCAGCCAGGGCTACATAGTGAGACCCTCTCTCAATAATAATAATAATAATAATAATAATAATAATAATAATAATAATAATAATAATATGAAGAGTGATAGAGGAAGACACTCGACATCAGCCTCTGGCCTTTACACATACATTCACATGCAAAGAAGCATACTGAGTCATATGTTTTAACTGACAGTACCCACCCATGCCACACACTGTCCTAGCACTGTATACACATTGACACTGCAGCCCCGCGACAACCCTATGAGATGTGTGTCATTAGCATCATATCCCATTCATAAATACGGGAGCAAGTTCAGAGAGTCTCTTGCCCAGGTTAGCTAGCTAGCTACTGGTAGTTAGTTGACTAGATCCTAGCTATGTGGCTTATTGTTCCAGCTTAATTTTGTTTTGTTTTGTTTTGTTTGTTTTTCTGAGACAGGGTTTTTCTGTGTATCCCTGACTGTCCTGGAATTTGTTCTGCAGAAGTGGCTGGCCTCAAACTCACAGAGATCNTCTACCTCCTGAGTGCTGGAATTAAAGGCATGATGCTGCCACCATTACCCGTCACCAATTTAGTTTTTTATACATCAGAAACATAGTTTTCTGATATGGCAGTCAGATGATCCTGTCATCATTACTCAGTGAAATAGATACTGTTAAGCACACAGCCGCCATAGGGCCAGAAACTTTGGGACTATTTAAAGCATGACTACTTATTTCAGCATGTGTGTCACATGTGCACATGTGCATGCATTGGAAATTGGAATTCAACTTCAGGTGTTCAGGTGCAGGTGTGGTTCCTCTGAAGGATTTTCTTTTCTTTTTTTGAGACACTATGGAGACCAAGATGGCCTTGAACTCACAGAGATCCATTTATTTCTATCTCCTAGAGCTAGGATTGAAGGTGTGTGCCACTATACCTGGGTATGTTTTTTGAGACAGGATTATTCACTGAATCGGGAGCTTACTNTACTGGCTAGTAAGCCCTCAAGAGTCTTCTGTCTTGGCTGCTTGCCACATTTCCCCAATTGGAGGTAGATGACACATGCACCATGGCATGTGAGTAGAGGCCAGAGGACAACTTGCAAGAGTTGATTTCCCACTTCCTATGTGGGACTGGGTAATTGAACTTGGGTTGTTAGGCTTGGCAGCAGGTGGCTTTATCCAGTAATAAAACACCTGACACAAGCAACTTAAAGGAGGAAGGGTTTATTTAGGCTCACAAGATTTGGTCTCTCATGGTCACAGAAGCTGTGGCAGAGTTATACCAGTGGAAGAGTGTGGCAGAGGCTCTTCACATCTTAGTGGATCAGGAAGCAGTGAACTTGTGCCAGAACTAGATAAAGCTATATCTTTCCAGACCCACCACCAGAGACCCACTCTACTGGGTAGGCCAAAAGGTTCCACAGCCTCCCAAAACAGCACCATCAATTGGGGACTGTGTGTTCAAACACATGCACCTGCAAGAGGTATTTCACATTTGAACCTGACTGTCCACATAGAGGTGAGGTTGTGAGATCTTTAATAGTTTAGCATTTATGCTACCTGATTCCTCGGACATATATCCTACATTTGAATCTGAAAGAACATCACCTGTTTTTCATTATACTTTATCATTTTGCCCATCCTCTGAGTCTTTGCATTTGGAAGCATACAAACAGAAAATTACCCTGTTTCAACCCATCTTTCACAGTTTGTTAAATTGGTCTTTTTTCTCCTAGAAGACTGGCTCGGGGGGTCAAAGGAATGGCCTATCATGTTGAGTGACACAGTGTTTTGAAAGGTAGTGGATAATAATGTTAGCAAAGATGTAACAAGCCAGGTGTGGTGGTACATGTCTTCAATCACAATGCTTGGGAGGTAAAAGCAAGCTAATCTCTGAGTTTGAGCAGGCCTAGTCTACACAGTGAGTTCAAGTCAGCCAAAGAAACCTTCTCTCAAAAAATAAAATACAAAAAAACTGAAGATCTCATGTATTGTTGGTAGGTATGTAAAATGGAACAGCTATGTTGTAAAAAATCTCAGTTCCTTAAATTCTCATGTGACACAAAATTCTGCTTCTTAGATACTTATGAGAAATGTATGACACCGCATGATCTTAAACATTAATTACAGCTGATGATTAAAAAGTCAATTTGTGATCCATCCCTATAATGAAGTATTATCTAGACATGAGTAAATGGAGAACTGAGCATACTGCCATATGGTTGAGCCTCTAAAACATACTAAGTCAAAGAAGCCAAATAAAAGGACCATATATTGCATGGTTCCATTTATATGACATATCCAAAAACATTCATAAACAAACACAAAACAGAATTTGAGGTTTCAAATGAGGATTGGTTACCTAATGAGTAGTGGAATTCTTTTGGTGTGGTAAAAATGTTTTTGGACTAGGCAGTGGTGTGGGTTGCACGGCATTGTGAATATACTTAGTGTTACTATTTACACTTAAAGGTACTTTACTGATAGCAACAACAAAAAAAGTAAATTGGGTTGGAGAGATGGCTCAGCAACTGAATACACGTGCTGCTCCTGTAGACGACCCAAGTTCAATTCCCAGCACCCACAGCAGTCAGCTCACAATCACCTGTAACTCCAGCTCCAGGGGATCTGAGACCTCTGACTTCCACAGGCATTCACATTCCCCCACACAAGTGTCCGCCCGTCCATATGTCCATGTGTCCGTTTGTTCGTGTGTGTGTGTGTGTGTGTGTGTGTGTGTGTGTGTGTGTGTAATTGAAGGTTAAAAATTTTTAAAAAGCTGGCAACCTCTGTGGCTCATGTCTCAGGAATGATTGTGAGGCTGGGTGAAGGTGTCCTAGTGATCCATCAGCAAGAACTCCCAGATGGACAGAACAGAGGAGAGCTGGCAACAGGAACCAATATCTTACCATCTCTTACCTGGGCTCATTGATAAACTTTTCATGAGACAAGGATGTAAGAAGAAGAGTTAGAGATAAGCTATAAAAAAAAATGATTGGCTAAGTGAGTTGACATGGCGTATTGGATTCCTATCTAGGAATCAGTTTTGTTTTGAAACTACAGCCATCTTTTGCTGTAGACCTGGTCTTCACCTACAACACTATAAAGGGATTATTAAAATATAGACATACATGATTTGATTTGAGATTGGAATAAAGAGTAACAAGAGTTACAGAATTTCATGTGAATAGATGATCCCACCTACATGGGAGTGGCATAGAAACTGAAGTCTGAGGATGTTTAATGGGCTACAGAGGAGTTCAAGAATCTGTGCTTTCTCTTAGGGAATAAGGGCAGTCTCCATTTATCTGGGTATTAGAGCTTGTAGAGAGGATCATGGGAAATAATGTGCAAAAGAAAAATGGAACCTTGTTTCTTGATGATTTTGTATGCATCATCTCAAATTGAGGAATGTATTAATGGCACCAAAGGTTGGGAGTTATTAGAAACTGACTCATTTTAGGAGCATGGGTTCAAAGGTACAAATTACTAGATGAGTAAGAAGGCACATTGAATAGCAGACACTTTATAACCATGACCTGCACCTCACAGGCCAGCAATCCACTCCTGTGACTCTGCAGGGCCCCAGAACTGAGGTGTCACGCAGGCACAGCTTCCACTTTGGTCAGGATAGGATTTGTGGCACACCATTACATTAATCAATTCATTGTTTTTTCTTTCTCTACTCCCTTTCTCATCATTCTACTCCTGTTTTGTTGTTTTTGTCCTAACACACACACATACACACGTGCACGTGCGTGCATACACACACACACACACACACACAGGACATGGTGGTGCATACCTTTAAGCCCAGCACTTTGGAGGTAGAGACAGCCAGATCTCTGAGATTGAGGTCAGCCTGGTCTACAGAATAAGTTCTCTGTCTACATAGCAAGTTCTAGGACGTCGTACAGGGAGAAACCTTGCCTTGGAAAAAATGAAAACTACCATTGTGCTGCACACTTTTAATACCAGCATTTGGGAGGAAAAGGCCAGCACTTTGGTCAACAAAGTAAGTTACAGGACAGCCACGACTATTACACAGAGAAACCTTGTCTTCAAAAAAACAAAACAAAAATCAGGTAGGTAGGTAGATCTCACGTAGTTCAGGTTGACTTCAAACTCTGTGTGGCTGAAAATGACCTTGAACTTCTGATCCTCCTGCTTCTACTTCCTGAGAGCTGGGATTACAGGTACATGCTACCTTGCCTAGCTAATGCAGTGCTGGCAGTAGACCCTGGGACCTCATATATGCTAGGTGAACACTCTACCAACTGAACTATGTCTCCAGCCCTTGCTTAGGTCTTTTGTAGCCCAGGCTGGCCTCAAACTTACCATGTAGCTAAGGATGCCCTGGAACTTCTGATCCTCCTCCTTCAGCTTTCTAAGTACAAGCACAAAGATTGTAGATGTGTACCACTGTGCTTGTTTTATATGCTGCTGGAGGTCTAATTTAGGACCTCGCACATACCCAAGCATCATTCCGCCAACTAAGCTCTATCACCAGCTTTTCTCTAGTTCCTGAGCCAGGGCCTTGCTATGTAGCTCAGCTCATATTCAAAGCCTCCCACCTCAGTCTCTCCTGAGTTAGTCTGTACCACCATGTCTGGCTCTGATTAAATATTTTAATTTTATCACTCTCTTATTCTCTACTCAATCCAGCTTAATTTCCCATTCATATTAATGCTGTATAACTTACAAGTCCTCTGGGATGTTGAAAATGACACACTTTAATTTTGTAATGAAAATTAAAACCTACATTCTAAAAAAAATTATATCCTGGCTGAAAAATGAACCTAATAAACATCAAATTTAGTTTTTCTCTTTATTATCTTAAAGTGTCTAGTTTTACATAATTAAACCCATGGCTATAAATAATTTTGGTCAGCCCTCTTTTTCTAGGGAATCTTCAAAGTTGCTATGTAGCCAAGGATGACCTTGAACTTCTGATTCTTCTATCTTTACCTCTCAAGTGCTTGGATTACAGGTGTGTGCCACTATGCCCTGTGTATGTGATTCTAGGTACCTGGGACTGACCCCAGAGTTTTATGTATGCTAGGCATGTAGCTCTGCCAACTGAGCCACATCCCAGTGCCCCCAAGCCTTAATGAGAGGTAAGATTCATTTTGACTATTTCTGAAACTTATATTTTTTTAATTTTTATTAATTAATTTTTTGGTGCTGGTGAACCCAGGGCCTCACACCTTTACTTGGAGTGATAAACAATTTGTTGCTTTTCTTTTTTTTTTAATTTGCCACTAAGGATTAAACCTAGGACCTCATGAATGCTGGCCAAATGCTCTTCCACTGAGCTATCTTCCCCATTGGTGGTATTCCCTATTTTTGATGGCTGTCTATATTTCACTCTAAGTTTTGCTTTGTTGGAGCTGGATGATAGAGAGGAAGAGAAGCGCTGTGGTATTGAGGAGGGGTGGGACTTCTTTGTTCTTGGCTCATAGAAGAAAACTGGACAGAGGAAAATTCATTCTGGGTATTCTGGAAAAACACATAAAACTAAAATATGAGCTGGTAATCAAGTCATAACAGGAGTATTTTCTTTCATGTTTAGTTTTATAATATTTTAGATTTACTTATTTCACTTTATCTGTATGAATGTTTTGCCTGCACACAGATATGTATGAGTGCCATGTGCATGCCTGTTAGGTCCTTTGAAACTGGAGTTATGGATAGTTGTGAGACATCATATGAGTTCTGGGAATCTGGTCCTCTGAGAAGAATGGACTGCTCTTAACTTGAGTCATCTCTCCAGCCCCTCCTTTCTAATTTAAATGGGCATCTGCTGTCTAGAAAGCCCTGTCTAGTTTTGAAGAACTTCCTCTCAGAGACTTTCTAGTGGATAGTAGACACGTGGTGTACCACATCAGGTGATGGATGAGGAGTATTCAGTGATGGATGAAAGGATGGAGTGGATGCTGGGCAGTGGTGGCACTCACCTTTAATCCCACCACTCAGGAGGCAGAGGCAGGCAGATCTCTATGAGTTTGAGGCCAGCCTGGTCTNCAGGCAGATCTCTATGAGTTCGAGGCCAGCCTGGTCTACAAGAGCTAGTTCTAGAATAGGCTCCAAAGCTACAAAGAAACCCTGTCTCGAAAAAGAAAGAAAGAAAGAAAGGAAGGAAGGAAGGAAGGAAGGAAGGAAGGAAGGAAGGAAGTTAGAAGGGAAGGATGGAATGGAATTGCTTTTGCTTGCAGTAGGCAACTTGTGTTAGGGAAGGTATATTGTGAGGTAGATGTCTGACACAAACATTCCAGTGAAAACCTGCAAATATAAAAGTCCTCGGATAGGCCTCTGTCCTTGGGGAAACAAGGAAATAGGGAAGGGGTGAGCTCTGTAGATAAAGAAGGTAAGAAGGTAGACCAGGACATGGGGGTGTGGGCCAAGGTAAGAACTTGGACTTTCAACCTGAGTTGGAGGTGTAGGCTCTGAAGGTGGTGAACCTGAGAATGAAATGATCAAACTTAGATTTGTAAAGGCTTTTCCTGGCTTCTGAATGAAGAATAAATGGTAAAAGGTAGAAATGAAGAAGCATGGGTACAAGACTGATATGCCAGACCAGGTGGGACAGGATGGTGGTTGGGGGTGGAGGTGGAGACAGAGGCAGTTGTTTGCTGGTCCACTGATCACCTTAGAAGTTCTAGGTGCCTGCTTCACCAGTTGGAGATGCTGAGCCTTTCCCTGGAAACCTGAGTCTGGAGACCATTGTGTGGCCCTGTGACCAGGACAGCCCTGTTTCAACAGCCCAACAACAGGGATGCTAACTAAGCCAGTGTTTAACTTCCCTGGATCTGAAATGTGACCATTCTCGAAGTTCACAGTGTGCCATACTCTTTCTTCTTATGGTCTTCCCATTTGATTGTCACTAGGTCCTAGGACGGGTTTCTGTCAGGTCTCACAGGCTCAGCCAGCTGCATAGGACAAGCTAGAGGTAGTGTGCTTTTCAGCCAAGCCCAGGAGCCCAGACATCTTGAAAGTCTGCCCTCTGATGAGAATGTGGGGTAGGCAACAGTCATGTACCCTGTTTTTACCTGTTTCAGGGCTTCTATATTTGTAGGTGAGCTAGGAAGCCAGCAGACTTCAGTGGATCCTTGGAGAGGCAATTCTACCACCTTGGTTCACCTCCATTGTTGTCCATTCACTCAGAGCTGAAACAGCTTCAAGGACCAGTCCAGCCCTTAGCCTGTGTGTTCCTCTATGGTACTGCCTAACTTGGTGCAGAACAATTCTATATTCTGTCAATAATATTTTAAATAAACACTAATTGGCCAGGCAGGACGTATAGTTGGGAAAACCAGACAGGAAGTAGAGGTGGGGCAATGAGAACAGGAGTATTCTGGGAAGAAGGAAGCTTTTCCCGGAGACCTGTCCAAATACTGAAGAAGCATGATGTGACCTGCCCTGCTGAAAAAAGTACTGAGCCATGTGGCTAACATATACAAGAATAATGGGTTAATAGAAGTTACAAGAGCTAATAAGAAGCCTGAGCTAATGGGCCAATCAGTTTTATAATTTATGTAGACCTTTCTGTGTGATTATTTTGGGGCTAATCTAGCCGGGCGGCCAGGGAGACAAGCAGGTCCTCCTGTTACACTAACTTTCCACAGTTCTATTTTTAGACAATAATTCAACTGTTCTAGTATTTTTTCTAAAATTTTATTACATTTTATTTTGTGGCATAGTTCTGTGTATATATATACAAGTGTGCCATGCATGCATGTAAGAGTCAGAGGACAACTTGTTAGAGTGATTCTGTTCTCTTCTTTTGGGGGGGGGTGTTGGTTTTTTGAGACCGGATTTCTCTTAGCTTTGGAACCTGTCCTGCTAGCTCTTATAGACCAGGCTGGCCCCGAACTCACAGAGATCTGCCTGCCTCTGCTTCCTTAGTGGTGGGATTAAAGGTGTGTGCCACCACCACCCGGCTGGTTCTGTCCTTCTAGTGTGAGTCCTCACATCATCATGCTTGGCATCAAGTCCCTATGCCCACTGAGCCATCTCATCATCTCATCAATCCAGAGTATTCTGATGTTGAGACTTTTGCCTCCCACATCCTAGGCAGCAGTTCAGCATTAGTTACTGTGCAGCATGTTGCTAAAATACCTAAAACATTGTAAAGAGAAGGAATTACTGATTTGAGCATGTTTTCAGCAGTGATAGTCATGGAAAAGAAAGCATGAAAGAGCAGATGATAGTCACATTCTCAGCAGTGATAGTCATGGCAGCCAGAAAGCAGAAAGAAAAAAAAAGAATAGAGGAAGTAACCAGGGCAAGATATACACCCCCAAACACAGTCCAAAGGACCTTCTTCCATGAGGTAGACCCACGTCCTACTTTTCATCACTTTCTAGTAATGCCTTCATAGTATTAATCCATCAAGGGATTAATCTGTTCATTAAGTCAGAGCTTTCCTGACTAAATACTCTCTGGAAATGTCCTCCTGGACACCCAGAGATGAGTTTTCAGTACAATCAAGTTGACAGTGAAGGTGAACAGTCATAGGTACCCAATAGAGCAAACCTAATTTCCCTTCCCTGTGAGTTCTTGAATCATAGTTGAATCAAGGCTACCTAGTGGTCAGGATCACAAACTCAGAGTCCAACATAAGTCTCGCTCTCAATGAAAACCTTACAACTTCTCAAAACCTCCGTAAAATCCTCAGGGGCTAGTGAGATGGCTATGCTCTTCCAAGGGACCCAAGTTCAATTCTAAGCACCCATATAGGCCATTTGTAACTCCTGCTTCAGAGGATCTGATGCCTTCTTCTAGCCTTCCCAAGAACCTTCACACACACATGTGGCACATGCACACACACACACACACACACACACACAAATAAAATTAAACAAAAACAGAAATGTGTACAATTCCAGATGTAGTGTTGTTTAAGCCTTGAATGAAAAGCCTATAGTTAGTTGACTTCATCATCTAAAATGGGCCATTGTCATCCTCATTCATGATTGATAGCATATCTGTTTATGATATGAATAAACAATGATAGCATTCATTGTTGTCAGCATCACAGTGGATGTATTTGAAGGAAAATGAATCATTAATGTTTATTTGCCTCATTTGAAATCATTTATGGAACACACTGCTCTTTTGATGTTGTATTTTACATTAAGGTATAAAGAAAACAATTACCATTTCTATATGAAGACAAACTTGATAAATTTCTTCTGTGTGATATACAGTTTGTACATTTCAATAATTTTTTTTTCTTTTGGGCCAGCAAGGTGGCTCAGTGGGTAAAAAGCACTTTGCATGCAAGCCTTGGTGACCTGATCTCCAAAACTCACATAAAGGTGGATGGAGAGAACTGACTCCCAAAAATTACCCTCTGACTTCCATACATGTGTCATGGCATGCATACCCATATACCGTGCATGCACAATAATAATAAAAAATTTTAAATATTATTTTGGCTAAAATAAAAATAGTACATTAAATTTTGGCTCGCAAGATGATTCTGTGGATTTGCCATACAAGCATGAGGACTTGAGTTTGGATCCCCAGAATCCAGATGGGCTGGACATGGTAGTGTAGAAAGAGGCAGAAACAAGAGAGTCCCTGGAAGCTCCAGAGCCAGCTACTCTGGTGTTGCAACTGCGAAGAACACAGACCTGTTTTAGACAAGGCAAAAAAGGTGAAGCCCTACACTTGAGACTGTCTCTGGTCTCCACATATGTATGCTTGCACTCACATGAACACATACATATAGATACATCATACACACAAACATTTTAAATAAGAAATTCACCTTAAGTAATATCACAAAACTTGTGTATAGCTTGCAATACTTGTGAACAGCGAGTAGGCTAATTGGCTTAATTGTTAAAGTCAAGTGTGAAATATTCAGTTTGCTTTCAGAATCAGTTTATCAGGATGTCTTATCTAGGGTTTCTGTTGCTGTGACAAAATACCATGGCCAAAGAGCAAGTTGGGGAGGAAAGGGTTTATTTGGCTTACACTTCAGCATTGC
>LOEQ01000844.1:144180-162733 GCA_001685075.1 Bramus lutescens | reverse complement strand
GGCTCCAAAGCTACAGAGAAACCCTGTCTTGAAAAACAAAACAAAGAAAAAAAAAAAAAAGAACTGGCTCAGGGACACAGAGCTAAGAGTACAGGACCAAGACTGAAACTCAGTCATAACTCATCCAGACTGAAATGTGGCTATTTCTAGCTGGCTGCCCATGGACCCTCAGAAATAACACGTCCACACTGAACTTTACCGTAACTCCCTCATGTATACTACTCTCCAGCCTCTGGACCCTCGGATGCCATGCTCAGCATCATCCTTCAGGCCCTCTCTGCACAAACCATCTCCATATGTTCCCCTCTAGCAGAGTCTAAAAATGCCATCGTACCAAGAAGGAAAAGCTATCCTTTTAGGAAGTAGATAAGAGTTGTCTTTTGAGACAGGGTCTCAATACCTAGCAAATGTATGTAAGCATGCACACTTAATGCATATAAACCACTACGTATGTTTATAGTGCAGTGCTGTAATTCCCTCTTTCTTCACTTTTTTTCCATGTGAATGGATGTTTTGATTTCATGTATGTCTGTGCACCATATGTGTGCACAGTGCCTTCAGAGGCTAGAAGAAGTTCCAGATCCCTGGAACTGGAGTTACAGATAGTTGTGATCCACCATGAGGATGCTGGGAATCAAACTGGAGTCATCTAGAAGAACAGCCAGTGTTCTTAACTACTGAGCCATCTCTCCAGCCCTGACACATCCTTACTACGGTTAATAGTCTTGGCCATGGGATGTTTGGGTCACAGGGGTGCAAGTGACATGACCTCGTCTAACTTGGCTTCCTAACCTCTGGCTTTAAGCCCTGCACCAGTGAGAAGCATCAGTACTGTGGACCTGACTGAGAAGAGCAGTGTTGCCATCCCACCTCCTGACTACCTGGAGTGCCTGACCATGGGAGCCATCTCAAACAAGAAAGCAGATGCTCCCAAGACAACTACTACTTCTACTTTCAAAGCCCCAGTGTCCAGACCAGATGCCACACCCACGTCTCCTGTGAGTGCTAACGAGAGGCCCTAGCTCTGTTCATGGCTGATGGGGTTCTCTTCTTCAAAGACACATGCTCTCCCCAACCCCCCAACTCTAAGCCTGCTTTCTTGCCTTTTTACTTTATCTTGTGCAGGACAATTGAACTGTTTGTTTGCTGGGTCTTATTGGAACTTTCATGTCTCCTTGCTTTTGCCTTAGTCTTTTATTTTCAATCCTCTTCCTCTGCATTTTGTTCCTTTCCTGTTGTTTTCTGAAAAGGAGAGTGGCTAAGCTTTAAAATTGCTGGCCAATGTGCAAACACTGTCTTTAATCCTTAACTGATCCTGAGAGGGAATGTGGAGGGTTTGGTCTCCTAGCCACCTCTTTGCCCTTGGCAACTGCAGGTGGAGTGTCTACAGAGCACCTGGCACAGTGTAGGCTCTAGACAAACAGGTGAGGGCCCTGCTCCTTTGGAACTTAGATCCTAGTGCTTGGAAGCAAATAAAAAACCCAAACAAGTTAAAAGCCATGCTGAGAATGAAAATAGGGGGAGGTATTAATGACATCCTGGATGGATGTGACAGGTTAAATTTGTTTAGTTCAGCATCACAAGATAGAGCCCTGAGAAAGGGGGGAAAAGAAGAATCATTCAGAGTGGGGAGCTGGGCCTAGGTCTCCAGGGATTCCACTGAGAGCAACATGCTGGGGTGGCCTTCAAACTGCCTGGAGAGAGCTAGGCTTCAGTGGGTCTAGGTTGTAGGGAGCAAGACCTTCAGCCACAACTTGTTGAGAAGCAAAAGCAGCCTACTAGATGCATTCCTGCATCTGAGAGTCAGCCCTTCTGTCCCAAATGCAGGATACTTACAGTACAACAGGCATCATGGGGCAGTATATGTGGCTATGGTCTCTCTGAAGTGACATTCAAGCTGTGACAGGAAAGAACCACTGTGCAGAAGTTCCTGGAGATGTTTATGAGGTAGAGAGCAGAAAGTTTAAACATTGTGCATGATGTACATATACACAGGGAATGGAGCTGGGGGAGTGGTGACTGGACTTCCTCCTGATGTTCCTCTCCAGAAGAGGAAAAGATGGAGAAAGGATGGCTGAGAGTCAGATACATCCAGGCTAAGAGCTTGTACATCCTCAGTGTCCAGTCTGAGAAGGCAAGGCAGGCGCTGACTTGGCCAGTGTGTCCTACCTAGGTTTCTGGTTGCTTACTTAATGGTGAAAGAGAATGATCATCAGCTGCTGTGGCGGGTCTAGGTATCAAGCAGGTTGACAAACTAAGTGTGCAGAGTGAGTTCGTGTACACCACAGGAAAGCAGGAGGTGGGCATGCACCCATTAAAGCTGCTGACAGTGACTGGAAATTGTCACTGTGCTTCTCAGCTGCTCAAGTTCAGATGAGAAGTATGATCATGTGTAGAATCATGTGTAGCTTATTGATGGCATACATTCTGAGAAATGTATCACTAGAAGTCTTACTGACTGCAAACTCAGGACATCATACAGTCTGTGGTGCTTCCTACCATACACAGTCTATCATCAGAGGAGAGGCCTCAAGCATGACGGAATGGTTGGGGATTAACTGAGGTCATAGTACTGGAGTGGGAGGATTGGGAAGTCAGGGGTGTTTGTGAAGGTATGGCTATGGTTGCTGAGACTGTGATCCAGACCGGCTAAGGAGGCTCCATGGGATGTGAATGGGATGGGGTAGTAGCAGGTGTCTCTTTGAAAACAGCATGGAGAAAATTGGAAGGAGGCTGAGGAGTGAGTGGCAGAGTATAGGAAACAGAGCTAGACTCTTGGGAGAATGAGCAGCTGAAAGTTGTGCGCACCATTGCAGCACAGCCAGGTGTGGACAGAGCCAGGTGGAACCAGAGCCTGCGCGCTTGTGTTCACCAGGGCTTCCTCACTGACCCTTTCCCAGTGTTCCTCCTGCAGCAGGTACAACTGAGCTCAAGCCTCTTCTATCTACTGCTTATCTTCCTGTTAGGTTTTACAATTGTAGGATCCTTTCTGTAGAGCATGTGTATACTCCTCATTTCTCAGAAGGGGTGCAGTTCCACAGTTCGTCGACGCACAGCAAACACCAATTACCAGGTAACTTTTGTTCAGCAGTACATGGTGCACAAGTGCGGACGGATCTCTCAGCACCACTCAAAAATATAAAAGGATGAATTTGGTTTGGTTTTCTGAAAGCTAGAAAAATATTAAAGGAAAAGTTTTAGTAATATGTATATTTCCAGGATATAATTAACACTCAGTTATATTTATTTTTGATACAGATTTAAGTAAATATAGATACAAGGATGGATGATAGCTATTTTCACCTCCTGACCCAACCTGACACCCACACATAATGGAATCACAGCATTTCTCCTCCCGCGACCAATTGAGCTGCTGCTCCTGGACCCTGCTGTGAGCTGGCCTGGCTAGATACAATGGTGAAATGGGTTACAAGGCCGTGGGAAATGGAGGAAAGGGGGAGGACAGAAGAATGACAACCACTTCCTAGGTCTGCAGTGGATTGGGAAACAGAGCTGTAAAGTCTCTAGCTCTGTTTATCAGTACGAGGGGAAGGGAGCTGGGAGCTCTGACTGATAAGGCACATTCCACTTCTCCGCTGTTTACCAAGGACCTGATAGGGTGCAGGATTGCCTTTCTGATCCAAAGGATAATGGAAAATACCAGCTAGTAAAAGTCAAGTCACTAGAAAACAATGGGGAAGTAGCTCGATTGTTAGAGAGCTTGCGTGGACTGAATAAAGCTGTGGGTTCCATCTCCAGCACGGTTAGCCTGGGTTGCGGGAGGGGGATGGGTAGGCACTAGGCTTTCAAAATCCAAAGGTGGAAGAAATACTTCAGAGTCTTCCTACCCAGGCTTAAATCCCACTAAGGATGTTTACTTTGCCTTCTCTTAAAACAGAGATAGACAGTAACCCCTACATAAATGCAAAGGGCTTCACAGTTACAAGGTGAGATTAGATGATGGGTTTGTACTGCGTTTTTACCACTCACAAAAAGAACAGACACTTCTTGAATATTCCAAGATCCTATGCATACCATAGAGAGAACTGCCAATCTTCCACTGACACTGCTACCGTGTCACTGCTACCAACTCAAATCAGGAGTCCTAGGAGCACAGCTAGGGGAAGCAAAAGGACCCCTGCCATCAGCAACAGAATAGTGCTGCTTCAAAGATGGTAACTAAGGAGCAAGTGCAATGGCCATTTGGGGTTTGAGAGAAGCTTCCTGAATACACCCTGTTCAGATGTTTCTGGATTTTTGCTGTAGTGGTTATGTCCTGCATCACCTAATTTATGGCACATCCTAGCTTAGTGAGCCAGCATACTGCAGAGTGCCTGAAGCTGCGTCTTAGCAGTAACTCGAGGATCCCACGGGAAGAGGCTGTAACACATATCACCAGTCCAGGAAAAAACTGTATCCCAAATTCACAGTAGTTTTCTACTGACTGCATCACGTTCATGCCATTGAAAGCAATCACGCCAAACCACCTTAAGTCTGGACTTAGGTCTATGTTTGATTTCCAAGTAAACACTTTATTTTTTATTTTCTCTGCTCCCCTCCCCCTCTACCCTCTCCCATGGTCCCCATGCTCCCAATTTACTCAGGAGATCTTGTCTTTTTATACGTCCCATGTAGATTAGATCCATGTATGTCTCTCTTAGGATCCTCATGGTTGTCTAGGTTCTCTGGGATTGTGAATTGTAGGCTGGTTTTTCTTTGCTTTATGTCTAAAAGCTACTTATGAGTACATATGATAATTGTCTTTCTGGGTCTGGGTTACCTCACTCAATATAAGTAAAACACTTTATTAAAGGATAACATACACATGTGCACAAACACACAAAAATAACACATAGAATATACATTTTTTTCATTTCTTTAAAAACAGAGTCATAGAGCCCACACTAGCCTCAAACTTGCTGTGTAGCCAAGAATGACCTTTAATTTCCGATCCTCTTGCCTCCACCTCAACAGTGCTGAGGTTACAACTTGGTGCCACCATGGCCAGTTATACAGGGCTAGTAGTGGCTCCCAGGGCCTAGTGCATGCTAGACAAATACTCCACCACCTGAACAGTATTCCTAGATCTTTTTGGGGGAGTGGGTAGGGGAATTGAGGTATGATCTCATTATGTGGCCCAGGGTGGCCTCAAACTCTTCTCTCTTAGCTTTTCAAGTACTAGGCATATGGGTGTTGGATACCACACCTGCCCTTAAAATGAATGACTGTCCAACCAGCAACAGATTAACAACATTCTCAGATCCTCTGTGCACGCCCCACATAGTTACTGTTTTTCCTCCAAGACCAGGATCGCCAAGTCCTGGCACTGAGGTCTCATAGGGACAGAATGGATCAAAGTCAAGAGCTACTCTGTTGGACTTTTGGGCATTTTTACTTGGGGCTATGAGAGGCCTGTCCCAGAGTATGTGGGTGTCTGGAGCCACATGGACACACTTTACTTTCAAGGATTTGCTGTGCTTGTTTCTCTGACTAGAGTGCTGAGTACTAAAGCATCCTGGCTCCTTAAAAGGCCACTGAACTAGTAGTTCTAGGAGGGCTAACTGCAGGCGATGTCAGGTGGAGAGCTTTCTGGTTTCCAGTCGAAGATATGATGCTGTCCTCCTCACGGTCACACAGGATAGGACAGTGTTTTGTCCAGGAGTGTCCAATGGGAAAGCTAGGTAGCCTGGCACTGCAAGGCTGCTCTTCTGGTCTGACTCTGGGCGCCAGGAGGCCCCTTGCAGACCGGCTGTTGCCTGGATTGCTGCTCCAGGCAGTCCAATCATGCCAGCAATTTGAGCAGGTAACTGGCATGACCTCCTGATGCTCTTTAAAAAGAAATCATAAGTTGACTCGTAATCATCCCTATCATAAGAAATTGCATCAGAAATGACTGTCCAGTGGCCTGCTAAAGAAGCTGAGTGCCCTGCAGGAAGAAATCACTTTTATGCCACTTCAAGCCTGATTAAGATGTGCCAAGCCAGGCAGTTGCTTTGTACTTGTGATGAGTATACGCTGAGTCCTGTGCTAGATGACTGTGCTAGGGGAGCCCAGGGGCTGAGGTCACAGCCCACAGCCTGCAGCCTGCCCCTGCCTGATATAGTATATCTGCTCACTATGAAAGCGATGCTGCCCTGCAGGAGTCCTGGCCCAGGACCTCAGCCTCAGAACTCACATTAGAAAATGAATTGTTTGCTTTGAACCTACATGTGCCCAAGACTGCCTTGGAAGCTTTCTAAGCACTTGAAGACAGCTCTGGTGCTTAAGATGATATTCTACTGCCCTCTGCTGGGTGGTGCTCGGCCAGTGCTCTCTTAGAGGAACGACAGGAAATTTGGGACTGCAAGGTTTTTTAGAATTCTGGAAAAGAGGTACAGACACACCAATTCCCCAGCCAACACCCTAAAGATATGTTGGAGGGAGGTGGTATCTGTGACCTGCTGTGACACTCAGAGCCACACACCTGCAGGATTTGGGCAGATCCTCAATTTAGAATCCCCCACCCTTGTTGTTTCCCTGCTTCCCTGGGATTGAGCCCAGACCTCTTACAAACTAGGTTAAGTGTGCTATAAAGCCACACCCCAGGTTGTCAGGTGGCCAGCTCTAGCAGTCAGCATAATTTGCTATTACTTTCATGTCATCATTGAGGATTCCACTCCAAAAATAAAGGCATGGGGCAGGGGAGGCGAGTGGAGGGGGAACTCAGTCACTAATACCATACTATATAGCTTGGGTCTGAAACAAATCTGTGTTTTCATTTCATGCCATAGTGCTGTTGCTCAGTTTAATTTGGTATAATTTGGTAAGATCTGAGTTCCTGTGAGCATTCAGGATGTTCCATGCTGACCTGCGTGAGCACTGCTGCCATACTTCAAGGCACCACTTTATTCTACCTTCTGACACACAAAAGACCCTTGACAATCTAAAACATTTTCTCTTCTTCACTTCTTTGGAAATAATTTAGACATCAGGAGATGCTTTTAAACATGAATAGCTTTAAAGATTTACTTTTATTTATGTGTCTACTTGTATGTTTGAACACATGAGTACAAATTCAAGAAGTCAGATGCCCTGGAGGTGCAGTTGCGTGTGAGCATTTGTATAGGGACTGGGAACTGACCTCAGGTCCTCTACAAGAACAGCATCCTTCAAGCCGGGTGGTGGTGGCACATGCCTTTAATCCCAGCACTCGGGAGGCAGAGGCAAGTGGATCTCTGTGAGTCTGAGGCCAACCTGGTCTACAAGATCCAGTTCCAGGACAGGCTCCAAAGCTACAGAGAAACCCTGTCTCGATAAACAAAAACAAACAAACAAAAAAAATGAAAGAAAAAAAAGAACAGCAGCATCCTTCACTGAACTATCTCCAGCTCCACCGGGGGGGCTTTAATTTGCATGTCTTTATCTGTGGGTCTTATAAAAATGTTCCAATTTCAATCCTTCCATAATCTGTCTTTTCCAGAGTGATGCAAATGGGACCGCAAAGCCACCATTCCTCAGGTATGTATAACCTAGTCATTGAAGTCAGTGTAATGTTGCTTGCTCTGCTAAGGAAGTGGCCAGTATTGTTCCCCAAAGGCCCTTCATGGAGATGGAGGAAACTGGCTTTAGACAGTGGGGTGAAGAGCAGCATGGTTCAGCTCTAACCCAAGGCAGGTGGCCTATCCCACAGGGCTCCTTCCATCAGACTCTTGTCAAGTCCAGGATTTGAATGTAGTGGGAAGATGGCTCAACAAGTAAAGTCCTTGCTGCACAAGCATAAAAAGGACCTGAGTTCAAATCCCCAACACACACAGAAAAGCAGGATATCACAGTAAACATGTGTAACCGCAGCACCATAGAGGAAGACAGGCAGATTCTGGGTATTCAATACCAACCCATAAAACAGTGAATTCCGGTCTCAAAAATAGAAAGTGGAGAATGATAAAACACCTAATGACATTGGCCTGCGGGCAAGCACACTTTTGTGTGCATATACCCCCATATACATAACATCTAATTCCTGTTCTGAAGCAGTACTTAATATTCTTTCTTCCTCCTTTTCTCCCCTATAGTGGAGAAAACCCCTTTGCTACTGTGAAACTCCGGCCAACAGTAACAAATGACCGATCAGCACCAATCATTTGATGAAGATGGAAAGGATCCTGCTAGTCCCTCTACCTGAGTTCTCACCTGCAAGATGATAGGTTGCTAAACGTGTGCAGGCACTGTCGAAGTTTCAGAGGGTGCCTGATTTCAATGAATCTCACTTGAGCAAATCAATGTATTTTCTCAGTTTAAGAGAACTGGATTTACACTTTTTATCTTTAAGGTAAATGAGTAGCTTAGTGAACAGATCAATCATTTGAAATATTTCCTTCCTTTTCTATTCAAAAAGCAGTAAATTTGTTTCAAGTTCTTTTAATTTTTATTTTTAAGAAAATAGCCAGAATAAGGGATAGTCTTATCTATGCTTTTGTGCCTGGCTTTCTGTAGCTGAATGCAAAAAGACCAGTTTTATTTTATAAAGCCTGTGCTTTTAAGTAGCATTATGATGCTCATCTAAGGAAAATATGTAAGTTTGCATCAGAGCATGCAAATATAGTAAGCAATATAAATTATAAAGCTATATTAAATATAATTTTAAAATGACCCAATTTTAACCTTTTTGATTAAACAACTGTATAACAATTGAGAATTCCGACCTCAATTGATAGGCATTGCTGCAGAATGCTGAGATAGTCTGCCCACCTCATTGACACTTGTAAAATTATCTCCAGGAGCTACTAAGTTCAGTGGTTAACAGCAAGGGTCTGTGTACATCTCTGAAGCTTGGTGACACATCTGAGGGTCAAGTTTCTCCATTTTTCAATAAGGTACTGGCCTGTAAACTACACTTGTGAAGTCTGGTGACTGGTGGTCAGGAGGGCCAGGGCACTACTGCAGCCTGACACTCCCACACTCAAGACTTCTGGCTGAGGCCACTGCCCAGAGTCCTGAGCCCAGCCAGGATCAGAGTCTGTCCCTACCTGCCCAAGATGTAGACCTATTCTGAAATGGCAATTAAAATCCACATCCAGCCAAGTCACTATGGACAGGAGCTTGCTGCTTACCAGATTCTTGAATCTCATAGAAATCATTTTTCCCAAGCTGGAAATTGGGTTTGTGTATATTAGAAACTTCAATCTTTCCAGCTGGGCCAAGCAGTGCCGGGCTCACGTGGAAGGACAAACCTGCTGGTCCCCATGAAGGACAAGTGGTTGGGCCTGCCCTTGCCAACACTCTCCCTAGATCACAAAGTCAGGGTCATGTCCTGTCGTATCTCTGTGTTAGGCAGGTATCCCAGCCTGATGGGGAAAAGGCCAGATTTCAAACACAGTCCCTGTGATCAACAAATAAGTAAAGGTTAAGGTAGAAAGCCCTGTGTTTTCACTGATAGAGAACAAGCCAGGTGTGGCTTTTGGATATCTGAAGAAAAAGGAGTGCACTGAGAACTCACACCCTTCCTCTAGGTGTGGTCTCCCTCACAGGGTCACTTACCTTGGGACTCACGCCCCAGCTCTGCAAACACCAAGGTGACTATTGTTTCATGCTAATAAAGGAAAGTCTGAAACACTTGTTCTGAGCCATAAGTGATACCTTAGGACTAGAAGATACCCATGGTGGCCTTTGCAAGTGTGACATTTTCCCATAGCAGGAATTCACAGAGGGGCAGTGTGTAAAATCACCGGGCAAGCAGAACAAGCTACACAATGGTATGAATCTCATTTATTTAAAACAGTATCTCTCACCATTCTCAAATTGAAGACTGCAAAAAATAGAAGCAGTGCTTTCTTGAGTTATCCTTAACCTCGGGAGCAGTTTGCTGCCTTCTTCCACCTCTGCGGGTCAGCACAAATGCCAAGTCTATCCCACCACACTTTACAAAACAGTCCTGAAGCTTAATCAAATAAAACTATTGTACACAACATTTACATTAGAAAAGATAGCTGAATGTAGGAAAACTGGGTGTATTGTTCCCTTTAAGTAAAGACTGCTCCACAGTTGGGGCATCTTCGCTTCCTCAATGCAAAGCAGCAGATGAACCCAAAAGGAAACAGGACAATGGCCAAGAAGATGCCCAGGCAGGTGAAGCAGTACTCCAGGACACCAACCCTGCAGAGAGAAGCACCAAGTTAGGACCCCAAGCCTGATAACCCATGGGACGTCACCCCCCACACACACACACACAACACACACAATCTACACTGGGTGCCTGCCTGATTTGCAGGGGGAATGTGCTGGGAATGGCACACACACACACACCCAGTGACAGACCAGGGCTTGACTGCTCAGAACTGGCTGGAGCCAGTATAAACTGCCACTGCTACTGAGGGCATCCTGGGCAAATTCAAAAAACACAATGAAAGGTATCACCTAATGCAAATAAAGGCAAGAACTTTCCATTGGTCACAGTCTTACAAAAAGGGGTGAGCTGGGGCTGGTGAGATGGCTCAGCTGTAAAGGCACTTGCCACAAAAACCTGATGACCTAAGTTCATCCTCTCAATCCCTGGGACCCACATAAAGGTGGAAGGAGAGAACCAACTCCATGAAGTTGTCCTCTGATTTCTGCCTTCATGATACAACAGAAAAACAAGAGTGAAGCAAATGAGTCTACACCTGTGGAAAATAAGACACCCCGAAAATGAAACCTACCCTAGAGTATCTGCTGTGCTGGGAACAGAAGCCAGCCAGAGCCTCCTGAGTAGCCAAGTGCTCTGTCCCTAGACCCAGAGTGTTTCTCCAGTGCTGAAATGCTTTAGGTATCTTTGCTGTCCTCTAAGGGACACTGTTAAAAGTGACCATTTGGTTGGTGTAAAGACCAGACTCAGGTCAGCTGTAAGTCTACGGGGCTGAGGAGATGGCTCAGTGGCTAAGAGCACTGGCTCCTCCTCTAAAGGACCTGGGCTCAGGACCCAGCATCCACATGGCAGTTCACAACTGTCCATAAATCCAGTTCCAGGGGATCCAACACCCCCACAAAGATGTACATGCAGGTTAAAAATGCATATAAAAATCAATAAATCCTTTTTTAAAAAAAGTCTACTTCCAACATACAGAATGTGAAACAGAAAGACAAAACCTGTATCAAGTATGAAAATAGGTCCAGTGACCTAATGCTGTCTCAGTCACATGTCACTTTTTCTCCTCATGACCCAGACTGGCCTCAGATTAGGATTCCAGGTCTTTGTCACCATAGGTAGCTCAAGGGCCTTCTCTCCATTCCCAAAGGAGAGAAGCAGAGCTCCAAAGGATCCTCTGAAAAGTTCTAGACACCAAGTCTCACTTCTACCAAACAGACTCCCACGTACTTCTCCCAACAGGGACCCCCATCCAGTGCTCCAGGCACAAACCCATGAGCAGGGCACACTGCTGAGACAGAGAAGGAATTGAGTCAAGACCAAGATAACACAACGAAGAGGGGGGTTGCTGAAGAGACACTGTTTGGGTGATATGGGAGCTGCAAAGGTCACAGGGTTCATCAGGGCTATCACAGGGACAGCAAGCTGCCTGGCTGACCCTGCCTACTCTTCCCACTGGGTAGGAATGGGGGTGGAGGAGTTAGCTAGGAGTCCCTCCCAGCATCCTCTTATCCCTCCCCATGGTTTTAGACACAGCAAACTGTCCTTTAGACCACAATGGCTACTCCTTTCACTACTCATGTGGAGAGCAGGAAAGTGACAGCTTAAACAAAAGCCCCAACAGGTGAGAGCCAAAATTTAGGGCTTTCTAGGGCCATGACAAATAAATCCAGATACTCTGAGAATCTTGTTTTCAACTGCTTAGAAGACAAGGCAAACTCCATGCCAGCCTCCCCCATCCATCAGGAGAAGCCTCCAGAAACAAACCTTTGGCGGGGACAGTAAGCCCCAAAGCACTTTGCACACACAGCACCTGAACCCTGAGAAGCTCTGCAGGTATGGAATTCTGGACAGGCAGGTTTGGAAAACAACCTTACTCTCCACTTCTGGGAGCTTTCCACTACAACTCGTTCAGAGCTTCCAATACCTTTGAGCTAGTTAACACTGCTGCTGATGGGCTAGCCCAGAGCACAGGGGAAACCAAACCCTGTTCTAAGGCAGCATGAATCAGGATATGCCTGCATTTATGTCAGCAAAGCTACCTCTTGTGTAATTTAGGGGTGGGGGCATTAAAATAGGGTCTCTGAAACTCCTTATATAACTGAGGATGACTTTGAACTTCCGAACCTCCTCCCTCCACCTCCCAAGTTCTGTGCCACCAAGGTCTGTCCCTCATATAACTCTTATAAAAGAGTCTCTTCCTAACTGTCACAAAGTCACCACGTCACCACACTTCCTTAGCCTATCCAAAGACTGGGCAGGTCTTCACCAGAATACGCTGCAGGGCCCTCTGTAACCAATGGTGAAACTGGCTAAAGACCCAGCTGAAAACTACCTGAGGCTGCTGTGCTGCCCTCTGATGGCAGCTGTCCCCAGGCACAGGTGGCTAGGACCCTGGGCCTAGACATGTTCTGGCTGGTAGACAGCCATATGGTCCTGACCCATTAAGGACATTTCTGTCTGGGTCTCGTCCTTCTATTTTTCCTAGTACCTTCACAACTGTCCAATTGCTAGGTAAAGTTCCAAGAAATATTGGTCTTCATATTTCAGTTAGAAAATATATCATGAAATTGGGTATAGTTGTGTGTATTCATAATCCCAGCACTCAGGAGGTAAAGGCAGGAGGATCGGAAGTCCAAGGTTATCCTCACACAGCAAGTTAGAGGCCAGCCTGAGCTACATAACACATTGTCTCAAAAGGTTAAGAAGGAAAAGGAGAAGAAAGAAAATTCCCACAAGAGCATTGGGTCACAGGAAGCAACTCTTGCTTTCTGATTGGGTCACCAGGAGCTCTGAAAGAAACCAGGGACCTCAAGACCTTCAATACTCAAGAAAAGAGACAGATGCACCTTCCAAGTTACTCCCAAGGGAGGTGCAGAGCTCAGAAGGTGCCAGTGGCTGGGGCACTGTAAGATTATGCCAGGGTGTAAGGGGTTGGGGTGGGCTCTCCATGTTGCCCTGTATCTCACGTAGGTGAGAGAGTGTCCCAGCTATAAGTTACTGCTGTATTTTGGGGTAAGTAGAGTGGCAGCATACCCCAACCCTGTTGTCCCTTCCTCCTAATGCTCCATCCAGACCACAAGCCAGNATGCAGAACTAGGAGCCAGGATGGCAGGTCACTCCTGAGCACTCCATCATGGCTCTTACTGCCTGGTGCACAATTACCAGAAGTAGCCAGGCCCAGTATCTTGACTCAAGACCCCCCTCTCATCTTCTGAACCCTTTAACTGTGCTCATAACTTCACCGGCAAGAGAGGACCACAACAGATCCAGCGGACCTGTCGCTGTTGGGCCTCCAGGCACTGGGAAAATTCAAAGCATTAGTCTTCACATACCTGGGGGTCCTTGCAAGCCCCACACTTTCTGTCAGAGACTCAGAGCTGGGAAGCAATGCCACCTTCTGCTGACTCCATAGTCAGGAGTGCCAGATTGGTACTACTAAGAACCTCATGCTCCCTAGGGAGCCTTCCCCTCAGCTTGCTCTGGGATGCTCAGCTATGCCTCCAGGAAAAGTGAGGATGTTCCTTCACTCACACCATGTGGGGACCAGTCATCTAAGGATTTTTTTGTACATCTGCCAGCAACCAAGAATCTGACTGGAGACTCACATATCTTCATCCCACAAAAAACAACTTGAACCCAAATTCTAAGCAGGCTTCAATGGACTAGAGGGATGGGGAAGAGAGACCTGTCTCGGCCCTTTATCTTTAGCTGTGAGCAAGAGAGCACATGCCCCAAGATCCCATGCTCTCAACCCACAACTCCAAATGACCAAAGCTCTGGAAGCAGAGCTTTTCCTAAAGCAGGAGCAAGCTCAACCTGGATGCAGCTGACCTGAACGTATGAGGTAATTTATTCTGTTTTGTTGTTTGCTCTCTATAGCCCTGACTCTTCATGTAGACCAGGCTGGCCTCAAACTCACAGAGATTCACCTGCCTCTGCCTCGCAAGTGCATCACTGCCCAGCGTATTTATAGTCTTACTATATCCACTTAACAGGAAGAGTCATGTCTTACTGCAAAAACACTAACATTTTAACTTCAGTTCTGCCCCAGATCTCAAACGGAACATTGGCAAAAGTTTTAGTTCTAAAAGCCAACACCTGACTCCAGAAACAGTATGGCCTCTAAGCCAACCTATATTCGGCAAAATGCTACAGGCTCCTGAGGTGGCAATAGCACTAAGTGAAGACCCTGCCCAAGAGAATAGCTGCTGCCCTCCAGCTTGCCTGTCCCCAACAGCCTCACCTCTCCTCTGCAACCTCCAAAAGGCTCTACCAGGACAAGTTTCAACTCTTTCAATTGGCTCAGAATCCAAGCCAGGCCTCCTGGCAGCACCTGGACCGCCCCTCCCCCACTCATAACCAGTCACATGGAAAGGGGAGGAAATAGCACAGCGAATTAGGAAACTAACTAACTTTGCAAGCCTTTACTTCTTTAACCCTAACTGGAGCCTCCACAAACAAGGGGCCACTCAACCCTGACACTTGCCAGATAGGTTGGCCGCAGGAGGGAAGTGGACAGAGGAGGGAGGGAGCCATGAGCTGCAGGAAGACATGCAACCCTGGAGGGTCCCAAGGGCCAGGTACCTAGCAAGACAGAGCTACCCTGACCCCTCCTGTGTCCTTACAGCACCCCACCCCACTCCACAGGTACAATCTGGCCCCATCTTACAGGCTGATGAGGTCAGAGCTGCACCTGAGGACATACAAGCTGTGGAAGTGTGGCAGGGATCCAAGCACAATCAGATTCCCTGGGTCTGGCTTCAAGTAAAACTCCCGAAGCCCAGTAGCCCCTGGGAGCCACCTGCAACATTCCTAGAACCGGAAAAACATCCCCAGGAAAGGGAATGCAAAGGTTTCCTCCACCAGCTACTGACTCCAGTGAAAGTTCCCAACAGAGCCACCAGACAACAGTCTCCACTCCAGAGAGCCTCCCCACATGGCAGAGAGCAGCACCCTGATGTGGGCAGTTCACCAGGACCTCCCCCCAAATATCTTGCCACCTAGACACAGGCCTCAAAAGCCCAACTGTCAGGCATACCCTGAGTGTTCACAGTGGGGGGAAAAGAGGGCTAGGGCATGTTCCCTGGGGCTCCCAAGACTCAGATTTGTACCATCCACACTGCCAGAGCTGGTAGGCCCCAGCAGGTCTCCCTCAGACTTTATGCCTTGTCCAGCACTCAGCCAGGACACCAGCCTCCACCTCCTGTCAGGCAAGGCCAGCCCCTTCACCTCCTTCCTCAGCCACAGGTGGGGCGGAGCAGGTCTTCCGCCACCCACTATTATTAGAAACCCAAGATTGCCGCTACCCCATCTTCTCCAGATTCTCTGCCACCTCATGTTCTCTCCAACACCCAAACCCACATCAGCCTATGGGGGCTTTCATATCAGCCGCCCTTATACCAGTGACCCAGAGCTGTATCCAGACTCCACCCTCCCCTGGATTTCTTCCTGCTTCTCTGGTCACCTCCAAAGCTAAATACCCAATAACAGCTCGGCCAGTACGCACGAGGAGTCTATGCCTGCCAGGCTCTGCGCTCACAGCCCTGCCACTCACCCTGTGCTACTGGCAAGGACAACACTGGTCGTGAGGGTCCCGTGCGACATCAGCTTCACCTGCCTGCATCTAGGGACAACCCCAGGCCCTAGGAGTGGAAAGGCGCCTGCCTCAAGAGAGCCAGGGACCTTTGTAGATACATTGTTTGCTGCAGGTGGGGCAGGAAAACTTAGGAGGGCTGGAAGCAGCCGAGGTGGGGATGAGAGAATCACTTCTTGCAAATGTCTATAAAGGGAAGATGGAGTCAGGCTGCTTAACTGCAACTCAGACAGGATGGCAAAGTGACAAGCGACACTGGCTTCTTATGCCAAGTCTCACTCAGAGGGAATCACAGACGTGTGACTTGGACAAATTCCTGCTAAGCCACTAGGGAGGGAAGGGACAGGGCCTGGCAAGCTACATCTGAAAGAAAGAAAGCTTGGTCACATGAGATGTGTCCTATCTCTCAGCCCTAACAAGCTAGGCAGGAGCAGACTCAACCTTTACAGCGTGGATGTCCCAATCCCAGGAACACACACACTCTCTCCCTAAACCAAAGGCAAAGCCGGCCACCCCATCCTGTGTTGCCCATCCTGCTGACCTCTGCCCCCACTCCCTGCATGCCTGCTTTTGTAATGATAGCAATCAGCCTTGGAGCCAGGGGCTAGCAGTACTATGAGCAGCCTGCAGGGATTCCAGGGGTACATAACAGCCTGTTCCTCCCAGCCGAGACACAAGTGGCCTGGGACAATCCAAGAGTGGTCACTGCTTTAAGGGTCAGGCACCCCCAAACTTGTCCTCAGAGAACCCAGCTTCCTTAATGCTGAATGCCTCCACCCAGAGGCACAGCAGGAGTTCCCAATTCCCAAAGAAGGAAGCACCCACAAGAGCCCAAGACCTTCCTGAGAGGTCAGTGGACACAGCCCGACCTTGTCCCACACTCTGCAGGACTGAAGAGCCCCACGAGTAGGAGCCACAAGCCTGCAGAACACCACAACTCATGTCCCAGGGAGAGAAAGTGCCTGCAGCTGGGTATTCCACAGTTCTTGGTTTGGATTGCCCTGGCTCCCGAGGCTCTAGCAGCCATACTGCCCTGCTGCTGGTCTCCCCGCTCCCCTTCTCCAAGCTCAGACATCTGGGCCAAGCAGAGCCTTATGGGAACACCCCTGTCCACTGAGGGAGAAAAAAACAGCTGCACGTGGTAGGGCCAGGATCTGGATCCAGTTCCTCATCCAGCTGGTGGCTGGACAAAGCACAGACATGAAATCCTAGAGAGGCCCCTCCACTGCCACGCCTCTCCCCATTGCCTTCCTTCTGCCAGCCAGCCTAACACCTCCTTAAACTTGAGGGATCATCTAGTATTTGCCATCCTTAGGGCTCTGAGGCCCCCAGGGACTAGCCTCAACACCAACAGGAAGGCTTCCTATTTCCCACCTCCGTGCAACTCCCCCTATTCCCAATGGCTCTCTGCACAGGGGACCCCATATTGATTCCCTTGCTCAACAAACCAGGAGCATCTCCGGATTCATGATTCCTCGTCTGGTGTGCCTCAAGCCGGAAGGTGGAACTCTTGCAGAGAACTGCCCTCTGGAGGCAGCCAGCAAGACTAAACTATCAGGGTGCCCACCTACAGTTGGAGGGAGCAACTGATTCCTACCCCGTGGCCCCTCTCCTCCACCAGCTCCAAAAGCCAGAAGTCAGACGGGTTAATGACCCCATCAACAGTGCCAGGCAGACGCCCCACCTTGAGTCTGCACTTGGGTCCTCGAATGAGGACTCTAACCAGCCTGCCCTCTCCTTCCCCAGGCACATGATCAGCTCTGAGGGTCGGTCCAATGTCTTCCACCCTCGGTCATCTGTGAAGCCACTCTCGAGTTTCTAAAATCATTAACTTCCCCATGGCTTCACTCTCCGCCTCTGAAACACACTTTTGAAATGATGTCTAAGTCCAAACAAGGGTTTCTTAATCCCGTCTCGCAGACTTGAACTTCCTCCTCCCAGACAAAGGCTGAAGCCCTGCCCTGCGCAGCTGAGGGAGAGGCAGAGTCTTACTTGGAAGCCGACTCCTCAATGCCGGCCTCCAACGAGCCTGGCTGCATCTCTCGCCTTACATAAAGTCCCACAAAGTTTCTGTCCGCTCCAGTGTGGGGATATGGAAAAACAAAAGCACACTCCAGGCCGGAACAAAGAAGCACCGGGTTTCCTCCTGGGCCAGCTGGTGGCCCGGAGTTGTTAAGTCCTGGTCTGCATTCTGCACCCTCTCAGCCTGGCTACTTGGCTCTCCCAAGTCCTTAGGCATACAAGCCAGCGGACTCAAGTCCCAACACCTCCTTAATAGGATTCAACTGTAACAGTACACTAGCGGAAATTGGGGGGAAACCAAAATAAACCTTGATTCGCTGCGGATCCCAGAACCAGGGAGGAAAGACCATCAGCCTCCATTGTTAACATTCCTGCGTCCCACGCACTCGGGGTGCCATACCTCCCAAATGCACTCAACTCCCCACAGGAAAAGGGAACCCATTCTTTTGCCGCATAAAGTAAATTCAGAGCCAGGGGTGTGTGACCCCACCTTCTCCCACGGCAGTCCCTCGCCTGCGGGACTCCCTCGCAGACGGGATCCCGGCTGTGACCCCACCCCATCCCACCCCCGCTGGCCTTTTGCAAGATCCCGGCACGTGCGTCGTCCGCCACCCCCAGACTTAAGGACTTACCTGCAGACCGGGCAACCTCCGACCACGACGATGGAGTTGGCAGGATACCGGGTGACCGTTCGACTGTGGATGTTATAGACCCGGGGGTGGCTGGTGGGGATCCCTGTGGGAGCGGAGCGCAGATGAGCACCGGGCGTTCTCAGCCCTCCTCCTCCTCCCTCCCCCTAAGCTCCCGTCCTCCCCGCCTCCAGCTGGGCCGAGCGC
>LOEQ01000844.1:78968-92087 GCA_001685075.1 Bramus lutescens | reverse complement strand
GTGGTATCCAGCTACCTCTTGTGACCTCTGCAGTCACTAGACACATATGTGGTATCCAGCTACCTCTTGTGACCTCTGCAGTCACTAGACACATATGTGGTTGGTACACAGACATACATTCAGACAAAACAGTCAGACACATAAAATAATGGGCGCTAGAGGTACGGCTCAGAGGTTAAGAGCACTGACTGCTCTTCCAGAGGTCCTGAGTTCGATTCCCAGCAACCACATGATGACTCACAGCCATCTAGAATGAGATCTGGTGTCCTCCTCTGGCCTGCAGACATACATGCAGGCAGAACATTGTATACATAATAAATAAATAAATCTTAAAAAAACAATAAAAACAAAAACCAAACAATAAAATAATGGGTTTTGTTTTTGTTTTTGAAGACAGGGTTTCTCTGTATAACCCTGGCTGTCCTGAAACTCTCTCTGTAGACCAGGCTGGCCTCTTAATTCAGAGATCTTCCTGCCTCTGCTTCCAAAGTGCTGGGTTTAAGGGTGTGTACTACCACCACCCAGACAAAAAATAATTTTTAAAAAGATAATGAGGTGTTGGAGAAGTGGCTCAGTGGTTAAGAGTTCTTACTGAATACTCTTCCAGAGGACCCTGGTTCAGTTCCCAGCACCCACATTGGGCAGCTCACAACTGCCTATAAGTCCAGTTCCTGGGGATCACCGCATTCTTCTGGCCTCTGCAGGCATGTGCACTCCTGTGGTGCACAGAAACCCATTCAGGGACACACATACTTATAAATCAATAATTCTTTACACATCCCTAGTACCACATAAAACCGGGTGTTGTGCACACCTGCAATCCCAGCACTAGGGAGGTAGAGGTAGGAGGATCAAAAGTTCAAGGTCATCCAGCAAGTTCCAGCCCAGCCTGGGTTATGTGAGGTCCCGTCTCAAAGAATAAAATGAGACTGGAGAGATGACTGAGCAGCCCAAGTTCTGTTCCCTGCCCATTTGGGGGCAGCTCACAACCACCTGTAACCAAGGGATCCAGTGCCTTCTGGCCTCCATGGGCCCCTGCACATACCTTCACATATACCACAAAATACACACATACCTACACATATACACACAAAATATACACATACCTACACATATACGCACAAAGTACACACATACCTACACATATACACACAAAATACATACATACCTACACATACATGCACAAAGTACACACATACCTACACATATACACACAAAATACACACATACCTTCACATATACACACAAAATACACACATACCTCCACACATACACATAATTAAAATTGTCTTAACTAAGACAAAAGCCTCAAGCGTACTCTGCCCCAGCTCAGCATCTGCCACCTCTCTGTCTACTCTGGACCTTGTCATCCCATATCCCCAGTCTGAAGTTTTAGGGACCTAGAGCCAGGCTTCTGATTCTCCTGGATTTGCTGCAACCCCTCCCTTCTCCCAGCCCTGCCAACCTTTCCTGTCTGGATTTCTGCATCTCCTGGATATCTTCAGTCGTTTACCACAACTCCTACCAGACATCCCTAGCCCTGGCAAACACTCACGCATGCCCCCCATGTCACCATAAGGGGACTCCTGCATGCCTTTGCATATCTGTCCTACAGCCCTGCTGAGCACTCTTGGATCCTGGCAGAAGGGATAAGAGGTCCAGGTGTGTGCCCAACTGCCTCTCAGCAGCACCCCTATCTGTTCTAGGTCTGGGGAATCAGCTGTGAGGACCGAGCTGTGTACTTCCGACAGGGCGTCACCCCCAGTGAGCTCAGCGGGAAGACATGGAAGGCCATCATTGTGGGCCGAGAAAGTGACCGGTCACATTCTGGCAGCTCATCCAGTCTCAGGTGACACAGGGCAGCACTGCGCAGAGGAGTTGGGTGGGACAGACTGTCTGTGGCTCCGTGGGGTACAAGGCCAATGACCTTCAAGAGATCAGTCTTTACCAGAGGATTGTGAGTTCTAAACCAGCCTGAGCTGTATAGTAAGACTTTGTTCCAACAAAAACAAAAAGAGAAAAGAGAAACTTCTGTAGCTAGTGTCCTAATCATATCTCCATTGCTGTGATAAAACACTTTTACCAGAAGCGGTTTCGTGGAGGAAAGAGTCTATTTCGTCTTAGAGGCCATGGTCCATCATTGAGGGAGTCAAGACAGGAACTCAAAGGCAGGCCTGTTTGCTGGGCCACATATTGAACATTACCTCTGAGTAAAGAAGTTATAGCCAAGCGACGAGTTACAGCCAGAACCGTTCAGGAACACTGCTTGCCAGCTGGCCTATAGGCACATGCCTATATAATAGCCCAGGACCCCTTGCCCGGGGAGTGGTGCTACCCAGAGTGGGCTGGACCCTCCTATATCAATTAATAATCAAGACTCCTCCACAGCCTTGCCCACAGCCCAGTATAATCGAGGCAATTCTTCAGCTGAGAGTCACCTCCCAAATGACTGATTCTAGACTTCTCAGGTTGATAGGCAGAGCAAACCAAGACAGTGGGTGATGGGAACAGTTGTACAAATTTTTGCAACTGAATTGTATACTTTAAAGTCATCAGTGTAGGGCTGGAGAGATGGCTCCGAGATTAAGAGCACTGGCTTCCAGAGGTCCTGAGTTTAATTCCCAGCAACCACATGGTGGCTCACAACCATCTATGAGACCTGGCAGGCAGGCATACATGCAGACAGAACATTGTATACATAATAAATAATAATTTAAAAAAAAGTCATCAGTGCAGCCCAGAGATGGTGGAACATACCTATAATCCCAGCACTTGGGGACGTGGAGGCAGGAGGGTCACATTCAAGGTCATCCTTGGCTACACAGTGACTACCTACAAAGTGACAAGAAGAAGGGGCAGCTTTAACTGGGTGTGGTAGCAGTGGCCTTGTAATCCCAGTACTCATAGGCTGAGGCAGGAGGATCAGAAGCTCAAGGGCTCTCTGGAGGACAGAGGGAGTTCAAGATTACCTACAAAGGTAACGTAGCTAGGTCATCTTAAAATACAAAAGTACAGTGAGGTGGTGGTAGCGCGTGCCTTTAGTCCCAACATTCAGGAGGTGGCCTGGTCTACAGAGCAAGTTCCAGGGCAGCCAGGTCTACACAGAGAAACCCTGTCTCAAAAAACCAAAATAAATAAATAAATAAACAAACAAACAAACAAATAAATAAATAAATAGAAAGGGCTGCAGGTGTAGCTCTTTGGCAGACCACTTTCCTAGCCCTGGATTTAACCCTCACTTCTACAATAATAATAACAACAACAATAATACCACCAACAAAAGCAGCAGAAGAAAAAACTCTCAGATGTATTTTACCCTAATCAAAAGATACCAGAGAGCTGGTGATGTCGCTCAGCTAGAGCAGTGCTTTTCTGTCCTGCTCAAAGTCCATGCTCAACTCTGCGTGACTGGGTGGGTGTGGTGATACACACCCGTAATCCCAGCATTTGGAAGGTGGAAGCAGGAGAATCAGGAGTGTAAGGTCATCCATGGTTACATAATGAGTTTGAGACCAACCCTGAGATACATGAGACCCTGTCTCCCAAACAAAACAAAGCAACAAGGTTCTCCGGTTGAGTGTGGTGGTATATCCCTGTGATCCTAGCATTTGGGATTGCTATAAATTCAAGGGGAGCCTGGGCTACAGAGTGAGTTCCAGGCAGCATGGAATATTGTTGTGTACCAGAGGATGACCTTGAACTCCTGATCCTCCTACCTGTACCTCCCCCAAACTGGGATGACGGCCATGCACCCAGTTTTATGGGGTGCTGCTGAAGACCAAACTCAGGGCTTCACCCATTCCAGGCAAGCATTTTGCCCGCTGATCTACATCCCCAGCCCGTCTAGAAACAACAGTAAATACACACACGTCTCAACCTTTTGATCTGGAATAGGATGGAGTCTTTAGCCCCTGGGAAGCACTGTCCACGTGTGCTGTACAGAGGCGGTAGACAAGAGTTCAGTGGGCTTGTGACTTGACTTGATTCACCCAGGGAAATTAGTTACGGTGTTGAAACACATCTTCGACCAGGAAGTAAGTTTGTTCAGTTTCTTCCCCAGTGCCGGCTGCTTCTTCGGGGATGAGGTGAGGGGCAGTGGTACGGAATCTGCACCCAGCGATACCGATGCCTCCTCTGAAGTCGAGAGACAGGGCCCCCAACAACTTTTCCCCAAAGAATCTTTGGACAATCCCAGGAACCTTAAAGGGAGCTTGTCTGAGAGCCCCGAGGCCAGCAGGAACCCTGAGCAGAGCATGGAGAACACCTGCCCCGCTGAAAGCGAAGGGAAGGCCCCTGAGGCCTCTAGCGCTGATGAATGCCATGGTCCAGCCTCCACACCAGCCGAGCTGCCCTGGACCAACATTGACCTAAAGGAGCCCAAGAGGGCATCTAACCAGCCAACTGAAGGCTTTCCTGAGACGACAGGCCTCTCCTCCCTGGGGCCCTTCCCACTGGGCATGGAGGAGCCCTATGGAGCAGATGACCATCCTCTGTGGGCCTGGGTGTCTGGAGGTGGATGCGCAGTGGAGGCAGGCTCTGTGCTCAAGTGGTTCACTGTCCAGTCAGGTAAGGGGGCTCATGGGGACTGGTGTATCCAAAGTGTCCCTGCGGGTGTCTGTGGGTGCCTGGGGTATAGGTTAGCCTGAGAACCGCAGCGGGCTCACCATCCTGCCTGAAGCCTCAGTGTTCAACCTTAACCAAGGCATCGGGCCAGTCTTTGGCCTTCCGAGGCTCCAAGGAGGAAGGACAGGTAGATTGGAGCTGGGGCGATGTCTTAGTGCAGGCATGAGGACCTGAGTTCGGATCCCTAGAGCCCATATAAAAGTGGGGGATGACAGTTTATGCCTGTAACTGCGGTGCTGGGGGCTCACTGGCCAACCAACTTAGATAGTGAGAGATCCATCTCAGAAAAAAAAAGGTAAGGTGGAGAAATTATTGAAAAAAAGAGAGAGAGAGAAAAGATACTCTACCATCAGCACATACACAAAAAGAAGGAAGGAAAGAAAAACATTTTTAAAGGCTGATTTGGGAATTGTGGTAGTTCCCGTTCTCACTGCTGGGCAAAATACCTGCCAGGTAGGGCTTAGGAGAGATGGTTTATTTTGGCTCATGGCTCAGGGATACAGCCCATCGTGGTGGATGGGGTCACATTGCTTCCACAGTCAAGAAACAGGGATGGATGCTATTTCTCCTTATTCAGGCTGGGGCCCCAGCTCATTATTGAGAGTGGGGACACTCAAGGTGGGTCTGCCCATCACAGTTAATCCTGGCTAGAAACTTCTTCTGTGGGTCTGGGTCCTGTCAAGATGGACCATCACAGGCACGGGGGTGCAGGGAGCCACATTAGCCTCCCGTCCAGCTGCCTAGGATGGCACCCGGCCTGAGGCTCTGGCCTCTTGCAGGCCTGTCCCCCTCAGTGCAGACGCTGTCCTTGTCCATCACGCCCGCCCAGACTGCTGCCTGGAGGAAGCAGATCTTCCAGCAGCTCACAGAGAGGACCAAGCGGGAGCTGGAGAGCTTCAGACACTACGAGCAGGCTGTGGAGCAGGTAGGCCAGCTGGCCCTGCCGCACTCTTTCTGTGTGTTTAGAGATGGAGTCTCCCTGTGACCCCATGCTAGCCCAGAACACATCCTTTAGCCCAGGTTCATGTCCCATTGGTCATCCAACTGCCTCAGCCTCCCGAGTGCTGGGGTCACAGACACTCGCTGCCACACCTGCCCCTACTCCTTTAGTGATTGCTTCTTGGCTGTATGCCAGTCCCGATGTGGGGTGTTAAGAGTGGACACTTGACTGTAAACCAGTCCCGATGTGGGGTGTTAAGAGTGGACACTTGGCTGTATGCCAGCCCCGATGTGGGGTGTTAAGAGTGGACACTTGGCTGTACGCCAGCCCTGATGACCCCACAATTCTCACCTGTGAACTGACATTTGGTCAGGGCTACACGGGTGTTAAGAGTGTACACTTGGCTGTATGCCAGCCCCGATGTGGGGTGTTAAGAGTGGACACTTTTTCCACATGCCCGGCAGTGCTTCCAGGCCCTAAGGCAGATCTAAGTATAAAGAATGGAGTCGGTGGTTCATTCGCCTATCCTGAAGGACCTGTCTTGTGGTCCCACCACCTTCAGGACACCCTGTGGGTCCTGGGAAGCCAGCATCCTCAGAAGGCAATGGACAGTGAGGAGACAGGCAAACCGTGTCAATTTGCCTGTCCCCCTCCAGGAACCTAAACTCCCAGTTGGGGTATTTTGATGAATTGGATCAGGATGGAGTTGTAAACAGTCACTGCCATCCCCAAGGTCACCCTTCTTGGCATACCCCATGCCCTCAGAAGCAGAGACCCAATCTCGGATGCCATAGTCAGGCCAGGGAAAGAGAGAAATTAAATAGAACACAAGAAGTCTTGGGTAAGGCCGGCCCAGAAGCTTGGGGTCTGTGCACCCAGGCAGCCTGAGACTTTGATCGCCAGCATTGACTCCCTTTCAGACTTTGGCCAGATGTGACCTCTTCCTTGAGCCTCAGTTTCCCTAACCTGGGCTAAGGATGTGTCCACTCTGGGAGACTGATGAGACAGCTGTGTATATGGCGCCACCTAGTGTCCAATTGTGGCACTGACATTAATGGACGAGAAGCTGGGAGGGTGGACTCAGAGCGTGGGGATTTCGGGGAGACCCAGGGCTAGAATAGCTAGCTAGCTCTAGGGCTCTGGGAAAGAGCTGCCTGTGACCTCTCCCCACTGCCCCCGGTTGTCCGTGCCACAGTCAGTGTGGGTGAAGACCGGGTCCCTGCAGTGGTGGTGTGACTGGAAGCCCCACAAATGGGTGGACGTCCGTGTGGCCCTGGAGCAGTTCACAGGGCATGACGGGGCTCGAGACAGCATCCTCTTCATCTATTACATGGTCCACGAGGAAAAGAAGGTACGGGGTGGAAAGCCCTTGTCAAGGGAGGAGGGCCATCAAGGGCCGGTTTTCCATAGAGAGTTACGTGGAGTAGGTCCTTGAGGCGTTTACTACAGAACCTGCCCTCATTGTCAAAGCCCTGTGTGGGCACATGTGGCCTTGCCAAACCAGCACCCCTTTGACAACAGCCTATTTTTTTTTTAATCCAAACACCACTATATATTTTCCTAGTCCTTTGTATTTTGAGACAGAGCCTCACTAAGTTAACTAACTAGCCTGGCTTGGAACTCACCAGGTAGCCCAGGATGGCCTTGAACTCACCATCCTTCAACATCACCCTCCCAGGTGCTGGGGTCACATGATTGACTCATGCTTGGTCAGACTTGGCCTTTGAGTTGAGACCAGAGGTTGAGGAGATGAATCCTAGGCTCACGTGTGCCAGGCAGCCAACTTAGAGCATGTTTTAGGAGGGGTGGGTGGGAAACGGGCTGTCACGCACCCCCATGCCTGGTCTATGTGGTGCTGGGGATTGAACTTGGTGAGTGCTAGCCCTCTCTGCACTGAGCCACAGCCTCAGCCCCAAAGCGTTTGTTCATCAAGGGTAGTTTCAGCACTAGCAAAGGGGTCATGGGACCCAAGAACGAGGTCTAGATGAGGGTCCCTGCCTAGGGTGACAGCCTCACCGTGCACCCCTATCCCAACAGTACCTACACGTGTTCCTGAATGAGGTGACCGTGCTGGTCCCAGTGCTTAATGAAGCCAAGCACTCCTTCGCCCTCTACACCCCTGAGAGGACGCGGCAGAGGTGGCCTGTGCGCCTGGCTGCCGCCACAGAGCAAGACATGAATGACTGGGTGAGTGATGGGGTTCAGTAGGGCTTAGTGAGAAGAAAGCACCCAGGCCTCAGCGTGCCCAGCAGTGACCAGCTGTGTACCCACGCCAGCTCGCCCTGCTCAGCCTGTCCTGCTGTGAGAGCCGGAAGGTCCATGGACGCCCGTCCCCACAGGCCATCTGGTCTGTCACCTGCAAGGGTGACATCTTTGTGAGTGAACCCAGCCAAGACCTGGAAGCCCGTGAGCACCTGCTACCCTGCGACCATATGTGAGTGGGCTGTGCCCTGAATGGACCTGGTGCCTGGCCTCTCACACCCCACCCAGCCCTGAGGCCGCAGATCTAGAAAGGGCTCCCCTAGCAGGACCTGAACCAACATAGTGCAGCTTTTTATTGACCAGCCAGAATAGTGGTTAGCTGTTTTCCTGGGCCCTGAGACCTTCTGAGCCTGTTCAAGGCTGGGCTCGGAGCTCAGTGGTAGCCTGGGGTACTTGGAGTGTGGTGAATGGAATCGGGTCCCACCCAACGGGCTTCTGAGGCAGAGAAACCACACCTCCCTCACCAGACCTGAACCTGGTGGCTCAGACACTTTCCAGTCTGCTGAGACCCTGTAGTGTGGATGCCCTAGAAGCAGAGAGGACAGGGAGGAGCTTGGAGTGTCTAAGGGTGGAAGTCTTGGGAGTGGGGCAGAGAGAGACTCCTGGGAGAGTGAGGATGGGTTCCCATTGCCTTTAGATATACAGGACCCCAGAGCAGGGGCTTCTCTGTTGGGGCCTTTAAAGCCATGGAGGGGGTAAGACACCAAGTATTTCAGTTGTCAGAGTATTTGCCTCGAATGTAGGAACCTCGGGCTCAACCCTCAGTACCCCATACACTGAGTATGGCTACACGTGCCTTTAGCCCCAGCACTCAGAGGTGGAAGCAGGAGGATCAGAAGTCCAGGCTTATACTTGGCTGCATAGTGAGTCTGCAGCCAGCCTGGGATCCATGAGACATGATGCAGAGGTTCTGAAGGGACAGATAGGAGCAGGGCTCTGGGGAGGAAGAGGATGGGTGAGGACTGCTGGGGAAGCCCCAGACTCCCTTCTCAGTGACCACAGCCCTGCCCCGGAATCATAGACCCAATGTCCCATGGGTAGCCAATGCAGAAAACCAACCCACCTTCCTGCTTTGGAGGCGGCTGTCCCCAGGTAGCCTCCCTAGGATGGCTTGGAAGCCAGCTGGCTGCACTGTTCCTTGCACAGAGGATTAAATGGCACGTTCCCTGCTCTTTGCCATGACATTTAAGCCTGGCTGCACCTAGCGCACTGTGACCAACCCCAACTCCACTTCCCAGCTGCGAGAAGGGAGCGTTGTGAATTAGATTACTGAGCCCTGTCTCATGGCCAGTGTGGGCCAGGGGTGAGGGGGACAAGCTCTTAGGGACACCCTGTCTCTTGTATGCCACTCCATGCCCTCTCTAGAATTGGTTAACTCAAACAGCCAAGTGGTTGTCTGTTGTACTGCATGGAGGCCTCAGACCTGTAGTATTTGGCCAAGCAAGAGCTGTTGGGTAATTGGGCTGAGTGGCTTTCTATCACCCTTACAGGTTCTGGCGGCAGATGGGAGGCCACCTGCGGATTATAGAGGCCAACAGCCGAGGTGTGGTGTGGGGCATTGGCTATGACCACACAGCATGGGTATACACAGGCGGCTATGGCGGAGGTTGCTTCCAAGGTGAGGGTAACCCAAAGCGCCTGAGGCTGACAAGATTATCTCCCCAAACCTTTTTGACCATAACCTCCCATAATCCCATCTGGCTACCAGATGCCCAGAGCTGCTGTCCCAGTACCAACACTTAAACAGCTGGCTGACATGGGACCTTCACCGCTGCCAGCCTCCACAGAGGGCAGTCCCAGGCCAATCTCTGGCACTTGAGAACCCAGAGAGTAGGCCTGGCCTCTATGACGCCCTCTGGGCCTCCACCAGCAGAGCAGACAAACATGAAGGTTCTAGAAGAGCAGCTGTTAAGGTCCTCTAGTACGCTCAGCACCTCATTTCATAGATGAACTCACAGAATCCTCTAGTACGCTCAGCACCTCATTTCATAGATGAACTCACAGAATCCTCTAGTACGCTTAGCACCTCATTTCATAGATGAACTCACAGAATACTTTGGGGTAGCCCCAGAACCCATGCTCCCTGATTGTGCCAAATTCCAGAGTCCTTAAGGAAAGTGAGTCATCCCCACCACTGGAGTCCCCAAGTTGAGGGTGGGAAATTGAGACAAAAGAGAATTCTGAGGCATTTTCTATGCCACAGCCCCAACACCCCATGGTGGAGAAGCAGCTGACCCTGGAGAACTGTGGTTCACCAAGACCATAGGAACCTCCAACCTCACAGGCCAAAGAATGTCCCTGAGCTTGAGGCAGGGATGACTCTGGTCTCTGCTCTGTCTTTGAGGTCATCCAGACTCACAGACGTCGTATATGTAGGCCAAGGTAGCTTTGCTAATAAGTTGAGCTGGGCAGGAACCTGCTTGGCATGAGACAGGAAGACAACACAGGGCAACAGGGTCTCTAAGGATGGAGGGGCCGGGTGTGCTGTGGCCCTGCCATGGGAAACAGAGGCCTGCAGATCTCTGTGCATTCAAGGCCAGTCTGGGACATACAGCGAGGCCCTGTCACAGATCTCTCCCATGGAACCTATGCGATCCCAGAGGAATTGGGAACATACAGGAGATAGAAACCCACGTGAGGCTGGTCTCTTTGAGATCAAATAACCCAGCTCAGCCTCCCTGGCTGTCCTCCCGACCTGTTTCAGACAGAAAGGCCAAGTACCTGGCTGCAGCCTCAGGGCTAACGTGGCCTGGGCTCCAGTAGCCTCTTCTGTCTTCTTCAGGCCTGGCCAGCAGCACCAGCAACATCTACACACAGTCAGACGTGAAGAGTGTCTACATCTATGAGAACCAGCGTTGGAACCCTGTCACAGGCTATACCAGCAGGTGAGTGGCAGGGCTGCTGGGGGAAGGTGCTCTCTGGCCCAGGCCACAGCCCTGACAAAAGCTGAATAGCAAAGTTCCGCATAGCCTGGAGCTGTGGTCAAGGCCTCCAGCCTGGACGTCAGTAGATGATGTGTCTTATTTAGATGTGTGAGTGAGTGTGCGCATGTGTGTACACATGTTCATGCAGAGCGTGCACGTTTGTATGGACACATATGTATGTGGAAGCCACCAAGCTCAGGTGTCATCTGCACCTCTCAGTGCTAGGATTTCAAGTACGGACCACCATACCCAGGGTGTTTTTTTTTTCCTCACAGATTTATTTTACTTTTAAATATGTGTGCGTGCGTGCACACTTGCATGTGCAAACATGCACAAGTTTGTGCACATGAGTGCAGGTGTCCATGGAGGCCAGAAGAGGGCTGAACCCCTGGAGCAGGAGTTGCAGGCTGTTGTGACCTCCTAACGTGGGTGCTGGGAACTAAACTCAGAGCCTCAGCCAGAGCAATAGGAACTTGTAATCCCTGAGCCGTTTCAGCCCCTGCCCAACTTTATATATGGGTTCTGTGGGTTGAAATTGAGCCCTTAGGCATGCAAGGAAGTCTTTTACCAACTGTTTCCATGGACTCTTCCTTTCTTCTCAAACCCTGTCTCTATAAAAAGATGGCTCCGTCGGGGAGTGCATCTTGCCAAAGGCCTGAATTTGTTCACTACAAGAATGGCTACTAACATGGCCTCCTATAACTCCAGCTCTGGGGAATCTTCTGGCCTTTGTAGGCACCTACACCTACATAACTACATGGCACATTCACACACAGACACACACAAATACACATACATAACCTTTTCTTGGTTTTTCAAGACAGGGTTTCTTTGTGTAGCTCTGGCTGTCCTGGCACTAGCTCTTGTAGACCAGGCTGGCCTTGAACTCACAGAGCTTCACCTGCCTCTGCCTCCTGAGTGCTGGGATTAAAGATGTGTACCACCACACCTGACTGGGAATACATTTTCTTACATTTTTACCCTAAACCTTTGGAACTGGGTACAGGGAGTGACTCATGCCTTGTAGTCCAGAACTCAGGAAGCTGAGGCAGAAGGATCTTTGTAAGTTCAAGACAGCTTTGGCCACCTAGTGTGTTCCAGGACTATAAAGTGAGAGACTATCTCACGAAATAACCAAAACAAAACCCTTTTGGGAAATCTTAGTAATGGGCGGTCACAACTACCCAGATCACTCAGTTTGGTGATTGTCACACCAAAGCTGGCACAGGCAGCTTGTGAATGAAGGGATACCAATAGGTCTCGATAAAACTGATAAGTGGACACTGAAATTTGAAGTCCCAGGGAACTGGAATTACAAATGTGTGCCACCGCCCAGCTTTTTAACATGGGTCTTGGGACTCCAACTCAATTTCTTGTGCTTTCAGGACCCATTCTTCGCTGACTGAGCTGTTATGTGCCCCTCCAGCCCTAAACTTTCTCTTCTTATGAGGATGCCAACTTTATTAGCTTAAAGTTCACTCTAATGACATCACAAAGTACCTGAAAGAAAGAAGAGAGAGCCAGGTGGTGGTGGCACATGCCTTTATTTAATCCCAGCACTCAGGAGGCAGAGGCAGGTGGATCTCTGAGTTCGAGGCCAGCCTGGTCTACAAGAGCTAGTTCCAGGACAGGCTCCAAAGCTACAGAGAAACCCTATCTCAAAACAAAACAAAAACAATAGATCTTGACTCCAACTGCACATTAGGTTAGAGCCTTCATGGCCTAAGTAAACTGGAGATGCTCGGAAGGGCTTTGATTACTCTCTTCGATGTCTCTCAGTCTAAGCAAGGTAGCAAGATTAATCATCAGCCAGGCTACACAGAGAAACCAACAGAAAAGATTAGCCATCACTTCCATCTAAGGTCCCATCCATGGGTACTGACTGACTGAGGGACGCAACATCTCGTGGTTTGGGGCACAACTATTAAGGCCATAACCTAAGGGAAAGGGAGCCAACTCCCAGACCACATGGAGAGCCATGGCCTCAGTAGATGGCTCGGCTGTTATGGCCCAGGCCCTGTGTTGACACAAGGTGATCTCAGTTAGTCTCCCTGCCCTGGGACAGTTCTGGTTTTGTCCGTCATCCTGGTGTGTGAGTGGGTCTAGAGGTGGCTTGTTCAGGAGGTTCTGCCATGTCCCCAGCTGGAGTGCAGTATGAGCCCATTACCAGGAGTGTCTGGGCAGAGCGGCTGTTCAGAGTCCTCTATTATCACCCTACATCTGTGTCCTGCTGCAGGGGTCTGCCCACTGACCGGTACATGTGGAGTGATGCCACGGGGCTGCAGGAGTGCACCAAGGCTGGCATGAAGCCGCCGTCCCTGCAGTGGACTTGGGTGAGTCCTGCCTCCCTGTGTGTGCAGGGTCTGCTGG
>LOEQ01000844.1:36181-60885 GCA_001685075.1 Bramus lutescens | reverse complement strand
CCCTGCCTAGAATCCCCCAGTGAGGGGCTGGGGTGTGCCTCAGTGGTAGAGCCCCTGCCTAGAAACCCTAGTAAGGGAATGTACCTTAAGGATGGAACAACTTGCTTAGTATACCTGAGGAACCACACCCCACCACAAACTGAGAATTTTCAAGCAAATGAATAATCTACTCAGGAAAGACTAAATAGCATCAAATCATCATTCCTTTGGGTCTAGGGTAGATGACCATTCCTGGCTGAGAGCCATCAAGCTTCTGCCATGGCCCCACCCCCAGCACATGCAGGGCTCCTCTCACCTCCTTGTTCAATGTCTGAGTCCGTGAGGTGTGTGAGAGAGAAGCTGGCAATGTTGGCAGGAGAGATGGAGAACCTGGAGCAGGGGGACACATGTGGCCAGTTCTGCTCTGCACTCCTGGCAGGTGGTGGGGGAGAAAAGTATTTGGAGGTTTGAAGAGAAGGCTTGGAACCCAGAAGGCTTGTTGTTTTGGACATGAAAGGATCTGGGGAGAAGTCATCATCCCATTCAAAGCCTCCACCTGCAGTAAGAACATCACCCTGTTATCACCTTATGCAATCAATTCACGATAAGGAAAGGGAGCCCAGGGCATGCAGCACAATGAGCCAACAGATGGCAGAGCAGAAACACAGAGGGATTGTGTTTCTTCAGGGGACATTTAAAAAGAAGTTATGTTTCTTTCCAACAATGCTAGCATCAGCCAGGTGTGGTGGCACACATCTTTAATCCCAGCACTTTAGAGGCAAAGAGGGGGATCTTACTTATATTCTAGGCTAGCCTGGTCTACAGAGTGAGGCTCTGTCTCAGAGACCAGCAAACAAAACAAAACAATAAAACAACTCCCCAAATAATGTTCCTTTCCCCAGCTTTTGCAACTGATCAACACAGTACAGATGAATACCTTCTTCATCCGTGGAGCTCTCCGAATTCATGCACCTGCCCAGGTAGGGTGAGCCTGATCCTGCTGCTGGGCTGCTGGGCCCAGGACCATGCGCTTCTCCTCCGCAGTGCCCCAGTTCTTTGGTGGGAGTTTCCTGAAAAGCCAGACAAATATTCTAGTTTTCAGAGCCCACTCTCTAACCACACCCAGGCTGAGAGACTCATCAGATGAGGTGTCCTAAAAAGAGTTATTTACTTTACGTGAGGAAGAAGGCCGCAGGCCTTCAGGATTTGGAGTTAATGATGATTACGAGCTGCCAAATGGATGCTGGGAACCCAGGTCCTACATGAATGGACCCATGAACCATCTCTCCAGTCCCAACCCCCACCACCCTTTTGACACAGTCTCCCTACATGGACCAGGCTGGCTTCAAACTCTAGACATGTGCTCACCTCTCAGCCTCCTTTAATCGCTGGGATTAAAGGTGTGCACCAGCAAGACAAGTTCTTTCCAGCACCATTTTTCTTTTCTTCCTTCTTTTCCTCCCACCCAAAGCAAGGTTTTTCTATGTAGCCCCGGCTGTCCTGGAACTCACTCTGTAGTGAGTCCCTGGCTGGCCCGAACTCACAGGGATCCACCTGCCTCCGCCTCCTGAGTGCTGGAATTTAAGGTATATGCTACCATCACTTGGCCTCTTCCTTTTTTTAAAAGACAGTATCTTACTATGTAACCCCTGAGGTCTCAAACTTGCTATCTAGCTCATGTTGGTGTCAATCTCTTGATCCTTTCAGCCTCCTGAATGATGGGAATACAGGCCTGTGCCACTATATATGGCAAAGTCCTGCCATACACGGTACCTTGAATGTAGCTTGGGCATCTGTATAAGGCATGTGAAACAGTCCTAAAACCTCTGAGAAGAACACAAACAAGCAGATGCAGGAGGGAAGAGGCCCAGACTTCAGAGTGGCACCAAGCTGGCACTGCATGGCAGACATGTTGCTGGAGAAGCCTTTGGTTCTGATTCTAGTAAAGGAAGGGCCCTTCTAACCCTCAGAGCGGGACAACTCAAGGGTCCTTTCTCTCCTTGTCCGGTCCCATTCCTGTCACCCCATCTCCATGCAATCCGATGGCTGGTTCTGAAGAGGACCCCTGGTGTTTTATACGATTCCCCTTCTTTGTGTGGCAGACTTGGGTACCAACTTTCTGTCTGGAGGACCAAGAGGGTGGACAAGGCTGGGATTACAGGGCTATCATCAAGGGGAGGAGCTTAGAAAAGCAACCAGACAAGTATTGAGGAGTTTCTGGGCCTACCCTTGAGCTGACCCCAAACTACACAGCAAAGTTGTGAAAACCGGATGGTGCGAGATGAGAGGGTGCCACCAAGCTCCAGCCTGGCCAGGGGCACAGTACCAGGCCGCAGAGTAGAAAGAGGAACTAGTACTGATACCGAAGCTCACAGGAGGCTGGCTGGTGCTTGTGGCCTGAAGCCAGCTGTGAAGGCCTAAGACAAACATATCAACACTCCCCATCAACCTGAAACGACAGACGCCCTGTAACATGCTGGGAAGACACAAAATCAAAAGTGACCCAGCCTTCAAGGAGCCAGGGCAACCTCACTTCACAGAAGAAATGATCCACACAGGTGCCAAAGGTCACAAGCACTGGGATTATCTGAAGAGAATTTAAACAGTGAGGTCAAATGCTGTCGGGAAAGAGCTGTCAACTCAGAATCTATGCTCAGGGAAAACATCCTCAGGAGTAAGGATGCGATGAAGAAACGGCTGTCAGTGGATTCAGGAGAAAGAGAAGCTAGGAAAAGCTGAATGAACTTCTGAAAGTAGAACAAGACACAGACAGGAACCCGGGAACCAGCGCTGAAGACAGAACAAAAGGAGACAGAATCGAATATAAAACCATCTGCCTTGAGTTTTTTCTTTCTTTTCACAAAAACTATCAGATTGCTTTTCTATACTTATTCATTTACTCTGTGGGAGGCACGGGACTGCATATGCCATGGCACACATGTGGAGGTCATAGGACAACTTGTGGGAGTCACTTCTCTCCTTCCTCAGTGTAAGACCCAGGGACTGAACTTGGGTTGCTGGGCTTGGGAGCAAGCACTTTTCCTTAGTGAGCTATCTTGCTAGCCTTTGAGTGCACCCCACTGCGTGTATGTTTGTGTGTGTTAGTTAAGGCAAAGTCTCAGGTAACCCAGGCTGGCCTCCAACTAGCTGTGTAGCCAAGGATGACCTTGAGCATCTGATCCTCTTGTCTCCACTTCCTGAGTGCTGTGATTTGTGGACCACCATGCCCATTTTATGGGGTGCTGGTATTTATGCATGCTAGGCAAGCACTCTACCAACCAAGCTTCACCCCTAGCTCACACTCATGAATTTCTTAAAATGTTTGATGACTGAAAGTAAAATACACTGCACTATTTTTTGTTTGTTTGTTTGGTCATGGTGTCTTAGCCAGGCAAGTGTTCTACCACTGAGCTACACCCCCAGATCCTGACAAGATTTTTCAGTGGAGGGAGATATAAAGTACACAACACAGTCAGGAATGAGGGACAGTAAGCAACACTCAGAAAGAAAGACTCTATACTCTAGCTGAAGAGGAGAGAAGCACTGATTCCAAGCCCACCCACATATATGTGATGAACTCCCTGGAAGTATAACACCAGGGTACATTAACACTCGCCACGGAGAAACACACTGCTGCCAACACTCTGTTCCAGAGGAAGGAAGTAGACTGAATGGGAAGAGCAGAGGCAAATGACACACCTAAACACAAGCACAGCATTGAAAACAGACTTTCAGGGGGCTGGCAAGATGGTTTAGTCCATAAAGTGCTGCCACATAAGCATGAAGATGTGAGTTTAGATCCTGAGCACCTATATTAGTCAGGCATGGTGGCAAACACCTATAATCTTAGCAATCACCTCACTAGCCCCCATAAATAAATTAGCCCCCATAAATAGAATTAGTTCATACTAGAAAGATACAAGAAAATTTCCAACTGGAGCCAGCCAGCTGGCTTGGTAGGTAAAGGTGACTGCTGCCAAGGCTGATGGCCTGGAGACCCACAAAGTGGAAGGAGAGAACCAACTCTCCCAAGTTGTCCTCTGACCTCCACATGTACACTGTGGCATAAGTGCACATCTACTGAATAAATAAAAGTGTAATAAATGTATAAAATAAATGCAATAAAAATTACAAAAAAGAAATCTCCAAGTCTTAGAAATTACATCATATACATATAAGTCTCTGATGGGTCAAAGACAAAATCTTAAAAGAAAATGGGAAAACAATCTGAGCTGGATGAAAATAAAAGTACAATGTATTTAAAATTTGTGGAAAGTAGCCATAGCAGCAAAAAAGAAAATTTATACCATTAAAGTCTAATAGAAAAAAAAAAAAGTCTCAAATCCCAAGTTTTTACCTTAAGAATCTAAAAAAGGGGGCTGGAGATCACTGGCTGTTCTTCCAGAAAACCTGGATTTGATTCCCAGCACCCACATGGAATCTCACAACCATCTCTGTAACTACAGTACCTGGGGATCTAATGTCCTCTTCTGGCCTCTGTGGACACTGTGTGAGTGTGGTACACAGACATACATGCAGATAAAACACCCATACTCATTCAAAACAAAACAAAACTAGAAAATGAAAAGCAAAATAAACCCAAGTGAGTAGAAGGAAATACTAAAGATGAGGTAGGAATCAATGAAATTTAAAAGGGAAAACAGTAAAGAAAAAAAAAACATCATGAAAGCAAGGCCATTCTTTGGAGAGACTAACAAATCTTCCAGTGTCTCCAGAAGCTCCCCAAGGAAGAAGGCACTTTCCTAGTCATCCATTGAGCCCCTGCCCTGAAATCCCAGCCAAAGACAGCACCAAACAGTAAAGCTAAACAAAGCAACCAGAGAGCCCCAAACCTCACCAACTCCACAAATGAAAGAGGCAGGTTCTCTTCTGGTCTTAGGAGCCATCTTGGCTGGATGGTTTTGGAGGTCAGGATTGGGGAGAACCCTGGAAGCAGCAGGAGGTAGGTAGGCAGTCACCTGGCCCACCCAGGAGCCAGGCTCAGTCAGGTGTGTTTCTTTTTTCACCACCCACCCAATCCCACGTGCAGCAATAAATGGGAGGGTTTTGTTTGCTTATTTTTGATCTGCTGCTGGCCACCTAGGGTTCAGCAAGCCAGGCGCACACTCTATGGCTGGCCTGTAGCCCAAGCCCTGAGAAGCTTGGTAAGAAGGAAGGTGATAGTGTACAGCATCCTTGGGACGAAGGCCAACAGTGGGAACTGGAAGCCTCCACTGTGGGACCCTAAGAAGCTACCTCCCAGAGGCCAAGATGAAGCCAAGGGCTTAGCTCTGAGAACTGAGAAAAAAAAAAAACAAACAAACAAAAAAAACAAACAGTACAAGCAGTATCAAAGACACCAAGGAGCCTGTACCTTCTGGCGTACAGTGGGAACTACTCTTGGGTGCTATGACTTGAAAGCTTAATCATTGAATATTTCTGATTCAAGAAATAAATTCAGGGCCCACAAGTGATGGTTAACATCTATAACCCCAGCACTAAGGAGACCAAGGCAGCAGCACTATAAGTTCAAGAACAGCCTGAGCTATAGAGAAGCTCAAAGGAAGCCTGAGCTACATACCTGTCTCAAAAACAAAGACTAGGGATGGATGGCAGTGACAGTATACTACCAGCCCAAGGTCCTGGGATCCATTAACATCCACATAAACTGGTAATTCAAAGTTTATAAAGACCAACATACAAAGAACACAGAGGAAGGAAGGGGCCAGGGAGATAGTTCAGTTGGTAAAGTGCTTGTATGAAAGAATGAGGACCCAAGTTCAATCCCCAACACCCATATAAAAAGTTAGGTGTCTGGGGCTCAGCAGTTAAAAGTACTAGCTGCTCTTCCAGGAGACCTGGGTTTGATTCCCAGCACCCACACATGGCAGCTCACAACCATCTGTAGCTCCAGTTCTAGAGGATTCCTCTTCTGACCTCTTTGGGATCCAGGCTTGTAAGTAGTGCACAGAAGTTTTTGTTTTTAATTAAAGCTGGGTTCTTAAAACAGGGAGCTCCTGATTCAATTAGATACCTAGTCTCAAAAAATAAGATAGACAGCAGTAAAGGAAGACATGAGACATGGACCTCTGACTTCTACTTGTGAGCAGACACAAGTGTATGGGGAGAGAGAGAGAGAGAGAGAGAGAGAGAGAGAGAGAGAGAGAGAGAAGAAAGAGCTCTCCAGCTATCAGCCATTCCATTTTCAAGAAGCCTGTCCACCCACCAAGCCACCAAGGGTCAAAGCAGAAGGGCTGTCCTATTCTCCAGACTCACCCTGCAGGGGTTGGCCATTGTCTCTAGAGTTCCCTGCCAGCAACTGTTCTAGGCCTGCATCCAACTGTTGGGTGTTAGTGCCAATTGTCAGATTCTAAAATTTGGTCAACTAATTTCAGTGGAATTCTGTTAGGAGATCCAGGAAGAATGCCCAGGACTCTCCCTTAACTGAATGCAAATGCCCTGTACAAAATTAATTTCTGCTGATTCTTGGAACATCACCAGTCTCAGATGACTTCCACATTACCATAGTCTGCTGTCTCAACAGCAATTAAAAGACAAGACCACAAAGTTAGGCATAGTGGACACCTTTAGTCCCAGCACTCAGGAGACAGAGGAAAGTGAAGTTCTGAGTTCAAGGCCAGCCTGCTCTGGTGAGTTCCAGTCAGGGCTATACAGAGAAACCCCGTCTTGGAAAAATAAATAACAATAAAATAAAATAAACAATACCACAGCTGTGATGACATGAACAATGCCCTCCTGGGGAGCCTAGTGTGCTTGTCTTGAACTCATGGCATGCCAAAGACGTCTGCTTTGCTTTCACTGCCTGCCTCGAGTGTGACAAGACAAGCTGAAGCCCAGTCACATCCCAGGTGGCAGTCATTAGGAAAAGGTTACTTCTAAGGCTTAGAATCTCAGCGCCATGACATGAGAGCCAAGACACGGTTTCTCATCAGAGGCATGGACACTGCTCCAAGGTGGAAGGTGATGATACAGGTGGATTGGATTAGTGAGGGGAAGTCTGCATGAAGAACAATGGAACCAAAAGGATGCGTGTCTTGTGGAGACAGAAAACAAAACCAGTGGTAAAGCACCTGCCAAGCAAGCAAGAGGACTGGAGGGCAAGTCCCCAGCACCCAGGTAAATGCCGAGAAAGATGCACCTGTCATCCCAGGGCTCTCCAGAGCAAGCTGGCTGAGATGAGCTGAAGCAGCGACTTCTGAGTTAAGTGAGAGAACGGGCCTCTCTATCATGTGGAAAGTGAACAAGGAAGACAATGACACCAACCTTGTCCCCCACACACAACACATATACCCAAATATTACATACATAAAAGGAAAGAAAATTCTGAATTTTTAAAAACAGAACCAAATCAGGCCACAGTTAGCTTGACACCTTCTTGAAATTCTCTACAATATAAAGAGACAGAAGTCTGAGATACCTGGTCAAACAGGTAAACGGTGACATCATCAAAAAATGTCACTGCCTTCTTTTCCTTCTTCCAGTCATCTGGCAGCTGCTCAATGGCCTCAGCAGCTGAGGGTTTCAACAAACTCCGCAAGTGCCTGCCATCATCATTACTAACTATAATGGGCACTGGGTGCTCTGTGTCATCTTCTGACTCGGAGCTAAGGCTGTGCAAGTTGAAGGCCCGCAGGTCCTCGTCCGAGTCGTCACTGTTCTCATCTTCCTCATCAGCATCCATCCCGTCCTCTGAGAGGTCCAGCACCCCAGACACACAGAGTTTGCCGAGGTACTTCCCTTCGATGTCTGGCTCCTTCAGCTTCGGGCACTCGAAGTGGCTGGACATGGACTTATCCAGTGTGGAACTTGTGTATGCAAGGAGTTCATTAGTGTTGGTGCCAGTAGAGGCCAGGGTGCATGGGCGATCTTTCTGTGTCTCCAGGTCATCACAGCTGTTAAGTTCTGAATTCAGCAAACTAAAGGGGCTGCTGGCCTCATCATCCACAGGAAATGTCTCTCTGGAAGCATCAGCTGGAGTGGGCTGCAACATTTCTTGTAGTTCTGAGTGACAAGAATTCTGCAAAGCAGACACCTGACTTTGATCTGGCTGGCTCTGTGGGGCTTCCAAACAGCTATCTCCGACGTCAGAACTTTCCTCTGGAACAACAGGCTCGGGTGGAGACTGGCCTTTTACCAAGGCCGGGGCAGAGGCAGAAGCAGAGGCAGAAGCAGAGGTCACTGGGACCTCCTCAGGTTTTTTATCTGGCTCTGAGTCATTGTCTGAGAAGTATGCAGAGTCTCGATATGAACTCTGGGTGCCTAGTGTGAAGCTCTGAGGGTGACCTTCAGCACCCCTGTGGCCATCACCTGCATCTGAGATGACAATGACTGGATTGGGAGGCAAACTGTTCTGGCCACTGTCACCTGCTGCAGCCATGTCTGAATCAGCAGTGCCCTCAGATGCAGGGTGCAGGGTCCACTCAGGAGACTCCAGGTTCTCTGTTTCATAGCCACTGTCTGCGGGCTTATCAGGGGGCAAGAGTTTCTGCGGGGTATGGGAGCCCAGGGACTCTAGCAATGTCTCGTGGACATCCACTGAGTCCAGGGAATCTGGTGTCTCCACAGACTGCTCTGAGGTGGGGATGGGTGTTGACAAACTATCTTCTAAGAGGCTATCTTGGCTGGTGGAGTCTGAGGAGAGGGCAGATGCCAAGGCTGCATCTTTGGGGGCAGCCTTGTAATTAATCTGATTTAAAGTCTCCACAGCTTTCGAGCTTTTCTCCAGTAAGCTACCACTAAGAAGGTCTTCTGAAAATGGCTGATTTTGTAAATCCTGTCTGGATTCTGGAAGACTACTCCCCATACTACTCTGACCAGCAAGACCATCATTCACAAAAGTGGAGTCTCTTTTGGTTAGATCCAAAGCCTCCTTGTTTTGGAAAGTGATGTCTGGGGGTCCATCACCCTCATCATGAGTTTTGGCATCAGTAAGAGTTTCATCTGGGGCAGTCATAGGGCTGGGGCTTACAGCCAGGCAGATGGAGTCCTCAGGGACTCTGACATCTATAAAAGATTTGGTTTCTCCTGGCCTCAGAATTGAATCTAAGGGGCCATTAGAAGGTGCTTCTTCTGTGAGTGAGGCCAGAGGCATCTGCACTTCTGGGGAGGCTTGTGCTGACATACTATCCTGAAGCATGACACCTGTACTTTCATTCTCTCTGCTCATGTTTTCCTGTGACAGAGGAAAGCCTAGTGTCTTCTCAGGAAATTCAACTTCAGAATGTAGAGAGTCTCTCTGGGGTGAACCTACTAACAGGGATGAGGTAAAACCTGCATTCTTAAGTTCTGTTTGAAGATCGTTCACTGGCTCCTTGCTAGGCAGTGAGTCTTTCAGAAGGTTTTTCTCCTGAAGAAATAAAAAGTTTTTTGATAATTCTTGAACACTCAGTGGATCAAAGTGATCTTGGTACAAAAGACTTTCTGATAAGCACAGAGAGTCCTGGCCGAAAAGTTTACGGGGCTTTTCTTTGTCGGGGTGGCAAGTGTCTTTGGGGTCATCCAGGCTCAAACTCAAGGTGGCTGGCTTAAAGTCAGTTTGGACCCCATTTACTTCCATTAGATCAAATATTTTTTGGTGACTGGGCAGGTCATCTGCTCTGTCAAGGTCACTGGAAATGTTGAAAGGGCTCCCAGGGAGGCTGGCTGCATGCGAGTCCTCGGCAGAGCTGGGTTCTTTAGGGTGGGCACTGCTCTGGAAGAAATCGTCATCTATGCTGGGCTCCTCAGACACAAGATTCTTGAGGGTCATAAGCTGGGGTGCCTCAGTTCCAACCCTTTCTGGATTATCCACTTCAGTTGTGAGCAGTGCAGGTGGATAATCCAGCCCTAAATTGCTACTGCTTTTCTCTTCCAATTGGATGTAATAGTCACTTCCAACAGAGAGGTTGTGGGCATCAAACACAGGAACCACCCCAGGGGCCCTCAGAGGTACCTCTTGGCCACTATCATCTTGTTTGCCAGGGCCAGGATCTGAAAGTGAACTCTCAAACACTTCAACTGGGAAGAACATGCTGGAGAATGACAGGGCTTCGTCTGGGTGACTCCGTCCTCGCTCATCAAAATGATCATGCTTGGCAGCTTCCCACACATACTCAAAGCTCAGCCCCTGGCTGGTCTCAGTCACTGTGAGGACCTCCTCCATCTCCCGACCTAGCCGATCCCGGGCAAAGTGGTCAAGGATAGGGAAGGCGGCACTACTTGACGTGTCCCTGCTGGTGGTGTTTGGCTTGAGAGCGGTCCACTGTTGTTCAAAGTCGACCTCTGAGTCCCGCTGGCTCTGCATCCGCAGGTAAGTGAGTAGTCGGTGCACATCTTCTGCGGCTGGCCTCTTGTCAGGAGACAGCCAGCAGAACTGTAACACTTCATACCTGAGAGCCACACAATGGACAATTAAGGAACGGAACACACTGACTGAAAGTAAGGAATAACCTTACCACAGAGCCAACTCAACATGCCCTTCCCCACCAAGATTTCTAGACCTCAACCACTGCCAGCCATGTTAAGGGCTTTCCTCAGAGTGATTATGGTGCAGGAGGAAAGGAAAGAACACGTGATGCACACATTCTTTTTTGATTTTGCTTGCAGGACACTTCACAGTTTACAGTTACAAGCTGTCTGCCAGATCACATATTCTTGTAATAACCTCATAAAATATAATTTTTGGTTGCTGTTCTAAATCTTTTTTGTTAAGGTTTTGATAGCATTCTAAGAACATGCAAATTTTAAAAAAAAACCATGATTCATGCTCTAGCTTGCATATGTTTAGTTTTAATGTTTCATTAGCACATATCAACTTTTTTCCTTTTATTTTCCAGACAAGGTTTCTCTATGTAACAGCTCTGGCTGTCCTGGAACTCACTCTGTGGATCAGCCTGGCCTTGAACTCACAGTGATCTGCCTGCCTCTACCTCCCGAATGCTGGGAATAAAGGTGTGCATGCAGCACCACTACCACCCGGCTAGCACATATTAATTATGAACAATAATGGGTTTCATTATGACATTTTCATACAGGCACATACAGGATCATATTCACATAGCCACCCCTCACCCTCTCTTGCCCTTTCCCACTCCCACAAATCCCATTCTTCCCAACTAGCCTCCCCTCTATTTTCATGTGTGCTTTTATGGGTGTGTGTGACCCAAAGGTGTTCATTAGGGCTGTTTAAAGGACTGTGTGTACCTTACTAGTGGCTATACCACTGAGAACTGTCTCTCCCTGCGTCACCAATCCTAAGTGTATCAACATTTAAGGTGGGTCAGGATTCCATGAGCACCCCATCGCAGGGTGCTGACAAGCCCAATCTTGTAGACCACTGAATTCTGAAATGATTCTGCCACATTCTTGCCTTCAGTTTTCCTAAATATTTACTTATTTAGTCAGGAGTGGGTCACACCATGGCACTTATTTGGTTCAGAGGGCCCTTTGGAGAAGTTGGTCTCTCCTTCCCCATGTGGTCCCAGGGACCAAATGATTGCTGGGTTTGGTGGTAAGTATCTTTACCTGGAGCCATCTTGGTAGCTCCACATTCTCCTCTATTTAGCAGGGATGTGTTTAACACTTTCTGTCAAACACTAGGAACAGAAGGCAGGACCTTGTGTGTGCTGGCCAGGGCTCCTCGCGGCACTACACTCAGTCCTACCCTGAGTTTCTATTACTATTACTTTAAAGATTTTAAGTGTGTGTGCAATACAAGTGCAGGTGACGAGATAGGCTAATGCAGAGATGACACTTGCATCATCAACCATGAATAATGTAAAAATGAGTCCGTGAACTCGGATCCTCCTGCTTGAGTGGCAGGCACTGCCCTGACTGAGCCATCTCCCCACTCCTTCCTTGTTTTTGTAGATTACAAATTAGAAGGAAGCTACCAACCATCTATCAGAATAAGGCTGCTCCAGCTGGGGCTTTGGGAGTTTCATGTCCCTCTCTCTAACGACTTGATTGAGAACATCCAGGTCAGAAAGATTTGCATAAGGCTGAGCAGCATTACTGAAGAGTTCCCAAAGTGTCACACCCAATGACCTGTGGAAAGCAAGAGGGTCATGTTATGGTCTCATTTTTATTTGTAGCATCAGCAAGATCAGGATAAAACAGCTCTTAAATAATATCCCAATGGCAAAAAAAAAAAAAAGCTATTTGGATGACCAGAAGGCCTTCTCATATTTATTTCATCACTATAATAGAGCATAATATAATTGCAAGAATTAAACAATATGATCCCTTGTGATTTTAAAACTTAAAGGAACCAGGCAGTGGTGGCGCACACCTTTAATCACAGCACTTGGGAGGCAGAGGCAGGTGGGGATCTTTGTAAGTTCAAGGCCAGCCTGATCTACAGAGCAAGTTCCAGGACAGCCAAGGATGTTGCAGAAAGAAACCCTGGTCTCAAAAAAACAAAACAAACCAAACAAAAAACCAACAATGCTGTGGAATAATTCTTCTGTACACTGTCAATATGTATTACTATCACTGGTTACTAAAGAAGCTCATGGCCTATAGCAAGGCAGGATAAAGTTAGGCGTCACGACAATCAAACTGAGAATACTAGGATGAAGAAGGGTGGAGTCAGAGGAGGCACCAGGAGACACAGAGGGAGCAGGATATGCTGAAGGAAAGGCAGAGCCACGACCTACATGGCAGAATGTAGATTAATAGAAACAGGTTAATTTAAGTTATTAAGAACTAGTTAGTAATAAGCCTGAGCTATCAGCCAAGTATTTATAATTCATATTCAGCCTCTGAGTCGGTTATTTGGGACCAGGCGGTAAGCACAGGAAAACTGCGCCTACAAAGTGACAACAAAAAGATCCCCCACAAAAATCAAACTTAAAGGGAATTAGTTGAAAGACTGACAGGATGTGTTAAAGCTTGACAAAGTGGTTCAACAATATAAATACTCTGAATTCTGAGATGGGAAATCCTACTGAATAACTATAAACACTATAAAATAATTCCAAGAAACTTTGACATGAGTAAAACCTCACTTCACCATCAGACCTGTCACCTGCTGTTTTGGTTACTCCTTAGCCTCCTAGCTTGTGGCAGGTGTCACCCTATCTCAGGGTCTATCCAACTAGCTCTTTTGTTATTGGTGCTATCTGTAGACAAGTTCTCACCATGTAGACTGCGCTAAAAAGGAACACCTAGCTTGGTTTTTAATCACAGTGGTCCTCCTGCCTCAACCAGTCAAGTGTTAGGTATATAAACGTGTGATGAACACCCATCTCCCCCCTTCCCCGCCAACTTGTCCTTGCACCCTAGAGCTCTGTCCCCTAGAAAGGCTTCTGCTGCTTAGTTCAAAAGAAGGTCTTTCCTTTCCTTTCCTTCAGAGCCTCCTATTACTGCTTTCCACTCTTACTGCAATACAGGAATCTCCTGGGATAGGCTCAGGGAACTAAGAATGTCATCTGCAAAGTTTACATTTTTAAAAATTGTATTATTTTATGTACAGGGGTATTTTGCCTGCATGCATGTCTGTGCACCATTTGCAGGCCTGGTGCCATGGAACCTCTTGGAACTGGAGTTAAAGATGGAATGTGAGCTGCCTTGCTGGTGCTGGGAATCCAACACGGGTCTTCTGCAGGAGCAGCCAGTACTCTTAACTACTGGGCCATCTTTTTAGATTCTTCTGGGAGAATTCTAAATAAGTGGTTCCTAGGATCCATGTCACCCTTTTTTGTTTTTAAATAAAAGTCAAGGTCTCACTATGTAGCCCAGGCTGGCCTGGAACTTACTACATAAACTAGGCAGGCCATGAATGCAAAAAGATTTGCCTGACTCTGCTTCCCAGTGCTGGAATTAAGAGTGTATGCCACCACACATGGCCTGCATCTAACATTCAGTGACAGAGCCAGATTTGGCCTGGGAAAGTGGAGTATTTCAAAAGCTCCCTGTGATTTACAATTCTGTCTTCTTCCAGATTTGGGGTGTGGTTATGAGACTGTGGAGACATTTTGTTTGTGTCTTAACTGAAGCTTACCTGAAGATCAGAATGCAGAGTTAAGCCACTAAAAGGCCAGGCGGTGGTGGTACACACCTTTAATCCCAGGACTCAGGAGGCAAGGGCAGAGGGATCTCTGTTAGTTCAAGGCCACACTGGATTACACAAAATTGATCCAGTCTAAAAGAGAAACAGAGCCCACACAAAGGTGATCCCAGCATTTAGGAGTCACATCCCTTTAATCCCAGCACTAGGGAGGTGGAGACAGGAGTGATATGGCTGGGCAGAGAGAGAAGTATAAAGCGGGAGGAGTCAAGAGCTCAGTGAATCTGAGGCAGCAGTCTGAAGCAGGCAGTCTGAGGACAGGATCGCCCCTATGGTCTGAGCACTGATAGAGGTAAGAACTCTAGTGGCTGGCCGCTCTGTTTCTCTGATCCTTCAGCTTTCACCCCGATAGCTGACTCTGAGTTTTTATTAAGAACAATTAGAATTTGTGCTACATGAGATTGTTCAATACCCACTAGGAACCTGTGAGTAACAACAGCACAGAGTGGCTTTCTTTGCTGTTTTGCAGCCTGGTACTCAATTTCCTGTTGCTACTGTACAAGTGACTGAGTAGAGTCAGCATGTCCCACATCCACAGAGGTCATTTCTCCTAAAGGAGGGAAGAGGATGAAAGCCCTTACACCAGGCCAGAAGGCAGCACCTTCTCCCTGGCAAAGAATCCTCAGGGGGGTATGATCACTTTCAGTACAAAAATGTTTAAAACACTGGCTATTGACCTTAGAGAGTTTCCAATTTTTTTTGAAGAAAATAAAGGATCCCTGTGAAATGCTAAAAACCAAAAGGTTTGTTTGGCTGTTTGGCAAGAGACAGAATGAGCCGCATTGCCTATCTCCTGCCTCAGGCTTCCACAACCCTCACTCACCTCATTTCCTTCTCTTCCAGTAAGACATTCTCAGACCAAAGCACCAGGCTCTGCCACCCCACAACTCTTCAGAGGGCATGAAAGGAAGCACGTTAGGCCCATAAGTCTTATTCTTTTGGGAAGAAATGTGTTCTGTTGCTTTCCCCACCTCTACTCTAAATTCTGCATGAGGTTCCCTCATCCACCTTGGCATGAGCAGGATGGCGGGACCTGCCAGCAACTATTCTGACAGTCAGGAACAGTGCCAACTCTGCCTTGGGGAACAGAGGCTCCACTTCCATGTTAATCATCCTGCTAAATACAATAAAAATGCCAGTGAAGCATAAAAAAAACATCTTGAAGAATCTAAGGTGGGTAAGAAGGCAGGAACTTCCAGGGTGAAGCTAGTTTGGAGAACTGAGCATACAAAAGCCACCTTTGAGCCCTGGGGCACCGATGCAAGCACTTAGGCTTCTTTGTCTAAGGCTCCATGGAAGAAGGCAATGCTGAGCAGGCCAAAGCCCTGGGTCTACCCAGGTAAAGTGTCCCACAGAAAGACTCTACTTCTGGGTAGATATAAGCCAGCTCTTGAAAGGCAAGCTGCCAGATAGGGAGAAAGAAGAGTGACTAATGGGGATGACTTACAAAATAACCAGAGTCAGCCTTGAACAATCCTTATTATCTGAGAAACATTTTAAGCTCACTCTGCAATGCCCTGTACGTGGCAAGGAACCCAAGTACCCAAAAGAGGCAAATCCAGGTCCTCTGTTGGGGAGTGAATCTCAGTCTAGATGCCATGCAGTCTCACCATAAGGAGAGAAGTGGAAGGTATTATTTATTGCAATAATTTGACACAGATCACAATTCAGTTATAAAAAACTCTGATAATTAAAAAAAGCAGAGAGATTAAACAAAAAAGACATAGCTGAAAAGAGAATCTTAAAATAAAGAATTAGATAGAGGCTGGAGAGATGGCTCAGCAGTTAAGAATACTGGCTGCTCTTCCAAAGGACCCGGGTTCAATTCCCTGAATCCACATAGCAGCTCACAACTGTGTGTGTAATTCCAATTCCAGAGGATTTGACTCCCTCACAAAGATACACATGCAAAACAACAATGCACATAAAATAAAAATAAACCCTTAAAAAATAGAAAATTAGTGGGTGGAACATGTGTTCTAAAATCAAAAGGGTGAAATGCAAAGGATCAATTAAGAGACGTAAGATAGAGTAGGAAGCAACAATACAAGTTCAATTAGCCTTCCCAAAGGAGGGAACACAAACAGAGGCAATATTTAAAGGATAAGGGCTACAATTTTTCTAGAACCAATGCACTGCATCAACCTATAGATTTAGAAAGTCAAATAAATAACAAGCAGGGGTAGGTGTATCAATTCAAACCCATACAATTAACACGGACAAACATCACAGGAAAATAAAAAATAGGAGAAGAGGAAAAAAAAAGTCAGAGAAGAATGTTAAGCCAGCCAGAGAGAAAATGTCATATTACCTTCAAAGACTTACAGCTGACTTCACAAAAGCAACAATGGAAGCTAGAGGACAGTAGAATGACATCTTCAACATGCGGGAGGAAATAACTGTTATCAAGTAAAAACAGTTTAAGGGACGAGAACAAAACAGGCAAGCGTGAGCAGTCTGTTACCAGTAGGCTTCACTGAATGAATCAAACCAGGAAGGACACACTGTAAGTAGAAGTAGCATAACCACAGTGGAAGGTCTGAGATCAAACACAAAAATAAACAAAAGAAACACAAGGAAAGCAATTTGTTATGTGAATAAATCTAAATGGATACTGATGTTAAAAAGTAATACATTAGCCAGGCATGGTAGTATACCACTTTAATGTTAGCACTCAGGAAGTAGAGGTAGGCAGAGCTCTGAGAGTTTGAGGCCATCCTGTTGTACAGAGTGAGTTCCACGACAACCAGGGCTATACAGAGAAACTGTGTCTTGAAAAACCAAAACCAAAACCAAAGAAACAAACAAAAAAAAGTTACCTGTTTTTTGTTTGGGGGGAGGGGTAAAAGAAAAAAATAGAATATCCAACAATGGTACATAACTGTGTGTGCATGTGCACATCCATGTGGAGGAAGGTACACAGCTAAAGAGAAGTGGAATGCTCTAAGTCCTGTACTAGTCAAGAAAGAGGGTTAGAAAATGATAACAGATAAAGTCTGTGAAGTTCACACATACTGTCTGTAATTTCTAGGATAACTGATTAAAAGTACAGGTGCAGAAAGCATAGCTCCCAAATGAAGAGGAAAACAGCTAAAAAAGGAAACCAATCCAAAGCAAAGGTAAGAAAAGGAAAACCAAAAATAAACATGAAAACGACACCCCAGAATGTAGCTGTCATTAAGAAACCACGACACTGTCTAGTCTAAGACTTGGAGACATCATTTTAGCACTATCTGAAATGACCCTTAAAAATCAGTCTTACATAACAGCCCAAACTCCCTTCAGCTTTCCATTCACTCAGTAAAGATCAAGCATCCACTATATTCCAGGCCCTGTGTAGGCACAAAATGTAAAACAGATATGGTTCTTGTTTTTAGTAGAAGAAAATGGACAGAAGGAGCAATATTCAAAATTGTTATCATAGCTATGGCACATGATATGTCTTTTTGCCTCCTACATCCTAACATAATTACTTCTATACTTAAAGAGAAGGGAGTCAGGCCTTTGCTAAGGAAATCAAATAAAATGGCATATCAGATACCTACCAGATATTACTGTATTTAGTCTGCTCTGCAGTCAGGAGTCTGTCTTGAAAGCTGGTCACTAATTCTGGAGCAGTCCACCTCAGAGGGAAAATTTTTTTGTCATCTGTCTCAATGTAATCTTCCTGCATGATCACAAAGCACAATGTTCAGAGGAATTCCATGTGAGGGTAGCTTGATAGCTTAAGAGTAAAACATTTTCAAAAAATGCACACCCAATCAAAAACACAGCAGGGGAGGAGGGGAAGCCAGCACAAAGAGAGACTTCTGGATGGAAGGAAGGGATGTGGGGTGTTCCTCTGAAGTCTGGAGGTTTTGTAAACTGGTCTCTAAAGCACTACATTTGCTTGGTCACCTTTAGCACAGGCTGGCCTTCTGCACTGAGGACTGTACTGGTCACCCCAGCTGATGTTACAGGCTGTTCTCCCAGCACTTACCAGCAGCAAAGTGACGGGTGAGCTACAGACACTAGAAGCCCTCTTCCTTAGCTGTAAATTATGGCTGCACAAAGCCAACCACCTTTGTAAGGGGTTGGAAAGGTAATACTAGCAACAACTTCACAGTATGCAGTAAAAGCTTCAAACACTACAGCTACTGCTTGACAGGACACCAACCTAAATTTTCACGTTTTGAAAGTATCACATCTTGGGTCCTCACAAGAACCCCCTAAATCACAGATAAATGGTATATTTCTATTGCTGCTTAGAAAACAATGGGGATAACAGCAATAAAATTCCTTTTAAAAAATAGTTATTTTATATGTATGAATATTTTATCTGAACGTATGTATGTACACCATGTATGTGTCCAAAGCCCAAGGAGGAGGTCAGAAAAGATCCCTGGAACTAGAGTTACAAACTGCTGTGAGCCTCCATGCGGGTGCAGGGAACTGAACCTGTGTCCTCTGCTGCAAGAACAGCAAGTGCTTTAACCTCTAAACCATCTCTCTCCAGCCTCAGCAATATCTCTGGCATGTCCTTGTTTAGCTGAGCTCTGCAAACACATGAACATATAATCTACTAAACAGATGAAAATATAATCTACTAATTTATTTTCTTTTTGGTATATTTATAACAGTTTCAAAAGAACAAAACCATAAATATCAATTTTATCAAACCTGTGCTGCAGTTTTACTGACTGTAGTGGAGAAATAGCTACATGACATGTGTGCTTTGCTTTACAAATGTTAATTACCATTTTGCCCACATGCTAACTATAAATTTTACTGTAAAGGGCTAGTGAAATGGCTCAACACATAAAGGCACTTATTGCCAAGCCTGATAACTTGAGTTCTGGGAACCCACATGGTAGAAAGAAAGAAATGACATCTGTAAGTTGCCCTCTAACTTCCACACGCATATCCTTGGCATGTACATGCTCACAAACATACATGTCCACATGTAATAAGAACAAAGTTGAAGTATTTTTTAAATTTTTATATCATTCAGTCAAATTGAGTCAATTACACTGAATTGCAAATATCTTTAAACGGAATCTTTCAAAAGCTGTCAAAAACCTTGTCACAAAGGCACTGACTGAGAAAAAACAGAAGGCCTGTGACAGACCCTGCTGTCATGAAGACTGACTCTCACCCCTTCTTCAAGCATGAGTAGCATTTTTCAACTTAGTGTCCATGGCTGACACTGAGCAGGTTAAGGGGATGGAGGCAGAGCTTTGCTTACCTTGTATCTGCTGAATCCTATTCCATAGTCGCCCACTTTGACATTTAAGTCGGAGGTGAGAAAACAATTCCGTAGGGCCAGATCACTGCAAACAGAAGGAGTAAGGCCAGCATAAGAACAAACAGGATCTGCAGCCGGGACCTCACCTCAGAGAACTGCCGCAGGTTAGACAGAGGCTTCCTTTAGAAACCAGCGTGTCTTCAGCTCTCTGCTTAGTAATTAATGCCCTGATTTTTGTCATAGTTTAAGTTAAATAGCACATTCCTAACTGCATTTTAGACACATAACTAAGATCACTGGTTAAGTATGAACATACCTACATCAGCAGCCTGGATCACAGTACTTAAAGAGTAACTCAGAAAGAACTATAGAATATTGAAATTGCCTGAATTTTCTTTACAATCTGAGAGTAGGAACAGTCTCTTAATCTGTTTGTTAATAAAGGTGCAACTCCAAAGGTTCAAAAGCCACTCTGTGCCCCCACCCCACGTGCCCTCATTTTTCAGAGTTACGTAGGCGCTGGAGCTGGGCCCTCTCCAAGAACTCTGTCTCTTCCCTCTACCTTCCTGAGGGGAAGAGAATAGTATACAGTCATGATGTACAATTTACAGACAGTGTTCACTTGAAGAACAAGTTCATTTTTATAAAACTGGTACTTTGAAGAGTGGGAAGATAGCTCAGTACCTAATATGCTTGTCTTGCAATCCTAGGGATTTGTGTTTAGTCGCTGGAGCCCACATAAAAAGGCTGGACATGGTGGCATACACTTGCAAACCCAGAGCTGGGGAGGCAGAGACAGGAGGCCAGTCTAGCCTACTTAACAAGTTCCAGGCTAGTAAGAGACACTGTCTCAAATAAAATGGAAAATAAAAACAACATAGGAGATTGTCTTCTAGCCTGTACATACATATCAACAAAAGACATACTTCAATAAGTAAAAACTTCCCCTTTTTTGTTGTTTTTGATTTTCAAAAAACTTTAAAATATTTTATTTATATTATTATTTTTAAATTATGCATACGAGTGTCTATCTGTGTGTGGGTTAGTGCACATGAGTTTAGATGCTCAGAGGTCAGAAGTGGGTGTTTGATCCCCTAGAGCTGGAGTTACAGGTGTTTGTGAGTTGCCCAATGTGGCTACAATGCTCTCGCTACCCAGGTGTTTCTCTAAGACCTCCTTTTCCCTAAGTGACTCAGTTTTCTCATTTATTAGCTGGAAGACAAAACAGTACCTTACTAGTGAGCAGAGGCTGGAAGTAACTTTGCTAGCAGGTGAAGTGTTTCACACTCTCACCATCAATAGCTACAAGGGGCAGCAGCGGCCCTTGCATTGTTGGGTCTCAATGGGCACTCTTAGTGTAATGCTGATTTGGTTGCACTAAGTGGCTCTGTATGCTGCTTATGTGTGGTGATTTGCATGGCACTCTATCGCAAAGCCTTCCAGCCTTTGGTAAAACCTTGGACACTTTCTGACTTCACTATCATTAACAAAATAGAAACCTACAATCTTTTTTTTTTCAATTTGGTTTATTGAGTGTACAGAAACAGGGGATTACAGAAGTACAATAAAAATGTGCACAGAATGTTTTTAAATGTCAGGACTGCTATCTAGATTCAAGGTAATGATGTAATCCGCCTAAAATGCTAACAATAAGTAGTCTCTTCACCATTAATGTGCAAAGCTATGGAACAGAAAAAACACAAGATGCTAGTGTGCAACCTGACGTCAAAACTGCTCAGGTCAGGAAACACAAATGCAGCCAGCATTCTCCTTCAAGCTGAAAAACAGGTCTGGTGACGAGGCTGCCCAAGCTCCAGCCCTGCCTGGCTCTCAGAAGGCACTGGCTGGTCATTCCATTTGGCAGCAGGCCCAAGGGTTCTAAGTCATATTTCATCACCATTTGTTTTTAACCTGGGTAGCTACACATTAGTCTGCCCACATGTAGAAGGATTCTCTAGTGCAGATAGCTTAAGATGTCCAAGGCCAGCTCCAAATTAACCCATGCCAAATTTCTATCTATAGGCAGCAGAGTGACCAAGCTCCTGATAGAGAGAGTGAGACAGGAGCCAGTCGCCTGAAAGTCACTGAATACTCTTCTGGGAGTTTTGCTTCTGCTATCTTATTCAATCTTGGTAACTGTGTTTCTGGGTAAAACAGATCTCTAACTCTACAGAAGAAATACACTCAGAGGGAGCAAATAAAGTTGAGGAGAGGAGAATTAACCACCCCAGCTGACCCTCTCTGTCCCCCTGACTACCTGACTGCAGCAGCCACAACAAACATGGAGGCTCTGAAGAGCCATGTCCACCACGCTGCGGAACTCAAACGTGCCGCATTATATCAAGAAACCTAGGGAGGGGGGTAGGGCACAAGCTTTCCTAGAGTGTTAATGGTCTTTTTCCCACTTATCAGGTCCATCCTTGCTGGCTGAGCAATACCACATTACTGAGTACCTACCACATACCAGCCACCCACTGGGCTCTGGAAATGCAGAATTCTTCCACTGTGAAATTCTGACTAGACATAGAGGACAGTACCTACAGTCTCTCTGCAACTGCTGGCAGGACGTTTTGGGACTGGTGATGGGATGGGATAAGGACTCCTGGGTGGCTTTTTCCTTGGGCTCGTCCAACATCAAGGCTGAGCTGGACAGCCAGGACTTTAAAGGGTCTCTACAGACTCTAGCTTAGTCTCACATTGTACACTACTGCAAAACAGGTTTCTGGCCTGTTCCCTCAGGTCCCGGTACCTAGGACCTGCACCATAACCAGCACTTTTACTAAAGTGCGGTGTCACCAGGATTAACTATCATGAGACAATCTTCCTAGAGCCAGGTCTAGACTAGAAGTCACATTGGATCAGGATCAAAGAAAGCTGGTACATTTTCTATGTGCACATTTGTAATCAGTGGCCCAAGTGCTAGTTAAGAAGGGAGTTTGCACTTTCCACCTGGAATGCTGTCCTGGAGCAGCCTAGAAAGATGTAGCATTTGGTGCTGTATACACCCCAAGTGACTTTTTACAGAGGGCTGTTAACTTCTAAGACACAGGCACACCAATAGATGGTGTGTGCCTCAATTTACTAAGTCTCATGCGGTCTAGAAAGGCCTTAAATTTTCTAAGTAGCTTTATCTGCCTCCACCTCACAAACCTCAGAATTCCAGACTTGCATATCCATACCTAATTTACTTGGGGTTTGGGATAAATCCAAGGCCTGGAGTGTACCCCAGTGTTGTATCAACTGAACTACACAAACATGCCACATTAACTGGGCAGTAAGGGTGCTGGGCTCCTTCTGTGCCCTCCTAAAGTATAAAGTTTGTTTTGTTTTTAAAGTCTTCCTTTGTTCCTTCTACCCTTCCAGGTGGTACAGATTAACAAACTGGAAGGTACAGTCTTTTTACAAAGTGTGTACACCAAAACAAATATACAAAGAAGAGTATACACTATTACGACTACTAAATTGGACTTTCATACTTTAAGATATCACAGTACAGACATTCTTCCTGTAAACTAGCCTAAGTCATCCTCAGCCATTACTATAACATTCAACAGTACAGTTGGAGCTTACACTAGCTCCCTTGTGAATGTCTGTCTCTCCCATTTGCCAACACTTCAAGTAATACTGGCATAATTATTTTGTTTGTTTGAGGCAGGGTCTCATTATATAGCCCAGGCTAGCCTTTAACTTGTAATTCTCTTGCCTTGGCCTACTGACCACTAGGTACATTCTGGTTTTTGTTTTTCTTTTAAAGAATCTTTTTAGCTGGTGTGGTGGTGTATATCTTCAATCAGCTCGCGAGGCAGAAGATCTATGTGAGTTCCAGTTCACCCAGGACTACACAATGAGACCCTGTCTTAAAAAAAGGAAGGGAGAGAAAGAAAAAGCAAAGCACACACACAAACACCAAAAATATAAATAAATAAAATAAACTAGACTGCTCCAGAAAAGGCTCTCTGGTTTCCTATCATCTCCTGGGTGGACGTTTCTGTTGCTTAACAAGTCAGCTACTTAGCCAGCTTGAGCACATACACTGCCCACCAAAGTAACCCGATAGTACCCTGCTGCTCAGGAGACCTTGAAAGTGGAGGGCAGGGGACCCTAGGTCCTGGGTCACCCGTGGGAAGGCAACAGCAGCATGTGCTGTTCACACGGCCTTCAGCAATGCTGTGTATGCCACCTCTGAAATGCAGGTTGTCTGAGACCCTGAGATAAGGTTCTTTTTTAAACATTATGTAAGAACAAATTTTAACTAGGGTGATTTACTAGATCATTTTCCAACATAAGGACAACTTCGGGTTAGACAGGTGGACTGGTCTATTTCATCCAAGTCCTCTGAGTCAACCAATATTCTAAATCTCAGTTTTAAAATAATGCCATATGGAAGGCTACCCACACAAGAGTTTATAAAGAACAGAAGTTTGCCCCACACAAGACTATACCAAACAGCCTGTGTGTGTGTGAGCGTGCATGTGTGTGGTGTGTATATAGACACCTGAGTGTGTAGTTATGCATGCACATGTGTGTAGAGGCCAAGGGATGACCTCAGGAGCTGTTCCTCAGACAATGTCTTACAATGCCACTCGCCCACGCACATCTGCCCGCCCAACACTGGAATTACAAGTTTGCAATGCCACACTGGCTTTTGTTTGGTTTGGTTTGTCGAGAGAGAGTTTCTCTATGTAATTGTAACAGTCCTGGCTGTCCTGGAACTCACTCTGCAGATCAGGCTGGCCTTGAACTCAGATCCACCCACATCTGCCTCTCGAATGCTAGGATTAAAGGTGCACATCACCACTGCCCAGCCCATACTCGCTTTTTTAAAAAAAATAAAAAAAAAACAATAAAAACACAGGCTGGGACTGGAAAGGTGAGTCAATGGATAAAAAGTACTTGCTGCTATTGCAAAGGAACTGGGTTTCTTTCCAACATTGATATGGTGGCTCACAACTTTCTGTAACTGTAGTTCCAGGGACCTAATGTCCTCTCTGAACTCTGAAGCCAATGCATGTGTGTGGTACGCTTACATACACACAGGTAAACACTCATACACATTACAAAAAATTACAGATAAATCTTTTGGACAATAAATTAAAGAAATAAAAACTACAAGTCAAACTTGGTCCTGTAAGCTCTTTACCAACCCAGCTATGTATCACCTACCTAGTCCAAAGCAGTTACTTTAAAAAGCAGAATGTAACAGCTGTTAATGGTTCCAGGGCTCTTCTGTACCTTGGGCCTTTGTTCTTGAATATCATCCAAATCATATGATTTATCTTTATTTGTTTTCAAGTCTCTTAAGACTTTTCTTTGAGGAGCATGGGAAAACACTACTGGCTATGACAGCTTTGTCATCTTTAAGGTGGCAAGCTGGGCGGCGGTGGCGCACGCCTTTAATTCCAGCACTCAGGAGGCAGAGGCAGGCAGATCTCT
>LOEQ01000844.1:0-24424 GCA_001685075.1 Bramus lutescens | reverse complement strand
GCCTTCAGGCATACACGCAGACAGAATATTGTATACACAATAAATAAATAAATATTTAAAAAAAGAAGTATGAATGTTTTATTACTATTGGTTATTAAAGAAGCTGTTTCAACCAATGGCTTAGTAAAGTCAGGTGGGAAATCCGAACAGAGACATAGAGAGAAACCAGGCAGAGTCGGAGAGATGCTATGTAGCTGCCAGAGACAGACGCCCATTCTTACCAATAAGCCACAGCCTCATGCTGTTACACAAATGAATACAAATGGGTTAATTTAAGATATAAGAGCTAGCTAGAAATATGAATGAACCATTGGCCAAACAGTATTGTAATTAATATAGTTTCTGTGTGATTATTCAGGTCTGTTTGGTCAGGAAATGAACAAGCGGTCTCCAACTACATATGTGAGCACTCAGGGTTCAGCAAAAGACTTTGCCTTCTTAGAATATTAGAATATTCTGGCTAATATTCTAGAGAGTGACCAAGGAAGACAACTGACATCAACTTCAGGTCTCCATGTGCACCTGCACACATGCCCCACACATGCAAATATGCATACACATACACACAAACACTTAAGCAAAAAAGAATCTAAATGACTAGTGGTATTCTGTTGGTAAGAGTTTTCATGGGTTACCCTGATGGGTGAAAAAATCAATTTCAAAACGCCTGGCTGGTGTGAAGACCTTGGGCCCTCAGGAAGGGTATGGAGGATCCACGTTCTGGCTCACCCATATAGTGCTACCTAGTATATGCTTAAAACTCCATGAGCCTTCTTTTCAGTCATATGTACAATACTGACAAATATTAAAAGCTTAATCAGAGCCTGTAGGATTCAACATGGTAGTAATAGTAAATAAACAACTCAGGTTAGGGTTGGGTACACTGAACTCTAGAAAGGTAACAAAGGTGATGAACTAACACATCACAAAGTACTTCAATGGGTAGACATTAGTGCCCTATCCACCATTTCTGGGTGAAAAAGAAAATAAAAACTGCAAATAACCCTTGAACACTTCAACTGGAATCTCTACTAAAAACTTACCAGGTCGCAGAACTCAAACACCAGAAGGTAGGGAACTGCTTCCACGCACTGCCCCACACACTGAAGAACATTTGGATGCTGAAGAATACTGATAAAAATAAAAGCCACAGCACTGTTCATCAAGAAATAAGCTAGTGCTTCGCATTTTAACATCACAATGATTTCAATTACAGCATGACAAACTCAAAAGGTCACATCAAAACTGAGGATGGTGACACAAGCCTTTAAATTCTAGCATTCAGGAGGTAAAGTTCAAGGCCAGTCTGGTTTACAAAGCAAGTTCTAGGCTAGCAAGGACTATACAGTAAGCTGCTTTCTCAGGGCCTTCTGCATTCTGGGCAAGCACTCTTCCACTGAACCACACTTCTTGTCCAAAGTGACTCTTGCATATTGATCCTGTATCTTGCAACCTTGGTGAATTTATTATTTTTCCTAGATTTTTTTCTAGTAGATTCCTTGAGATTTTCTACATAAACTTGCATTTCCCTATCATATCAAGTGTGCAGCACATGTTCAGTGAAGTGTCTGTGTGATGACTGCCTTGAAATTCGTGACAGACAGCTCAAGCATCCCAGTGCTATTCTGCCTTTTCTTTCTTTTTTCTTTTCCATGACAAGGTTTCTTTGTGTATACCTGGCTGTCCTGGAACTCATTCTGTAGGCCAGGCTGGCCTTGAACTCACAGAGATCCACTAGCCTCTGCCTCCCAAGTGCTGGGACTAAAGGTGTGCACAACCACTGCAGGCGCAGGCTTGTTGTCTTTTCTTATTCAAGCAAAGTGATTAAACAGTTCTTAACTGACTCTTGGGCACTGGTGGGTCTAATGAGACAGGATTTTCCGGCAGAAGTCTCAAAGTGGTTTTACAAATTTAATTTTCAGAATCACAGACTGCTTATAGAACACATACAAAGGCTTACTTACTAATAAGGCTCTCCATTTTTCAGGAAAGCATCTTGTTCCTTTGGGCTTGCACTTGCTTTTAACTCCTTCACTATGACTCTTGCTACACTGGTGCCCGTGTAAGTCTCTCCCAGGAGGACCTAAAAGCAAACAATGATTTTCCTTGTCACTTCTACCAAACTGAGAAAGAAATACGCTTCACTGAGTAGGAAATATGAAGGAAACAAGTAACAATTAAATGGCCTGTTACCTTGTACACCAACTGACAAAGCTTAGGAAACTCAAACCCTTATCTGGGTATGTTAGTGTATGCATGGAAGCCCACACTGTGGAGGCTGGTAAAGGAAGCTACAGAGTTCATAAAAGGCTGGGCTGGGCTATACAGAGACATCCTGCTGAAAGGACAGAAAGGGGGAAAAGGGAGAAAGGGAAGGAAAAAGAAATAAGGGGAGGAGAAAGGAGGAAGAAAAGAAAGGAAGTGAGGGCTGTAACAGAAGGGCCACTTTAAAGCATTCACCAGGTATTTAAAAATTAATGTTATATATCTTTTCTGTTTTCTTGGAAATGCCTTTTTCATGGAAATGAAAACACAACAGCCCCAGCTCTCCTCATGAGCACTTCAGGTGCACTGTTACTGGTCTACACAAGGTGGTCGGGTGACAAACAGCCAACAAGCCATCATCACAAGACACTTAAAAATCCATGGTATTCTGATGACATCAGGCCTTTGACTTGTCACAAAACTTCAGCCAAACCACAGAAAAATACCACTCCCCTGAGTTAGAAGGTGAAATGAGTTCCCTCCTAAGAACTGAGCTACAGGGAAAAAGTTACATATAGGGCAGGTACAAAACATTTCCAAACACAGCTCATCTCGGAGTTATGGTTAGTAAAGGATTATTTAACTAGAAAATGATCAAGATTGACTGACTTCCTTTTGAAACAGTTTCTGAAGAGATGAATCAGGTGGTAAAGTGTTTGCTCTGTAAGCATGAGGACCTAGTTCAATCCTCAAAAACCCACCTAAAGAAGCCAGGTGTGGAGGGTGCGCCTGTGTAATCAATCCTAGGTCTGAGAATGCAGCGACAGGAAGCTCCCTGGAGCTTACAGGCAGCCAGTCTAGCTTAATATAGACTAATTGTGAGCTCCAGGTATAGTGAAAGACTGTGCCTCAAAAAATAAAGTGGACAGCGATCGAGAAATCAATGTTAACCCCTGGTCTCCATGCATGCACAGGAAATATATACCATACATGGAGAGAAAAAAAGAGAGACAAATCGAGAGACAGACAGACAGAAAGATCATTTAGACATTTGTATAAGGTAAATTAATTTTAATGCCAGACATAAGAAAAAAGACCTCAACAAAATTAATTGGCTTTACCAGGATTCTAAGAGCAGAACTTTGAAGAGAACAGTAAATTCTGAATATCAGCTAAATCACAGTCTTTGCTAATTAACCAGCCTGATATATACAATAAGCATAGCTTCCACCAAGCAGAGGAACAATGGTGGGCTACTACATCTGCCTGACTCATTTTGTTTCTCTCTGTCACTGCTAGCATTCAGTGTCTGCAAAGACCAGACAACCTCTCCATACCTTTAAACTTTATTTAAAAGGTATGAGCACAAGCACACTCACATGCACACATACACAGGCATACATACCACAGCTCCTGAGAGGTTGGAGAACAACCTGTAGTCAGCTTTCTCCTACCATGTAGGTTGCAGGAACTAAATACAGATCATGAGGTTCAGTGGCAAGCATTCTTGCCTGCTGAGCCAAAGCACTGAATTTCTTTAACTTGTATGTTTGTGAATGTACATGTGGAGCGTGTGGCTTGCATGTGCCTGTAGATGAGCAGAGACCAGAGGAGGGTGTTCTCTAGCCTCTCCACCTTACTTCTTCAAGGCAGGATCTACCCCTGAACCTAGAGCTAGCATTGTTCAGGTAGGATGGCAGCCAGCAAGCACCCTCACCTTCAGTGCTGGGGTGCTGGGGTACAAGTGTGAACAGGACCATTTCTGGTATGTTGTGTGGGTGCTGGGATTTGAACTCAGGTCCTCATGCTTGTGCAGCAAGCACTCTTACCAGCTGAAGCACTCCTCCAACAGACCTTTCCATCCTCACCTTACTTGCAAACATCCTTCCTATAATCCTAGCCACTACTCCTACAGATCCAGATCTTGCTAGTAAATACCTTACATTACAAACCCTAAATTTCAGCCTCCACTTCCCCACGTCTCTTTATCTCAAACTTATCTCTGCAATCTAACTCTACATAGTGGAGCCGACTGCCCTGCAAACTCACTGGCCTCCCACCTACCACTTGTCCCTTTCTCTCTCTAAAATATACCAGCTTCGTCAGACTCGGCGGTGCCTGCTAAGTTCAACTACTATAAAACATATCAAAAGGAGAGGAAAAACTACAGATGATGACTGCTGCCATTCTAAATGTTTAGGGTTTCTGAGCACCCTACCCCCTAAGCTGGGCCATTCTCCCCAATGACTCACACCTTCTACTCAAACTTCCACACACATCCTTCCCCTGTTCCCGCCTGGAGAGAACTGGCCTCTCCACTGAAGACAGCACTGACATCCATGGGTACACCCATACCCAGACCTATACCATCTGCTTCTGCCCCAGTGCAAGAACGACACCGCCTCTACTTCTAAGACCTAATTTTCAACTGTGCTACTGACCTCTACACCTCTTGCTTACCAAGGACTTTGCTCTCACAACTGCCCCCTTCTCTCAAACACCCTGACACAGAAACAGGTTGAAGTTGCTTCTCAGTCTCCAAAATAAAGCACATCTGGATGTGATGGGGCACCCCTTTTTCATGCCAATACTTGGGAAGCTGAGGCAGAAAGGTTGGATACACAGCAAAACTCTTGTCTAAAAATATTGTACAAAAGGGGGAAAGCTCACAATGCCTCAACCCTAGACAAAGAACTAAAGGGAACTCAGGAATGCTGAGAGGGAGAAGTAGTCTTCTGCAGGAAGGAGCATACCAATGGGTTATCTAACACCAAATGATCAGCCCTGAAAACACACACACAAGGAACACACAGATTGATGCTTGCAACAGATATGATCAATTCATCTGCTTTCATTTTGGCACTATGCAGTGTAACTGCCAGGCAGATCCCTTTGATTAGGTCATGGCTTGACTTCCAAGAAAACCCCAAGTCAAAGCCTTTGGATGTATTCAATGTCAGTGGTCACAATCTAAACTAGTTTAGGTGCTATATAGGGAAGAGAGAAAGAGGTGAGACATAAGAAAGAAAATAATTAAACTTGAAGATAACAAAGTATCTAAAAAGCAATGCCTTTTCTTTTCTTCCAGTTCTTCAGCTAATAATTAAATGTTTTTAAAGCTTATGTATACCCCATCATTATTCATATGCTGACAACTAACCACCACTGTGACACATCAAAAGGTGGGCCATTTAAGATAGAAATGGATCCTTATAAAAGGGGTTCCAAGCTAGGTACAGTAATAACCACGTGTAGCCCCAGCTACTTAGAAGACTGAGACAGGAGGATCACTTGAGCCTAGGAGTTCAGGACAACCTGGCCAATATAAAATGAGAGTCTCAATCCACACACATCCCCTCCCTCACCATCTCCAGAAAAAATAAACATAGGACCCAGGCTCAGGGCTGGCAAGAAGGCTCAGCAGTTAAGAGCACTGGCTGCTCTACCAAAGGTCTTGAGTTCAATTCCCAGCACCCACACGGTAGCTCACAACCATCTGCAATGGGATCTGATACACTCTTCTGGCATAAAATCAAACATGCAGAGAGAGCACCATATACATAAAATAAATACATGTATCTTTATTAGAAAAAAAAAAAAGAACCAGGCTTAAAGGCAAACTCCTTTAATCTCAGCACTTGGGAGGCAGAAGCAGATAGGTCTCTGTGAGTTTGAGGTCAGTCTGATCTACATTGTGTGTTAAAGGATAGCCAAGGAAACACAGTGAGATCCTGTCGCAAACAAACAAACAAACAAACCCCACAAGAAATCAAAGAAAATGACAAAGATCATTCTGTCACGTGAGAAAATGGCCAGAAGATGTCATTTAAAAACCTTCATCAGATGCCTAATCAACTGGTACCTAGTCTCCAGCACTGCAAGAAATAAAGTTTAGTTTCTTAAAGCTACCTAGTTTATGGTGTTTTGTTATAGAAGTCTGAACAAAGTAAGACAACCTCCTGGAAAGTTATGAACCCAGCATGGCTGAGCTCAGGCCTCCTCACAGTTGCAAGGGATGATGAGAAAACTTTTGCTAACACTATAGTATCTACAGACAATATGTACTGTCATATAACTCAATTCCTAATTAGCTTTAAAATGTGAACTGTATAATCAAGGAGTTAAAGAAAATAAGGAGCACATTACCTTTCCAAAACAGCCACTTCCAATTTCTTGTATATAGTTTAGACTGTGTCGGGCAACTTGAGACTTGAAACCTTCTGGTGGAAAAAAATAAAAAGAGAGTATTAAAAATATAAGCATCTAGGAAGGTCAGGAAGAGTCATGGTGGTGTAGGTTTCTGACTCCAGACCTTGGGAAAACTGAGGCAGGAGGATCATGAGTGTGAAAGCAGCCTGGGCTCCATGATGAAACCTTTTCTCAAAGCAACATCAATACATACATACATATAGACACACAGATACAAGTACACAGAGACACACACATACACACATGCATGTAACTAAAATAAAATAAGTGAGGGTTGGAGAAATGGCTCAGTGATTAAGAGAGTTTACTGCTCTTCCTAAGGACCCAAGTTTGATTCCTAGCACTCACATCAAGTTGCTCCCAATCACCTGTAATTCCATCTCCATAGGATATGATGCTCTCATCTGGAACTGTGGCACTCCATACAGGACACACACACAAAATAATGAAAATAAATCTTTAAACTAAATGTCAAATACATAACCTATAAAGTAAAAAATACCGGCATAAATTTAATATTTGTGTTAATAGTGTAAAAACAAATACATCAGCAACTTTTTCCAAACACAGAGTCTCAAATTTAATGTTGATAATTTATTTTTATATTTTATTTTTAACACTATCTTATACTGTTGGTTTTATTTTGTTTTCTTTTTCTTAATACAGTAACTCTGTCATGGGGACACTATCAAGCGGACCAATATAGACATAAGGGGAATCCCAGAAGGAAAAAAAAAAGACAAAGGTAGAAAATGGCCTGCTACTGCTACAGGACATCTATCTCCATATCCAAAATGTTCAGCAAACTCCAGTAACACCAGGCTTAGAGACCACACCAAGACCCTAACAATCAAACTGCAAAGAGCCAGAGAATCCTGGAGGGCATAAATAACTCACTGCTGTGTATACAGGATCCTAAATAAAACTAAAAGCCAATTAGTCATCAGAAATGGAGGACAGAGGAAGTGGGATCCCACGATAAAGCGCTGGGAGAAAAAGACCTTCAAACTAAGAATGCTATATCTGGCAAAACCACATTTCAAAAACGAAGACCTCTCAGATAAGCAATGCTAGAGTTTGCTACCAACACAAATGCTCAGCAATAAATAAATGCTAATGGAAGCCCTCCAGTGTGTGATGGAAAGATAATGAGCAGAAACTCAGAACCGTGAAAGGTGGTGGCGCACGCCTTTAATCTCAGCACTTGGGAGGCAGAGGCAGGCAGATCTCTGAGTTAGAGGCCAGTATGGTCTACAGAGTGAGTTCCAGGACTGTTACACAGAAAAATCCTGTCTCGGAAGGAAAAAAAAGAAAGAAAAGAAACTCAGAACATTATGAAGAATAGGTCCCCACAATCACAACTGAAGAGTTAAGTACAAAACCAACACCACTGCATTGCTGGAACACAGTTCCTCTTTATTTCTGTAGACCAGACTGGCCTCATACTCAGATCCACTTGCTTCTGCCTCGAGTACTGGGATTAAAGGTGTATGCCACCACCACCTGGATTTATTTCTTATATGACTTAAAACATGAATGCTTTAAAAAGTTATAAATGTATGTTAACAGACATAAAATGTATAAAGATGTAATGTGTGACAAATTTTACTTGTTTTTAAGACAGGGTCTCATGTACTCTAGGCTGGCCTTCAATTCTGTAGCCAAGGATGGCCCTTGGATTCATTCTTCTACCTCTACCTCCTGAGCGCTGAGATTATAGGCATGCATGACTACATTCAGTTTTATAGCTTTATGAGGGGATGGTGATTAAATCTAGGTCCTCACACATGCTAGGCAAGCACTCTACCAACTGAGCCACCTTCCCAGTCCAATTTGTGAAACTGCCACCAATTCAAGCTAAATTGTTATAAATGTACAATGTTAATTGTAGTCTTCATGGCAATTATCAATATTAAAAAAATAAACACAAAAGCAAAGAGGGGGGCTGAAGAGACGGCTCAGGGATTAAAACTGTTTGCTGCTCTTCTGTATCTGGGTTCTACTCTACCCACATGATGGCTCCAGCTCTAAGGGATCGATTCTTCTGCCCTCACATGCACATGTCCATATGCAAACATGCACATAAACAAAATTAAAAATCATAAAGAGAAATCTTTTCTAAAAGAAAACATGTTAAGATTTAAAAAGCAATCCAAACAAATGTGAAGTGATCTTCTTTAAAATAGGTGTCAAGGTTGACAAGATGGCTCACTGGGTAAAGGTACCTACTTGCCAAACCTAATGACCTAAATTTGATCCCTGGAACCCACATGGTAGAAGCAATGAAAAAATTCCCATGAGCTGTTCTCAGACCTCCACATATGCACCATGCCACCCACATACATACACTAAATAAATAAATACATAAATGTAATGTTGGTGCCATGGTTGGGCTGGCAAGACAACTCAGCAGTTAAAAGCACTTGCTACTCTTCCAGAGGACTGAGATTTGGTTTTTATTTATTTACTTATTATTTGTGTGTGTGCACAACTGCTTGTTTGTATGTGTGCCATCAGATCTTCTGGAATTGGAGTTACAGGCAGTTGTGAGCTTTCCAACATGGGTACTGGGAGCCAGACCTGAGCGAGACAGCTCAGCGATTAAAAGCACCCACAGAAGACTCAGGTTTGGCTCCCAGCATGGTGGCTCATAACAGTTCTTAACTCCAGTTCCAGGGGAGCCAGCACCTTCTTCTGGATTCCATGGGCACTAGGCACCCATGCAGTGCACATACACACATGTAGGCAAAATACCCATACACATAGTTAAAAATAACAAAAAATCTTTTTTTTTAAAAAATGTTAAGGTGCCATTGCAATTTAATGGTGGAAAAGGGAGTGATTTAGACATTGCTCTCGGTACAGCTAGATAACCACATGTTATTAATTAAACTCTAAAATCTTATCCTTAGGTTTGGGAACTAGATCAGTCAGCAGAGTTCTTGCTTAGTCTACTGAAAGCTGCGGGCTCCAACCGCATAAAATCAGGTATGATGGGACACACCTGTAATCCTAGCACTTGGGGGGTGGGGTGGGGACAGGAGGACCAAGAGTTCAAGATCATCTTCAACTATAAGAGTTGAAGGGCTATAGGAGACTACAGATAGCTAAAAAAAACCCAAATAATAAAAAATGCCTTTCTCTATATTATATAAAATTATACATACAAATTATATAATTTAAAAATTAAATATAAACTATATATAAAAAATTAACTCAAAACTGATCAGAGGGGCCAGCATAATGACTCAGTGGTGAAAGATGCCTGCTAACAAGACTAACTACCAGAGTTGAATGCCCAGAACCTACACGAGTGAGCTATCTCTAAAGAAATAAATAAGGTGGAGAGCAATAGAGGCAGACACCCAACATCAACTTCTGGCCTCATTACCCACAGGCATGCATGAACTAGCTCTCTCTCAAAAAAAAAAAAACCTTAAATGTAAAGTAGATAAAACCAAGAGCTATGTTCATCAGAGTCTTTTTCTTGTATTTGTTGGGGTTTTTTAATGAAACACTTTGATATCCCTTACTGGATTTTATTTTAGTGGCTACCATGGAGATTAGAGTTAGCATACTAAATTTATAACACTCAAATATAATAGGAATTCACACTACCTTAGCTTAACAATAACATAAAAATCCCCTCCTGACTAGCAGGAATATACAACTCTTGAAGAAGAACAAGCTGGCAACATCCATCAAAGGTGTAAGCACAGACACTGACTTAATTCTAAGAAGGAATTCCACAAGTGAGGAACTGTTAAACTTCATGTGTTTGCTTGTTCACTGTAGGGTGAGTGGTAGGTCTGTACAGACCATAGCAAGCATGCAGAGGTAGAGGACAATGACTTTGAGTTGGTTCCAAAGGTTGAACTCACGTTGTCCATCAAGCTTTGCAGCAAGCACCTTTACACACTGAGCCATCTTGCCTGCCCACTTACTTACTCTTTAGTTATGTGTCTATTGGGGTTGCCCTCGGAATCCAGGGATATCAGATGTTCTGGATCCAAAATTACAGGCAGTAGTAAGTCACCCAACATAGGTGCGAGGAACCAAGTTCAGGTCCTCTACTAGAATAGCAGGTGCTCTTAACCACTGAGCTATCTCTTTGGCCACCCACAAGATTTTTTAATAGTTTGAGATTAAAAACAACAAAAATAACTACCAATTGGAGACTGGCTAGATAAACTATGCTAAGAGTATACAAAAATGCAAGTACTGCAAACTATAAGCAAGAATAAACAAGATGTTTTTACTGATAAGGAAAGCTCTTCAGGGTATATTGGTGTGAGGGTTGATCTTCACTATCAAGCTGACCAGGTTTGGAATCATCTGGGAGACACATGCCTAGATATGTCTCTGACACATTTCCAGAAAGGTTAAATTAATTTGGGACATAGTGTGAGCAGCTGCTGCCTCACGCCTGCTGCTGGACCTTTCCCACCATGATGGGTTAAACCCTCAAACTGAACTCAAATAAATCCTTCCTTCCTTCCTCACACTGCTTTTGTCAGACATTTGTCAAAGTAATGAGAAAAGCACTAACCCAACTGGCAAATTTGTAAAAAAGTACAATGTGAAGCTGGAAGAGACAGCTCAGTGAGTAAGAACACTTGCTGCACAAGCTTCAAATCCCCGGCACCTACACAAAAATCCAGGCATGACCCCATGTGCCCAGTGCTACAAGAACAAAAACAGTAGAAGCAATGGGTTTGCTGGTTGTCAGCTTGGCTCCAAGTCTCAAGGGGTAAGACAGAGAATGATACAGTGGGACACTTGACATTCTCCTCTGCCCTCTGTACATGCATGGATTTGTGATTCTTCACACATAGGGGAGCATATACTATAGCTAAACCCACTGCACATATACTACACACACAGACAGAGACAGACACTGCCAGCCAGACAGACAAACACATAAACACACACATAGCACAGCACAATACCAAACAGTACATTTGTCGTGGTAACTATACAAGTGGGCAAGAAGAGCTATACCAGAGACCATTATAACTCCTCAATTTGCTATTATCCTAAAACTGCTCTACAAAAACAGTCTTCTGCACTAGGAAGTGGTAGCACATGCCTTTAATACCAGCAGGAGGTACAGGCAGGCAGATCTCTGAGTTCCAGGACAGCCAGGGCTAGATAGAAAAACCCTGTCTCAAAAAAGAAAAAAACAAAACAAAACAACGAACAACAAACACACACACACACACCCCAAAAAAGGAAAGAAAAAAAAAGCCTTCTAAAAAGGAAACAAAATACTTGCTTTGTAAAGTGGGATTAGAAAGTATACGCATTAAAAAAAAATTCTAGAAGTCGGGCAGTGGTGGGGCATGCCTTTAATTCCAGCACTTAGGAGTATAAAGCAGAAGAACAGCCTGGGCCACAAAGTGAAATCTTGTTGTCATTGTTCCCTGTATTCCTCACTCTACTGCTCCTCCTCCAAGAAAAAGTTCTGGAAAGATATATAAGAAACAAAGAAGAACAGTTCATTATAAATGCTTTTCTATGCTTTGATTTCAGGACCAAGAGAATATATTTTGGGTTTACATGGTCAGGTGTGGTGGTGCACACCTTTATTTAATTCCAGCATTCAGAAGACAGGTGCACGCTGATATCTTCAAGATGGAGGCCAGCCTGGCCTACACAGTGACTTCCAGACCAGAGCTAAATCATTAAACCCCCATCCCCACACTACAGAGGAAAAAATAGGTAATGCTTCTAAACTTGCTTGTGAACAGGTACACACCTTCCATATTTCACAAGTTATCTCTCACAACCAGACACAGTTCACCTATAAAATAAGACACCAGACCACTGCCAGTATTTTCAGTAACTTAGAGAACTACTAACCGATACTTCCATCTGCACTGCCCAACAGGGATGCACCTTGCACATCTTGCACTGAACAGTCACCCAGTTGTTCTAAAAGATAAGCATTAGAGGTGGACCTGCTGGGTGAAGATAAAGGACGTCCATACTCAGATGCACTATCAGGAAGCTCCCCTCTCTGCCTGCACTGATAGTGAGGAGCTGGGACAGCCCGGGTCCTTTCCCTTACTCGCCAAACTACCTGGGACACCTTCTTTCTCCTCCTGGTTACCATCTTTCCAAAAGTCGATATTCCATCATTAATGATGTTCTCCCTGTGTGCACAAACACATATTTCAATTTTATTCCACCACCATCTCCTTCACACTCTAGCTTATTTGTTCTAGTGGCACAGCACTTTTTTATGGTTAGTTTGTGGGCACGTCTGGGTGAGCACATAGGTGTGAAAGTGGAAGCCAAAGAACAACTTCTGGTATCATTCTCTAGGTATCTTGTAGTTTGAGAGTCTCACTAACCTAAAGCTTGTCAAGTAGACCAGGCTGACAGGCCAGTGAGTCCCAGGGATCTGTCTGTTTGAGCCTCCCCAGTGCTGGGATTACAAGTCTGCACCACATCACCCCGTTTTTTACTTGAGTTCTAAGGTTCAAATTCAAGTCCTAAACAATTTACCAACTGAACCATCTCCCTGACCCGTTACTTTTAATTTCTCTCTCTTGTTTTTTGTTTTTTCCTTTAAGGCAGGGTTTCTCTGTGTAGCCTTGGCTGTCCTAGAACCCACTCTGCAGACCAGGTTGTTCTCAAACTCAGAGATCTGCCTTCCTCTGCCTCCTGAGTGCTGGGACTAAAGGTGTGTGCCATTACAACCAGGCTCTTTAATTTCTTAAAACACTTGTGTGAACCATCTCAAACTGCCTAAATATTTCATTTTATGAACCAGATTTGGCAATGTTTTCATTCGTGATATCTAGATTTAGTGCCGAGCATGGCAAGTCCTTTTATATCCCAAGTGATAAAAAAAATACTCGTGAATATTCTAAACAAAGAAACAAAATAATTTCTTGTTATTTGAATTTTATTTACTGATATATCTTAGGGGAGCTGTCTGTAGTGCACACCTGTATTTGTGTTTGCATGCACGCCCATGTAGACGTGCTGTGTGTAGGTCAAAGGCCAATGCCAGGTGTTTTCTTCTGTTGTTCTCCACCTCAGTTTTTGAAACAGAATCTCTCAGTGACCCCAGGGCTAACAGGGCTGTCCCTGTCTTTTACATCCCACCCTGTCTTTTACAGGGGAGTGGGAGACCCAACCTCAGGCTCATACTTGTACAGCAGTGAGCCATTTCCCTACTGGGCCATCTCCACAGCTCCAAGAAGGACTTCAAGAAAGAAAAGGTATGGCTGCCTGGCTCACTGTACTTCCTTTCATGCCCATGTCTGTTTGTGTGCCTAATCATCCCCACACCTTGAGGGGAAGCTGTTGGTCTCTTATCTGTCTCCACTCTCCAAAGTGATGTTTTTGCATGTGACTGAAGACACCCAGAATGCCTTTCTAAGGTGGTTCTTTCTGGGCCCTAAAGAGTGAAACTGCAAAGGTATGGATCTGGAATTCTCAACAGTCATTCTCTCTTCCAAGGAAAGAATTGCCTGAGAGATGAAACTGACAGGCAAAGACTATAAAAATCTGACTGAATTCAGAGGCCCTGGATTAAGCTATTTCCAAGATCACCTCCATCTTTTTTCCTCCCATAGTCTGGTCTCTCTTCCACCAGTACTCATCTGAGTTAGGATTCTACTGCCTGAAACTAAGATGGACTGAGTAACCCAAGGCTTTCCTTAAGTAGAAAAAAAGTGAACAATGACATAAACAAGCTGAAGCATTTCTATTTAAGTTTAAGCTATCCAAAGAGTCCCTGGAGTCCTTTCCAACACCATTTTGATTGATGCCTACCATTAAGTATTACTATTTAGAGAACTTAAAGTTAAATATACTACATGCCATTTAAAAGTTGTTTTGATTTATCTGATGTGTCTGAGTGTTTTGCCTGCATGTTCATATGTGCACCACAAGGATGCCTGGTGCATGTATGCATGTGCACCACAAGGATGCCTGGTGCCCCCGGATACCCAAAGAGGCCATTGGATCCTCTACAACTCTCCACTTGTATCTTCAGAAACAGGGGAAACAGACTCTCTCACTGAACCTGAAAGCTCACTGACTTGGCTAGATTGGAGAGCCAGCAAGCTCCAAACCCCACGCCTGGCTTTTATGTGGTGCTAGGGAATCTGCTCTTAAGTCTTTATTTTCTCACAGTGAGCACTTTGCTCACTGAGCCATCTCCCTGAGTGCCATGCTTTAGCTTACTTTCTTTATTCCTCCCCTCCCTCCTTCCTTTCTTTTGAGGTCCTGGAACTCACAAGACCACAACCACACTGGTCTTGAACTCAGAGATTCCTTTGTCTCTGCCTCCAGAGGGCTGGTATTAAAGGTGTGTGTCACCAGCTCTACCTAGCTTACTTTTTCTTTTAGTCACCACATGCTGTGGTGGTCTGAACGAGAATGCCCCCCCACACACACACCATAGGCTCCTATGTTTGAATGACTGAGCCCCAGTTGGTGGAACTGTTTTGGAAAAAATAGCAGGAGTGGCCTTGCTGAAGGAGGTTTGACATTGGAGGTGGGCTCTGAGGTTTCAAAAGCCCACGTGAGGCCCAGCCTCTCTCCTCTCTTTGCCTCCAACTTTCTTTTAGATCAGGATATAACTTCATAATTACTGTTCCTGTCTGTTGCCATGCTCCCATGATGATGATGGACTCACCCTCTGAAACTGCAGGCAAGCCCCAAATTAAACGCTTTCTTCTATAAATTTATTTGGTCACAGTGTCTCTTCAAGGCAATAGAATAGTAACTAAGACAAATGCCTGCAGGAGGATAAACCTGGGTTTATACTGCCCTAAACATATCCCACAGTACAATGGGTACCACAAAAGGCAGGGTTAGGAGCTGCACAGACTTAAACAATCTTCCTTTTACAGTCTTGGAAAACCCTACTTCTTGCCCACAGTTACATTATAACAGGAAATAAAATTTCATCAAATCATTCTATCTAAAGAACCCTATGAAAAAAAGCCAGTCCAATTAGTACATCTCAAGATGGCCCTCCTAAATCAGGCAGCACCCTTTCCTCATCAAGATTAAGTAGTGTTGCTTAGAGAAACCAGCCTACTAGAGACAGCACATGAGCCTTTTTGCTTTTTATATATTTTTGTTTTGTTTGTTCAAGACAGGGTTTCTCTGTATAAGTCTTGGCTGTTCTGAAACTCTTCTTTGTAGACCAGACTGGCCTAGAACTCACTGAGATCCACCTGTCTCTGCCTCCTAAGTACTGGGATTGAAGGCGAATGCCACCACTGCCCGGTGCTTTTTACATTTTTTTAAAGAAAGGGTTTTGTGTAGCCTACAATGACTCCTGATCTTCCTGCCTCCACCTCCCAAGTGCCAGGATCATAGGCACTTGCTACGCCTACCTAGTTATACAGTGCTGGAGATAGAACCCAGGGTTTTGTGTATGCTAAGCAAGCACTCTAACAATTGAGCTGCACCCCCAGCCACCATTTCAATATTTCAGGGAGAACTCAGAAAGCGACAGACAGCTTTTGCAGGATGAGTTTGACTATAACGATGCAGTGTCACCAGGAGAAGAAGAAAAACAGACAAGCAGAGGAAGAGATGGGCAGTATATTATGTGTGTGTGTGTGTATATATATATATACACACACACATGTATATGTGGATATAGATATGTATATATGTATTAGATATGTACACACACACATGCACACACGCGCACAGCATGGCTTCTATACACTCAAAGCCTAGAAAGAGCTCTCATGGACATCTGGCACGAGGACAGAAGGTCTTACCCACAGAAGACTGGAACTGGGATGGAGCTGGAAGTGAAATATTTGGCACTGAGAGTGTGAAGACCTCTGCTGGGGACTGGACAGAGGGGGTGTCTTCTGCTGGTGGTGTGAAATCTATCTCATCATCAAAATTATCTTCAAATTCCTGCAATCAAAAAAAAGCGCATATGAAAGCAGGCTGTGAAAGCTGAAACAAGGAGCATTTACTCACTCATATGGAACACCCTGCCATAGTTTTATCCTATTCACATTTACTTTCAGTAAAAAGCACAAGTAATTATGCTCACTAACTCAAAAAAGCAGAATAATAAGATGCTTTCCCCTCTTGTTCTGCTTAGTTTTTCAGTCTGGTCTCTTGTGTCCTGGCTAGCCTACAGCTCCTGATCTTCCCACTCTACTCCCCAAGTGCTAGAACAGCAGGCATGCATCTCCATATCTGGAACAATAAGTATGATTTTAAAGTAAGAAATAAATATTTTATGTAATTTTCTAAACTGACAGTTTAAAGTTAAAAACAAAAATTTCTAAAGATACCCACAGACCTTAATATGGAAATTCTTGCCCAGGTTTAAAAGTTTCAAGGACTGAAAAGACCAAAAATTGTTAAGAGATTAAACAATTCTTTAAAAAAAATCATTATTTACTTTCACAAATCTCTTTACAAACTGGATCAAAGTTAACTTTATTCGAAAAATTTCTAATTGCACTTCTAACTGCAATGTGATTCCTACTGAAATAAAGAGCTTAAAAACTCAGATATTTAAGTGAATGAGGAGATGGTTAAGTAGGGGTTAAAAGCATTTTCTTTTCCTCCCCCTCAGTTTATGGAGGCAGAGTTTCTCTGTAGCTTTGGAGCCTGTCCTAGAATTCTCTCTGTAGACCACGCTGATCTTGAACTCACAGAGATCCACCTGTCTCTGCCTTCTGAATACTGGAATTAAAGGTGTGCACCACCACCACCGAGCAAGAGCAATTGTTCTTGTAGAGAATCTGGGTTCAGTTCTCAGTCCCCACAGCATTAACAGCTGGCTTTTCAAATGTGCTTGTGCACACGCGCGTGCACACGCGCGCGCACACACACACACACACAGTTAAAAATAAAAGTACCCTGATTAAAAAAATGATGCCAGGAGATGAGTGTGGTAGCACATGCCTTGTGATCCTAGGCAGAATCTGAAAGTTCAAGGCCAGTCTCCCCTATGGAGTAAATTCAAGGCCAGTCTGGCCAACTTAATAAGAATAAGTCTCAAAATAAATAAATACCATACAGTAAAAAGGGGGGGGGGTTGAGTCAGTGGTACTGCACTAGTCTAGCATGTGGCAGAGCTTGGGTTTCATCCCAGCACCACAAAACAAACCAGCTGAGACTACACCTACCAAGCTTCAGGAATCTTCAGTGACTTGGATGCTATCTTGACCCTTCCTATTTTCATCCCTGTGAGCTGGGTGCCCTTTGGCAGCCCAGACGAATTTAACAAGCCAATACTTGCTTCAGATAATTATCAAGTGTCGTCCCTCGAAGCACCAGAATAGAAACAGAACAGACCCATGAACAAAACTCTTCCATTTTTCTGCTCTCACCCTTCTCACTTTCCTTTTCTGTCACATTCCCTTAGCGACCCACCCACTACAAGAAAAACTACAAATAGTAAAGGGAGACTTCTGACTTGAACAGACACTCTCATGCACTGGACATCGCTACTGCCTGCCTGCAGGAAAATGAGGCTCTGAAAGTTCAATATGTGAGAGTCAGATTTGGGTGTGGCGTAGCAGCATTGGTTGAGCCAGTGCATCTTTAAACAAGGTCAGCCTCAGGTGCAGGTTGAGACAGACACAGGCTCAAAAGGGAAAGGAAGCTGGGTGTGATGACTTACAGAACTTGGGAAGTGGGAGGAGGGGCAGGAGCTCAAGACCACTAGGGGTTACATGAGATTTCATTCAAGAAAGAGAGAGAGAGAGAGAGAGAGAGAGAGAGAGAGAGATAAATAAAGGAAAAGAGGGAGAAAAAAACTGTCCCATTTTTGTGTCTGTAGCAGGTGAGTCAGGACAAGCTTGGGTGTTGGCCTTTGCCTTCTGCTGAGACAGGGTCTCTGCTGTCCTCTACTGCATATGCCAGGCTAGCTGGTCCTCTATCTCCCCATAGGGGGACAGGGATCACAGACACATGTATTACTGTATATGGCTTTACACAAGTTCTGAGGATTTGAACTCAGGTCCTCATGCTTACACAGCAATTGCTTTACCCACCAAACCATCTTCCCAGTTCCCAGTTCATAAACCCTCTCTTATTAAAAGGTTTTCATCCATCATACTTTAAAAAGTCACTTAAAATTTGGCAGCAATTATGATATACCAATAGATATACCAGTAGACTCTAGAGATTCAGAGAGATGATACTGTATAATAAAAATAATAACATATTAAGATAAGGCCAAATTGCTTCCTGATTTGTAAATGTCTTCCTCAGGGCTACTCAGCCCCTGCAACTGAGGGACTCTGAGTCTAAAAGAAACCAACCAACATGCTATCAAAATCAATAAATACTCATTCAGTCACAGACTCTGAAGCTGGAAAGCTCAACACACTGCAGCCTTGCATCAGTCATGGGGCAGCTGCAAAGTGATGTACATTCCCAGACTCTGAGCTGCATCACAATTGGCTCCCTTGTGAATACTCACATTCAAAAACCCAGATCAATATAAGGCAAGGATGAGGTATCTGGAAACATAAGACACCAGACTTCAGTATCAGCAACCCCATCAGACTTTTATCTTTGTCCCCAAGTGGCCAGGTTTCTGTGCAAAGTCTGTTGGCAGGACTGATGGCCAGGGGATACAGATTCTCTATCTATTGCTGTGCTCTCAACAGGGAAGTCAGGAAGTTCCCACAGAAGTGTGTACATCGATGTGAGCCTTGGGGGCAGGGTGTTGATGCAGAAAGCCCACAGATGTCCACAGGCCACCACTACCACAGACTGTGGTCTGGACTGAGGATTCCCTACAGGTCTCCCCTGCATTTAGTTTTCTGTGCAAGGCAAAAAGCATTGAGCCAGAAAACAATTTACTTCCCTATTTCCTCAGAGGCACCATAGACTCAAAGTGAAGAGAGCACAGAATAAAAATGACATGAGGGGTCTGGAGGGAGAGCTCAGTCCATAAATTTAGTGCTGACTGTGAAAGTGTTTTGAGACAGGCTGTCCTAGAACTAGCAATCCTCCCCCTCAGGTTCCCATGTGCTGGGATTACATTCATGCAACCATCACACCCAGCTTATAAACTCTTTTAAACAAATGTTGTGAAGTCCTAATGTGTCAACACATGGGCAATAATTTCTAGAAAGAGTTCCCAGTTGATCTGCTGGTAGATCCCATCCATCTGTCACTACTATGCCAGATCCTCTGTTATACTGACTATAGATAGGAAGTATCCTAGTAGCAAGTGCTGTTCTCTTTAGGGAATCAAGGTTTAGAGACAAACTTGAGGTTTCCAGTACCCTTCCTCATATACAAAACACTGAGGAAACCCCTTTGCTTTGGTGAGCTAATGATCACAAATTTGCCAGCTTATACAAAAGCCTAAAAGAAACCAAAACCTGCCTGATCTTCCGTGCAGACTATAAATAAATGAATTCGAGCACCACACACTGTTCTTTATTTAAGCAAAAATTCAAGACATGCCACCAATAAGTGTCAAAGAGGTTCCAAGAAGGCTGGGGAGATAGCTTGGTTGGTAAACTGTTTGCTTTGCAAAAGCATAAAGACCTGAGTTCAATCCCCAGTGCTCGTGTAAAAAGCCAGACATAAACCAGGCAGTGGTGGTGCACACCTTTAATTCCAGCACTCAGGAGGCAGAAGTAGGCGGTAAATCTATGAGTTCGAGGTCAGCCTGGTCTATATAGTGAGTTCCAGGAGAGTCAGGGCAACACAGAGAAACCTTGTCTTGAAAAACCAAAAACCAAAACCAAGACATGGTGGTGCACACTTATAATCCTACTGGTAAGTAAGTGAAGACAGGCAGAATCCCGGAAGTCACTGGCTAGTCACCCTAGCCTTACCCTTGAGCTCCAGTTCCAATAAGAGACCCTGTCTCAAAAAAACAAAACAAACAACAACTTGGGATGGCTCCTAAAAAACCTGTAAGGCTGACCTCTGGCCTCTATATATACATTCACACATAGGAAAGTGTACTTGCACATACATGTACACACACACACACAAACACACACACAGACTCCGTAAGGCAGGGCTGGCAAACTATATAGCTGATAGGCCAATTCCAAGCCAGCTACTTTTGTCAATCAAATTCTGTTGGCACAAAACCAGGTCCATTTGTTAACAAAGTGTCTGTCATTGATACAGCACTACAATGGCAGGGTGGAGGATGAAAAGGCTGTAACAGAGAGATTGTGTGGCTCACAATGTTTTGTTATATACAGGACAGGAAAAGAAGAATCCAGTGACCCTTGCTCCCAAGAGAATGTGATTCATAGCAATGTATCAGATGTTTCAGGACTGGGGAAATGACTCAGTCAGTAGATTGTTTGCCTTATACACATGACGAGGACCTGAGTTCAATCTCCCAACATGTAAAAACACTGGATGTGGTTGCAAGGTCCAGAACTAGGGAGGTAAAAGACAGACTCCTGGAGTTTGATGGCCAGCCAGTCCAGGCTACTCAGCGAATTCTAGGCCAGTGAGAGACCCTGTCTCAAAAGGGTGTTAATGAGGCGGCACCTTAGGTTGTAGTCTGGCTTCCAGGTATACTCACCTGTGCAAGTGATCACATGTGTACATGTGTATACACACACACCCAAACACAAACACACACACATCATTTTAAAAATCAGCAAATGATTTTAAATGTTCACACCATCTATGCTCACCTTAAAGTCTATTTCTGGGTCCTTACAGCAGGAAACACAGTTTGCAATTAACACTATCAGTATCATTAAACTGCACACCGACAGGATCACAAACAGGGAAGGAACTTCTGCAACAGGTGCTTCCCCTGAAAAGACAGAAATTATGTTAAAATAGAATTCCTAAGTCAACATTAATTGACTGAACCAACTCCTTTCTTCTAGATATAAATGAAACCAAGGGCTCACAAAAAATATTGCTTCACCACTCTAGGAGAAGCCAAGTACTGGCCAAGCCTACTTTGTACTTCAAAACAACAGTAGATTTGGAGAGGCATTGCAGAGAAAACAGTTCCAGCCTTTTCGCTGAGCTTCACTGATGCTCAGATCTTACATCTGCATGGCATTGTCCCAGTCAGAGGACAAGACTGGTAGATAGGATGAGTCAAGCTTCAGATTTTCCTTGAATTGTCTCCTAGGCTCTTCCAATTTCTGACAATTTCTCAGTCTTCCTGACACTTTTGGAGAGTACTGATCAGTTATGTGTGGTATGTCTCTCAACCTGGGTGGCCTAATGTTCCCAAGACCATGGAATCATTATAGATATTTGGGAAGAATCTAAAACAGCACAGAAGGGAATGCCTCGACTCCTGCACTTGCAGCACATCAGAGGCACAGGACTTGTTCCAGGTGACATAAACTTTGGTCATGTGATCCAGGGTGTCTTGTCACCATCAAGTCACCATGTGTCCCCTTCTAGACTCCAGGCCTTCTGAGCAAATCCAAAGCCCAGTGCATATCCATTGATGAAAATCTGAGGTCTAAAATGAACTACAAACAGGGACTAAGTTCATTTTCAATAACCAAAGTCTATTTGTAAAAGCAATACTGATGCCCCCTTCCAGCCAGGACGTGCTTAGGAGCTAGCTGAAGACTTCCTGGAATTGGTGTATCATCCAAGGTTTGTCAAGAATCTACTATAAAGGCTGAAGGGAGGACTCAGAGGATTAAGAACACTGACTACTCTTCCAGAAGTCCTGAGTTCAATTCCCAGCAACCACATGGTGGTCACAAGCACCCGTAATAAGATGTGGTGCCCTGTTCTGGCCTACAAGACACATGCGGACAGAACACTGTATAATAAATAAATAAATAAATAAATAAACAAATAAATCTTTTAAAAAGAAAACTGGCTTTTTTTTTTGCCAAAGAACTGGGTTTGATTCCTAGGACCTAATGGACGCTGACAACCATCTGTAACTCCAGCTCCAGGGGATCCTCTGAGGCACTGCATCCACATAGTCTACATATACACATTCAGGTAGAACGCCCATACAAATAAAATAAAAATAATTCCCTTTTTTCCAAATAGGCATCAATAATGCCCTGGAACTCACTAAAAATAGATCAGACTGACTTCAAACTCACAGAAATCCTGCCTCTGCCTACTGAGTATTGAGACTAAAGGCATGTGCTATCAGGTTCAGCCTTTAACCATATATATTTTGACACAAGATCTCTCTCTGAACCTGGATCCCACTAAGTTCTGGAATGGCTGGTCAGCAAGCCCCAGTAATCTACCTACTTCTGCCACCCCAGCACTGGCACTGTTCTGTGTAGCACACAGCATCTAGCTTTGGTACATAGGTACTAGGGGTCAAATTCAGGTCCTTGTGCTCACTCAGAAAGCATTTTACTGACTGAGCCATCTCCCCATGCAGGCCAGTGATTATTCTTAATAACTCCATCTCATCCCCTGGATGCACATAATAAAAATCAAATATGACCCTAGAGAATTGTACAGCTGAGTGTTTTCCTTCCATTATGTCAGATTTTAAAAACATGGTTTGTCAACTGGGGGTGGTGGCATCTTTAATCCCAGTACTTGAGAGGCAGAGGCGAGTGTCTTTGAGTCCAGTCTACAAAGCAAGCTCCAGGACAGCTAGTGCTGTCACACAGTGAAACTCTGTCAAAACACCCACCCCAGAAGAAAACCACATGGTTTGTCCACCATTTGTTTGTTTTTTGTTTGTTTGTTTTTCAAGACAGGGTTTCTCTGTAGCTTCTGGGGCCTGTCCCAGAACTCCCTCTGTAGACCAGATTGGCCTCGAACTCACAGAGATCCACCTGCTTCTGCCTCCAGAGTGCTGGGATTAAAGATGTGCACCACCACTGCCCAACTCACTTTTTTTTTATGCGTAAGCATGTGCCAGGTTCTTGTATATGTACATGTGCTAGTGAAGGTCGGAGGCTGACATCAGCAATCTCCCTCCATCACTTTTTCATCTTATCCTTTCACAGAAGGATCTCTCAATCAAACCCAGAGCTCACTGACATGGCTACTCACCCCCAATCCACCTTGAGGTCTGCTTGATGAACACCTGGTACTCACATGGATGGATTCAGGAGATCCAAACTCCAGGCCTCTTTCTTGAGTTCTTTAAACAAGTGCTTTAAAAGGTACTGGACCATCTTCCCTGCCATCCTCCCCTTTTTGTCCAGATAGGGTCTTATAAAATAACCAAGGCTGACCTCAAGCTTTCAATCCTTCTTCCTCAGCATCCTGGGTGTCAGAATTATAGATTTGGACTATTATGTCCAGCTTGCCCACTACATTTGAACATCTCTGAATTTCGAGTACATTATACCTGAAACCAAGTTGGTTTAACCGGCAGCATTCTTTCTTTGTAATAGTACAAAAGGAAAGGTGTGGTTTGTAATTGACTGCATCTGAGATTTGATAAAACACAGCATTATTTCATCTGATTGGCACAACACCTGATGTAACTGGACCAGCTCCTCATCATAGATAAGGAAACTGATATGCCCACAGCCTGTGGTGGGAAAGCAGCACTGGAGGCCAAGTGTTAAGAACATGTCCCCACCCTTCCTAGACACCACAGATCTAAAGCCTCCATGAGGTTAATTTCTTCGGGTTTTTGTGCCAGTATATGGCCCTGGCTGGTCAAGAACTCACAGAGATCTGCCTGCCTCTGTGTGGTACTAAGGTGTGTGGTGCCACGCCTGGCACAAGGTTTACCATTTACACTTACAAAATCCTAGTGTACTTTAACCTGAGCTCACCACTGCCTAAGGGTTTCTAAGCCCCTTCTCCAAACTCCACAAAGATGATATCATTATCTTCTCTTCTCTTTTAATTTTCAAACACTAACCTATTTCTTATAAAACTGGATCACAGGGCTGCCTGAAGGCTGGCCCAATGATCTGATTCACACACTGGTCTTCTGTGAGTCATTAAACAGGCATGAAAAGACATACTCATGTTAACAAGTCCTGCCCTACCTCACCTACCTTCTTATGTACTTTCTTATTTTCCTTTTTGGGGTGTGTGTGTGTGTGTGTGTGTGTGTGTGTGTGTGTGTGTGTGTGTG
>LOEQ01000843.1:678472-691520 GCA_001685075.1 Bramus lutescens | reverse complement strand
CACACACACACACACACACAAGCACACACACACACAAGCACACTCACACACACAAAAGTACACTCACACACAATACACATCTGTGCACTCACACACAATTCATACTCAAATACACACACACACAGTCTCTCTCTCACACATACATGCACACTGAAAAGTAGGCAGTGCTTTCTGGATTTCCATGTAAATTGCTCACTTATCCTTGAAAGAATTTTTACAGAGTGAGTTTTTCCCCGTTTCTTTCTGTCCAGCCATTGCCCGTCTGAACTGAGGGCTGCTGAGAGTCTTCTTTTAGAAAAATAAAATACTTTACCATTCTTTTCTCACCGTACTCTCTGGCCTCGTCCGTCTTGGAACTCCCTATGTACCATCCAGGCCGGAGCTTTTTTCCTGATGCTGCTGGCTCATTCAAAGGATATTTGGAACTGGCAGCTTGGGACCAGTGTTTACAGTGTCATCTTCTCTAAAATGAAGGTGCATAACAGTCTATGAGGCCCCGAGGACATGAAAGAAATTACCTTGTCTAATGATGTGCTCTTTGCCTGGAAAGCTGACATTTGCCCACATTATCGTGTGGTGATGTAATGCTAATAGTTTAGCATGGCCTTATCTGTCTTTTCTTTTTTTTTTTTCCTTTTTATGATCAACATCATCAAAGGTTTAATAGATCATCATACAAGTAAAAGTGGGATGCAGCATCTTGGTGCCTGGTGGGTGCAGCACCCACTTTTGTGGCCCCGGGGCCCTTAGATTGTCTGACATGGCCACATCATGGTGATGGTGGCAGAACAGTCAGAAGTGTAATATGTAGACAGAACACCCTTGACCCATATACTAGCTGCCCTTGCTGGTTTAGACTGCTCTGACAGACTGGCTATCATAAACAGCAAACACATGCTTCTCATCCCTGGAGTCTGGGAAGTCCAAGATCAGGGTTCCAGCAACACAATGGGGATGTTTCTTGTTATTGCTGTTATAGTATAAGTAACAGCATTAATGTGACCGGTGGAACTCTATGGAAAGTCTTTGTGTCTTGCCAAAACCAAATTTACTGCCAAATAGGCTGGACATAATTGCATTCCACTACATTTTGGTAACAGCACCAACTTCCGGAACATAGAGCTTTCTGAGAATTAGGAAGATGAAGTGTCTTAAGGAAAGCCTCTTCTGCCCTTCTCCAATGGGACACCAATAGCAAGAATTATCGTGGTCACTGGGGCACATGTGACCTTCAGCATTCACTAGAATAATGGGACCCAATTATGACTGACAATTGGCTATTGCCCAAGTGACCCACGAAATGTATAGGCAACCTTTCATTTTACAGTCCTCTTAAAAGAAGGTTCCAACTGTTGCTGGGTGTCTTAAAGTCTGAGTTGTTCTGTGTGGCCTAGACCACCCACTGTGTGCTTAGGGTTCCAGTTTTAGAAGCAGGAGCTACTTCCAAAAGCTGCGCTCGGTGTGTCTTGCAAGCCTAGCACTTCGCGTTGTTAATATAAACTATTCTTAGACAATGGGCTCTGGACTTTCTTGCTTAAGTTGGAAGCTTTCTTGCAGATGAAAGTGCTTAAGTACAAATCAGACATTGAACTGGGGCATTTCAAGCCAGTCCCTGAGACAGAAGATGTGGTATGAACACAACCACCTTTAGTAACAGCAGCCTGTACTTGGTTTGCCAAACAGTCATGGAGTTCATTGTGGCAAGAAGAAAGCCATAATGGCCCTAAGGACACGATGGTTAAAGGTTGTCTGTGCATGCTCAATAGGCTTATAGAGCAGTTCTCATGGATGAAGTCATATCAACTACCAACCATTACAGATGTCAGTGCCACACAGTGGCTAGAACAAAATGCTATCAAACAGCAGAGGGCACGGCCATTCCAAGATGGCAAGGTTCAGGAAGAGTCCCCTCAAATGGTGAGGGTGTCCCTGGGCTGTAATAACCAGGTTAAAGAGTAAAACCTCACAAACACAGTATTAAGAAAAACAAGTGTGTCTCCCATGAGAAATTAAGAATGTGAGCCAAAAGTCCCTGCCCACAATCATTGTTCTAGCCATGCAAGAACTCACAGCAGCCACGAAAGGAGTCATTGAGTTCTCTCACACATACTAAAAAAAAGGGGCAAAGCACCTTAGCTTCCTAGGAATGAAAAGCTGAAGCCTCTCCGAAGTGCTTCCCAGAGAGTTCTAATAGATTGCCTTTCAAAGTGGCAGGTGTTCCTCACTGTTGCCCGAGAGACGCTTGAATGGCAATTTTCAGCCAAGGTGGAACACACACCTGTTTTGAACTCACTGCCAGCCAAAATGCAGCTAAGAGGGCTAGCCTGGGGCAATTAGCTCTTCACCAAGGCCTTGGCCACTGTGAGGCCCAGGGCCTATCATCAGGGTAAGGCAGACCGGGCCTGACAGGTGTGTCAAAGCAGCAGAGGGTGGACCAGGTCAAGACCCGGCTCCACCTGTCACCCAACTAATTCCCACTGAGATACCTGGGATGTCTATCCTCCCTTAGCTTCCCCTGCAGGGTCTATGGCTGTTGCTGTGTTTGCAGTGCGTGGTACTCTGAGCTTGGCATTGCATTAGATTTATGAAGACCATTTATTCCACTCAGTTTCAGTTGTATAATCAAATTCCTCTATGTGTGACCCGCTGGCCATAAGAAGTGTGGCTACTTCTGCAAACAATGTCTGCAGTGTGTGGGAGATGACACTCTTTGCACTGTCATGCTCGGCTTCATTTGAAAGCACCCCTTGTGCTAACCACATCAACATGGTCTTCCCTTCGTACAGCCCACGCTAGTAACTGCTGCTGCTGGCTCCGCACGTAGCTGGTGAGCAGCTGCTTCCAGGGTACCAGCTCTTAGCATCTTTTCTATCCATCTGTCTCATCCCGGGGTCATATTCAAGTCTCCAGTGGTTAAGCCAAAAGAGCACTGGTCACCCAACAGGTCACCTGCATATTGTGCTCATTCTGGTGAGTCAAATACTAAGCATTAAGTGACTTCTAAACCGTATTCTCACCTTTTCTGTGTTTTGAGCAGGTCCTTCTGATGCCTTTCTCATAACCATAAAGAAGCCACACAAAATAGTGAGTTTTCTCCCATCACCTTCGAAATACAACATGAAGTATGGGCAGAGCCTCGGAAGGGAGGGGATGTTTATCAAGTCACATTCGGTACCAGGGCCTATACCTGGAGCTTTATTCGAATCATCTCATTCAATCTACTGAGAAGCACATGGTTTTCCCACTGTGTGGAACAGCCACTTGTATAATCACAATGACAGAAATACATCAGGAACAGTTTGCATGACAAAAGATTTAGCTTAATTCTTGGTTTCAGAGGTTTCAGTCCTTCACTGGGGAGGAGGGAAGACCACAAGGCTTAGCTTCCAGCACCGAGGAAGCCGAGGCCAGAATGGGTGCAAGAACAAATACCCCTAAGAAGCCATTCCCAGCAGCCTACTTCCTCTAGCTAACCTCTCCCATCTAGAGTTGCCAGGAGCTCCTAAGAGAGTCTCACCTGCTGTGAGCCTAGGTTTGAACACATGTGCCTGGGGGGGGGATTTCATATTCGATCCCTATCACACAGGCCAGAAAAGCAGTCTAGAGATGAAGTGATTTGGCCCCACTAGTCCCTTCAGAGTCTGAACGCAGGCTGGGCTATCTTGGCTTGACCTCACCGGGCAGTTGGCTCTGGTGGCCATCAGGTTCCTGTGGAAGCAGCTGTGCACACATGGAGGCACACACAGAGACACACACACGGAGGCTCTGCAGCACCTGCCGGGCCCAGAGGAGAGCATGTCTTCCTAGGTGAACAGGCACCCAGTCTTGTCTCGCTTACCCTATGCTAAACTCACAGTTTCCTCCTCAGCTTGCATTTGCAAGTTCCATTGCATGCATGGTGGCCACAATGCAGCTCTCGTAGCAGCTAAAGGTTGAGTTCTGCTCTACCACTTATTGTATGAACCCATCTGATTGAGGTACCGATCCATGCCTCAGTTTCTCCGAACTGTGAAAAAGTAATGAACATAGAAACTATCTGTCAAGTCAGTTTGCGTGTGTGCAGTGCTTGAAATTGCACTTGGTGTACGGTGAGTATTGGGAATGTTGCTGTCGCCTGCTATTGCTACAGCAATAAGCATCACCATCTGAAAGAAACCTTGAGTTGTTGGCTCTGCCCCTTATTCCTACCTGTTTCTTTCCTCCATCTCAGCCCCATGTATTATGACACTCATATGTTCAGCCCAGAGCAGTTGCTTCATGCCTGGTCCTACATGATTAATATTTCCTGTCCCATCACCTGCACAACTGCAAGGTCTGTCTAAACTCACGTGAAATGTGTTGCCAATTAAAATCTGTTTATTTTCACCATTGCCCTGAACATCCATTCCTAACACCTTGGTCTAGAATTTTCTGTTTCACTTAACGTCCTATTGCTGTGAAGAGACACCATGACCATAGCAACTCTTATAAGGAACATTTCATTAGGGCTGGCTTCAGTTCAGAGGTTTAGTCCATTATCAGAATGGCTGGAAGCATGGGAGCATGCAGGCAGCTGCAATGCTGGAGAGGTAGCTGGGAGTTCTATATACATCCACGTCAGCAGGCAGCAGGAAGAGAGCATGAGCCACTGGGCCTGGCTTGAACATTTAAAACCCCCAAACCTGTCCTACTTCCTCCAACAAGACCACACCCACTTCAACAATGCCACACTGCCTAATAGTGGTCACCTCCCTGGTGACCAAGCATTCAAATCTATGGGGGCACATGGGGGCCGTTCCTATCCCAACCATCACACTCTCCAACTTTATTTTCCCAGGGGTGCATTTTTGTCCATGCCATCATCCCTTTTTTCATCTGCTCAGCCTTCTCTGAGAACGCTTGTAATTCCACATTTCCCTACATAGTCTAGTACAGAGGTTCTTAACCTGTGGGTCATGAAACAACCCTTTCACAGGGGTCGCCTAAGACCACTGGAGAAACGCAGACATTTCCACTATGATTCATAGCAGTAGCAAATCTGTAATTATGAAGTAGCAAAGAAAGCAATTTTATGGCCAAGGTTCACCACAACGTGAGGCACCATAATAAGGGATGCAACAGTAGGAAGGCTGAGAACCACTGCTCTAGGATGTCGATTTGTCCTGGGATGCTGTTCTCTGCTTTTGACACTCTTAGAATGCTTCAGTCTGCAGCAGTCTATGAGACTCTCTCTTTAAAATCCTTTCACATTTTTTCCAGTATGTGCACACACACACACACACATGCACGCACGTACACACACACACGCACGCACACACACACGCACATACACACACACGTCCTTGATCGTGTCTTTCTCCATCCTTTCTTACCCCCCCCAATCCCTTGTTCTTCCTAACCAGTACCACCCCTGCTTTCATCGTTCAGGTCTGTTTTTGTGTGTGGCTCACTGCATTCAATAGGGCTGTTAGACAAGCATTTTATAAGCTAATTAAAACACACTTTAAAAAACAGAGTTTGAAGGCAGGTACCTACCTATATGGATGAAAAAAAATGTTGCTCCCAGAAGCCATGAGTTATTAAATGAAAATCCCAGTGCCAGGTGTGAGATATTTCTATATGAATTGGTCGAGGCCCCAGGCGCCTCAAATCAGCACAGGTTTTACCATTGTTCTTAGTTGCCTGCCATGATTAGAGGGTGCTGTTGCTAAAGATACTGTACACTTTGCTTATACAGCATTGAGAAATAAAGTTGGAACTGATCTGGAAGCTTCCTTCATGCTAACTAGCCTTCATAGCGCCAAAAGATACTATGTAGGTCCCTGGAGGGGTAGGGGGTGGAGAGAGAAATCAATGATCTTGCCTAGCTGTGAGTCCTGCTGTAATGCTGTGATACTTTGAATGAGAATGTTCCCCATTGGCTCACACACTTGGTTACTTGGTACCCAGTTGGTGGAATGATTTGAAAAAGATTAGAAGGTGTGGCCTTGCTGGAGGATATGCATCACTGGGGATGGGCTTTGATGTTTCAAAAGACCCATGTGATTCCCAATGCTCCCTCTCTGCTTTGTGCTTGTGGATGAGGATGTAAGCTCTCAGCTGCTGCTCCATTGCCTTGCTCCCTGCCATGACAGTGATGGACTCCTATCCCTCTGGAACGGGAAGCCCCAAACAAACCCTCCCTTCTAGAAGTCACCTTGGTCATGGTATCCGTGATAGCAACAGAAAAGTAACTAATACAAATACAAACTATAATACCAACCTACTAGGCAAAACATGCCCACTGGTAATTAGTGCCATAACTGTTAGGGGGTTAACAACTACTTTGTGTTAGATCTGAGGTCTGTTCTACAGGAGTTCATGCTTGGCACTTGTCAAAAGCTCGCAGTTGGGGAGATCATAGACCCCAGGGTAGGGGTGTAGTACTGTTGGTTTGACAAACAAATATGTTGTCAAGCTTTCTTCTAAATATTTATGTTTATATCCACAGACTAGCGCTGCTTTCATCCTTACTCACAGAAACTTCTGTGGACAGTGGACAGCTGTGAATGTAAAGACTCATAAATGGCCACAGGACTGAGAATAAGTGACCATTGAGTCCTCGTCACTAAATGGGATGCTCATGAGATTCTTGACTATTCCTTACCCCCAACATTTGACAGAAGGCCCTGCCTAGGGTAAGTGTTTCATAAATGTTTGTTGATTGAAACTTTATTTCACATTTGAGGCTAGATAGACAAAAAGTTCCTTAGCCATTTTGATTTTAGGGAAAAAAAAGACAAAGACAATATCAGGATCAATATTGTTATATTCAACATACTTTTCCAAATTAGGTCTTAAGAGTGTTGTTGATTTTTTTATTAGTAATTTGAAATTACAGTTTATTTTCTAACATGCTTTCCTTCAAGGCTAAGCTCAGGTGTCTATGTCTAGAGTGAAATAGTCTGGGAACCTTGAAAATCTTGATGAATGTTCTGTCTTTTGTGGGAGCCCATCCAGGATTCTTGGATTAGCCTTCAAAGGGACAGGAAATCTCTATTATTGAAATGAAAACAAAATGGCTTCAGCTCTAAGAACTTCATCCAGGCTAAGAACTTGAGCCTAGGGGACTCTGTGGTTTCTAGGCTGGAGATAGAGCCTCTGCCCACCTGCTTTTTCTAGGTTAGACTATGGTGAGGAAGGAGTTTGTGTGGATCTTATCTTAGTCCAGTAACAAAAAAGATGTCTTAGAATAAATGAATCAAGGTTGAAAGCTACACCTGCCTATAAGTATACAGTCGTTTAGGTTAGAGCCTCAGAATTTGAGTTTGCAGTGTTCTGTGTTGCTGAGGTTGATGAACCTGGAGCCCAGCAGCTTGCATCTCTTTATCCATCTCCCCTTCTCCTAACTCCATGATCCAGGTCCTCTCCTCACCCTCCCTGGGGTGGCTGAGCAGGCACTACACTTGGGCTCTTGCTCATTAGCCTTGCCTCCCTAGAAAGCCTGAGGAAGTGCCCTGTGTTTACCCCAGAGGAACCCAGCTTCGTGCCTTGCCCCTGCTACCCCACCAGGAAACCACGTGTGTGTCTTTCCGTTTGAAGCAATGTTGAGCTGAGGCTATAGGAAGGAGCCCCACAGCCTTTGCATGGCCAAGGCCAGGAGCACCTCTGCATCCTGAGCTGGACTTTAAAGCTTACATGCCTAGTTGGACAGAGAAAGAGCTTACAGCTGAATCAGTTGCTGATCCTAACAGCTCAGTTGGCTGGTATTTTCCAAACCCATGTGTGTACTTGAGGAGCCATATCCTGGGTTCAAGGGTTAAATAAAAACGATCCCATCCAGCAGATAACTGCCACGGACAGGGTAGAGTTCTGATCTACCCCATGTGCTGGGGAGACACAACAGGGTGGTTTGTGCCCTTGACAAGCTCCTGTCTAGTGAAGGAGAAGAATGAGACCACAGGGGGCCTCTGCACAAAACAACCGTGATGAATAGTGTGTAAGAAGAGCATAAACCAGGGGAGAGGGCTGTGGGGGAAGTGGATGGAAACCTGGGGAGGATGTGGGAAAGAGATGCAATGATTCATTATGAGACGGAGAGAGGAAAGACACAGAGGCATGGAGCAGGGAGCAGGGTCTGGAAGGGAGCATCTGCACTTGGCCACAGTATAATGCACATGCCTGGGACTTGAGATGGGGAGAAAAATGGGTGAGGAAAGCCAGGGAGGTGATGGAGTAAACATAGACCTGGCAGGAAGGGGAACGAATGGTGTCCTCCAGATTCACACAGTGCCCAAAAGAAGAGGCTTTTCCTGTCTCCCAGAGCTGTGGCCATCAAGGCCTGAGGAGGAGGCTGGATCCCTGGAATCAATTAACTCAGCGGTAGCTGCTCTGATTGTCTTGGAGGTTAATGACACCTGGTCACAGGGCTGTTTGTTTTAACACGGACTGTTGTGTCCCAGTCAGAGGATTGATGGTGAGAGGCCTGGAGGCTGAGTGACATGCCAGCCCTGGACTATTTTCATAGGCTCCCAGCGGAAGTCCTCTTGAGTCTTGGCCTGTTTGTCTCCTTCATCCTGGCTCCAGACTGTCCGGCCCTTTGGTAATGCCCAAGGATCCTCCTTCATTTCCCTCTGTCTGAAAGGTCAAATATTTGGCTGATTTCTATCATCACACGATTGATCTTGTACTTCTGAAACAGAAGATATTATGGGGACTTTCAGGGTGTAGGCACAGAAGAGGTTCATGACAATGCCGGAGACGCAGGCCTCAACTGAAGCAGACACATACCGGCGTCTTTGTGAGCTTCTGTCATGCTCGGAAACAGCCTTCAGCCATAAAGGGAGTCTTCCAGAGGCTGTGAGAACCTGAAGTGGCTTGTGCCCCTAGTTCAGATCCCTCAAGTAACAAATGAGAAAGTTTAGGCCTGAAGAGGTCCCTGGGCTGTTGATGTTCCCAGTGCACTTACTCTGTGTGTGCTCTGCTTCCCCAGAGAAGAGATCCCAATTGGTTACCCAATGCCAAGTGGTCAGCCCTGAGATCATATACATACAGCTAACATTATATGGATTGAACATGTTGCATTTAAGTGTTTAGGAGTGTGGGGTGGGGAGTGGTGTGTGTGTGTGTGTGTGTGTGTGTGTGTGTGTGTGTGTGTGAACAATTAAAGAAAGAAAAAGGCCATGCATTGAGAATGGGCAAGGAAGGATGCACAGAAGGGCATGGAGGGGGAAAAAAGGGAAGGGGGAAATGATCTAATTATGTTGTAATATCTAACATTGGAGGGCCCATCTCACTGTGTTGGTGCCATCCTGGGCAGGTGGACCTGGGTTCTATAAGAAAGCAGGTAGAGCAAGCCATGGGGAGCAAGCCAGTAAGTAGCACCCCTCCATAGCTCTGTTTCAGTTCCTGCCACCAGGTTCTTACCTTGGCTTTCCCCAGGGCACTATGGTCTGGAATATGTGAGCCTGGTAACGTTTCCTAGCTTAAGGCCACAGAGTTTCTCATACAATAGAAACCTAAGACAAACCCCAAGCTTGGTTCTAGGCACCTGGTTGTTGCTTTGACGAATAAAACAATAAATAAGACTCATTGAGAGCTGATAAGAGAACCTAAAACTAAGTTTAAAACAACCGCTGGCAGTTGCCCACCAGAACTGCTTGCTGTGACCCTAAAGCTGATGGCATCACTTCATCCTACTTTCATATCATTGGGTGTTGGTCATAGGCACAAGCTTGGACTGGGCTGGAAGCTTCCTCCTTGTTGGGTCAGAGTACCAGAGACGCGAGGGGATGGCAGTCATCCACAGACTTGCTCAGCTGTGGAGCAATACTGACTGTCCGGGCAAGATGAGCCCAAGGGTGCAATTGTTACAAATCAGTCCTGGGGATTATCCACTGCTTTCTGATTAGATGTGATGCCCACGTCAGAGGAGGGAATATTATCTGATACCATAAGTCTGGGCAAAAGATTACAGGCCCTGGGGGAGGGGTGGAACCTAGTCCTGTAGCTTTGCTAAGTAGCCATGAAATGCTTCTTAAATTGTTTTCCAAATAACTGTTTATGCCCAAAGAATAGTGCTGCGGTCATCTTTGGTCATCTTTGGACAGAGAGCCTTCTCTGAGAGTGGTTAAAGGTACCTGTGTAGATCTGTAACTGCTGAATAGACAGACTTAATGGACATCTAATCATTCCTTTCATGGCTTGGGAAACAGGGAAGGGGTGGAAGGGACAAGAGAACTGGAGGAAGTCAAGGCAGGAAGGGTGGGAATGTTCACACTCAGGCACTCTGGATCTCAGCAACTGCCAGTTCCTCCACAAGAGCACCTCAAGATTAGGCCTGTCAACACTCTGTCGTGGAATCAGGAAGGACTTGTGGGGCCTTAAACATTTATATGCAGGCTTATATACAGACACTAGTTGATGGTGTGGGAGACATTTTCTTCAGCATGTAGCCCTGTAGACAGGCTTGATGAAATTCACTGGAACACACACAGACACACACACTCATGTCTGTGCACAGATACACACACACACACACACCGATGAAAGTGGAGAGGTTGCCGTGGATGGCCCATGCACAGCTAAACACTCACAGTTAATGTATACCCAGCATTTTACTGGTTAAGAGTCTCCGCATTCACCACTACCAGAACCGCTCAGACCAAAGTTCTGAGCAGCACAGATCTAGGGCAACAAATCTAAGTATTTAGCAGGCAGTTTGACTGCAACACAAGTTAATACAATAATAGGAGATCCTCTGTCTCCGACAAGGGCCTCTGACCTCCCAACTCACGGTCTTTCAACCAGGCTAGCAGGACAGGCATGAAATTCCTCCTGGGAGGAAATTCCTCTTACACCACCAGAAAGAGACTGTTCCCATTCCCATCACGCCACTTTGTCCCAGTGAGATCTCTCGCCAGGCAGGTCAGTACCGCAGCACCCAGAGAACAGTACTGAGTACAAATACTGAAGCCTCATCCCCCACGCCCAGCTTGCAAAGAACCTTCTGTCTCTGGGTAAGCCAGTCAGCAGGGAAGCATTTCTTCCTCAGATTGAGGATGTATTCTGCATCCAAAGTGAGTGGTGAGTTCAGCAGCAGGGGCTGGCCATCTGGTTGTTGGGAGCACCCCAAATGAACAGCAATGGCGCGTGTTTGGGGCCTCCTTGACCAGTAACATCCTGTGCCCGCCACTGGGGCTTTGGTTCTTGCTAACCCACCTGCTCCCCGCTCCTCTTCCCACTTCCATTGCCCTCATTTAAACCTTTAAGCCCAAGAATTCCTTCCCCATCTCCTTTTATGCCACTTATATTTTTGCCCCTCTAATTAATTTGTCTCAGGTTCGGAGATCAATAGTTTCCCTGTAACTTTTTATGGCCCTTCCATTTCGGTGAAGACTTCCACCACCTCATTCCCCCAGCTCACCCTTGTCTGGCCTCGAACTTTTCTGCCCCTAGTGTTCCCCTCTCTACCTTCCTTTTACCTGAATATTACCATCTCTCCTCCATCAATGTATTCATTCCTGTTTCGAGTTGCCAGCCAGCTTCCACAGGTGTTCCAGGTTAAACCCACAAAGCCGTAGATTTGAAAGTCGAATCCACCAAGGAGAGAGAACCTGTGGACTCTGTCTTTGTGGCCGTTGGTGACTTTACTACGTATACTATTTCCCAGTAACATCCATTTACCTACAAATTTTATAATTTAATTTTTCCTTATGGCTGAGTAATATTCCACTATGTAGAGGTGCCCCAATTTCCTTATCCAGCCATCAGCTGATGGGAATGCAGGTTGATCCCACTTCCTAGTTACCATAAGTAGACCAGCAATGAACATGAGTGTGCAATATCTCCGTAGCAGGATGTAAACCCTTGGTGTACAAGGTAGGAGCGGTACAGCGGGGTCAATAGCAGTTCTATTTCTAGCCTCTTAGGAAATCTCCAGGCTAATTTCCAAAGTGGTTGTGTGGGTTCATGTTCACTCCAGCAGTGTGTAAAGGCTTCCCCTTCCCTCATATCGATGCCAGCATTCATTGTTACTGATATTCCTGATCATGGCAATGCTGATAGGGGTCAAATGGGATCTCAGTTTTAATCTGTATTTTTCTGCCAGCTAGAAATATTGAACACTTATAATTTAATTGCAACTATTGTCCTTTCCCTTTCCCCCCCAAACCTCCCATATACCCCTCCCTGTTCTCCTTCAAATTCATGGCCTCTTTTATGTATTATTTACTAATTACTATTGTATGCATATGCATATTACTAAATATAAGCGGATGTTGAACACATGTTAAAGTGTTTACTAGTCGTTTCTATGTGTTGTTCTCAGAACTTTTGGTGTAGTCCCCTAGTCTGTCTTTAATTGGGTTTTTTGTTCTACTGATATTTAGCTTTTTGTGTACTGCAGACACTATTCTGTTGCTGATATAGCTGGCAAGGATTTTCTCCCAAATTGTGGGCTGCCTGTTTTGCCAGTTATCGATTTTCTTTAATATCCAGAAGCTTTGGGCTGTGTGAGCCCCACTATGTCAGCTGCTGCTCTGTGCACCCGGATTACTTCTCAGAAAGTCCTTGCTTATGCCTGTGAGTTGAAGTGCACTTCCTACTTCTTCTTCTGGCAGTTTCATAGGAGTTTGGGGGTAAGTTTTCAGACCTAATACCAAAGAATGGGCCATGAAAGACAGCCCAGGTTGGAACGTACTAAAACCAAAACACAGCTCCATGAGAGAGCCACATACTGGGAGAAACTATTTACAGCATACATGTATCATAAAATGTGAGTGAATTCCATTAAAGCTGTTGACAGGAGTATGTGCATCTTACTGATGGCTACACTGCTGAAGAAAATGTCTCCCAGCATCATTGACTATTATCTGTATATAGATCTGCATACAAATGTCTAAGGCCACATGCGTCCTTCCTGATTCTACGACAGCGCTGACAGGACTAATTTCCAAGTGTTCTTGAGGAGATACTCACAGTTGCTATGCGTTCAAGGGTGCCTTTAAAAGCAAAGCATCCAAATGTAAAATGGGGGGGGGGCTGGAGAGATGGCTCAGAGTTTAAGAGCATTTCCTGCTCTTCCAAAGGT
>LOEQ01000843.1:644725-655945 GCA_001685075.1 Bramus lutescens | reverse complement strand
CTCAGAGTCTACAGTATGATTTGCTCAGTCTCTCCTCAGCCTCAGAGTCTACAGTATGATTTGCTCAGTCTCTCCTCAGCCTCAGAGTCTACAGAATGATTTTCTCAGTCTCTCCTCAGCCCTCAGCCTCAGAGTCTACAGTATAATTTGCTCAGTCGATGACCTGGGCACAAATGTTCCATTTTTGTTTTGTCCTATGAATGGTGGGGGAGGAAAGGCTCTACCATGTGCATGCTTTCTGACTTTTCCCCAGAATTTCAGATAAGGAAATGAACATATTTCTAGTCTGTTCAAATGCCTCTTGTTTATATTCACTGGTTTTTTTTTCTTAGTATTATAGTGTGATGAATTATATAGTTTTTCCAATTGCATACAACCCATTCACTTCTAGACTCTGTCTCTCATTGGTATAATGGTTTCTTTTTTTCTTAAATATTTTCCTGATAATCTAGATGTTAGGTTTCTTTCTAATTTTAAAAACTTTCTTATAAAAACTAATAGGTATCAGAAGTAAAGCTATTATTATTATTTTGCTAAATGGACATCGTATCAAACTGCTTTTCAGTAGCATCTCTGCATCTGTAGATTAGCGCTGAACTCAAGTTAGCACTGCACTCAGGCCCCATCAGGGAAATTTCTTTGTCCAGTGCTGACAGCCAAGGCAGAAACTTACAGAACTGATCAGAGCCCAGAGAATAAGTGTGTGAGGAGTGCTCATCCACAGACGAGACATTCACGATACCCACTCCTCAGTGCTCGGGAGCCACCACAGAAGAATCGATGGAGAGATTGTAAAACCAGAGGCTCAGGAGGGCAGAAGCAAACCCATGTCTTCTGGACATGACAGGGCTGCCTGCCATGAACCCATAGCACCTGTGGTTGTCCACACAGGATCAACCAGTCAACCTTCCAACATAGAAGATGGGAGGCTCATGAGCCCAGACTACTCTCTGAAGAACTACTCAGAGTTGATGCCTTCTAGGGGAGGGAGAGTCAGTTTTCTTTAAGTGTGGCCCCTGGTAGTGTGGCCCACCTCCATGAGTATATGGGCAGCCAAAGTAAATTGTTCCCACGTATGAAATTCTTAAAGAATTAATAACAATATCATGCTAGAAACGTGTATTACAAGCCCTGGATCAAGCACTAGGGAAAGATAAAGGGAAGAAGAACAATTGATAAGCTGAGGAAAGAGATGGAGTGGAGTCAAAGCCATTGAAAACCATAGGCAGTGGAGAGAACGTGGAAGAAAATAACAGGAAATGAGGGTAACAGAGAAATCCTAATAAACAGGGCAGGAGCTAAAGCAGCTACATCAGTAGTAAGAAGAATGGATGTCTGCAGTCTGCAGGCACCACATAGAGGACAGGGAATGATGGGAAGCTGAGAAGGAAGAACAGGAAGTGGGCAGAAGACCTGTAAAAGGTCCAAGGGTCACAAACACACTTCCAAACAGCGTTGGAGTCAAAAGAGAAATTCGGGAATAATTTTACAAATTACAGAAAAAAATCTTAAAATATTTTGAACAACTACCAAGATGGGAAGAATACAGCAAAAGCAGTGTTTGCAGGGACATTTCTAAAAGCTCTTGCAAATAAAATTTAAAACAACACACCAAAATTAACCGGGTTTCTTAAAATGTGGTTAGTTATGTTCAGTTTTTTTTTTTTTCTTTTCTTTGGGGCCTTCTAGTCCACATTCGTTACTGAGATTGATCTCCGCTCTGCTCTTCTGTTTGGGGTCAGTTGGGGGCAGATTTTGAAAGAGTTATACTTACGTTTCAGTTTTCATTGTCATCTATCAGCTGATTCCTCACAAATGTTAACTCCAGGCCAGACCTCTGCCCTCTCCACCAGATCTGCCATCCTTTCACATCCTGCCTGGGATGTACTCAGCACGTTCAGAGCGGGTTCCCGACCCCCTCACACTTCCACAGACAGATCATCGTTAACCACGTGGAGAACCTGAGCGATAGGTTTCTCAGCGTTCACAGCTGGGCAAGGTTGTGGATGGCGTTTCTCCCCCGGCAGCACAGGCTGTACCTTCCGTCTCATCAAAGCTAGCCAGCAGGGAGGACGCTTTCATCAGGACCAGAGTTAGCTCTCTGTCCTGTGACCAAAGTGTTATCTGTGGTGCCTTTAGCAAAACAGATTCACCATCATGTTCTGGTGGGCAACAGCAGTAGCCCGCATTGCTTGGGGGTTTCCAGGGCACTGTTGACCAACAACTTGGGGAGTTACCCTGTATCTTACATAGTTAGTAATAAGCCTGAGCTGTTTGGCCAAGTATTTTGTAATTAATACTAAACCTCTGAGTGGTTCTTTAAAAAGCAGCTGCAGGACAGGGTGGAACAAAGAAATATCTGTTTATAATATCTAAATTCTTGAGAAATCTCTGGGCTGATTTCCAAAGTGGTTGTACCTGTTTACAGTCCCACTAACAGCGCTTGAGAGTTTCCCTTTTCCCACACTCTCACCAGCATCTGTTATCTTTGTTCCCTTAATTTCCGGCATTCTAACTGGGTTAATATGGCATCACAACAGAGTTCTAATTTGCATTTCTTTGACGACTAAAGATGGTGAACACGCTTTAAGATATTTTTAACTGTATTCATTTCTTCTTTTAAGAACTCTCTATTTAATTCAATAACTTGATTTTAAATTGCATTTTTTTTCTTAGTGGTTTTGAGCTCTCTGTATATTCTAGACTCGAATTCTCTGTCAGGTGTATGATTGGTAAGGATCTTCTCCCATTGTGTGCCTTCCTCTCTAGCAGACTGACAGTTTCCTCTGCAATACAGAAGCTTTCTCATTTCATACGGCCCACTTGATTGCTGCTCTTATTTCTTGGACAACCAGGCTACTGTTCAGAAGGTCTTTACCAGAAGTGTAAACTCTTATTTTCTATTAGAAGTTTCAGATATAAGATTTAATGTTGAAATAGATTTCTGTGCAGGGTGAGAGAGAAGGATCAAATTTCATTCTGCATGCAGAGACCCCCACACCCCCAGGACCATTTAAAGATGTTATCTTTTCTCTGATAATATTTTTTGGCACCTGCATCAAAATTCAGGTGGCTGTAGGCACAAGAACTTATATCTGGGTCTTTGAGTCTATTCCGCTGATCAAAGCGTCTTTTTTTGCACCAGTATGATGTTGCCTTACTACTATGATGGAGCAGTGCAAATTGAAAACAGAAGAGATGCCTCCCTGGAACTTATTAAGCAGACAGCCTTGCTGAATCAAGGGGCTCCAGGTTCAGTGAGAGACCTTGTACCAAAAACTAAGGGGAGCAAGACAGAGAAAGACATCTGATATTGACCTTGGCCTCCAAGTACGTGCACGCAAGCACATACACACATAAACACACACCTACCACACACTTAGGAGCAACCATGTAGTCAATCAAGGTTGGATGACATCTTTAGTTATTTTTTTCTTCATTGTTCTTCCTTTCTTTCCTTAGGTCCAGATTTCTGACCGATGTCATTTTCCTTCTCTCTCAGTATTTTTAAAACACCCTTTTCAGGTAATTCTATCAGCAACAAATCTGTACATCTTTGTCCTTCTGAATTTATTTTTCATTTCTCCAACAAAAGAGATGACTACGAGGTAAATAATTCCAGGCTACTGCTGCTTCTATTTTTTGAAATCCCTTAAATATGTTGTTATAATCTCTTCCTATTTGTGCAGTGGCTCTAGAGAAGCTGGCTTAAATTTGACTCCTGATCCTCAGTGAGTGATATTTCAACCTTTCTAGCTTCTTTCAAGATTTTTTTTAACTATTTTCTATACTTTGAAATAATATGCCCAAGTGTCACATTCTGGTGTATATTTTCCTTGCTGTGTTCTGGGCTTTTGGATCTGTGATCCTATCTGATATTAATTTGAAGGAAGTTCTCAGTCGCGTATTTCTCCCAATTCTTCTCTTTCTGGTATTTCCACTGTGTTTAACCTTGGACACTCTGGTTTTGCTGTTGTTTTTTTGTTTTCCAGTCTTTTTATGCTTTTATTTTAGTTTTGGGAATTTCAACTGAAGTATACTCAAGACCAGAGAGTTTCGATTCAAATGTATCTATTAATAATCTTACTAAAAGACGTACTTCGTTTCTGTTAGAAATAACTTCAGTCTTCAGCTTTTTGTGCGGATGTTCTGAGAATGCCTTTCTCTGCTCACACAATCCATCTGCTCTGAATGCTGCCTTCCCTTATCTTTTAGAGCTCTTAATATGTTCAACATGACTGTTCTAAACCTCCAGTGTCATAATTCCTATTTTGTACCTTATCGGAGTTTGGGTCCAGTGTTTACACTGTCTCTTCCAAAATGTACTGCCTTTCACTATGTTTTGAATTTTTCTTGATAGACTAGCACAGTGTGCTGCTGAAAAAGAGAAACTGTGGCAGACAGACCTTTCTCAATGCAGTGCTAGGGTGTGCAGGAAGGGTGCAGCCTGTGACTGATTCTCCGTATTTTACTGCGCCTATACCTCAGACTGTGAATTTTCTTACTCCTTCCCTTAGGCAGAACTTGAAGATAGCCAAAGTGGTGTGAAATTGGGCATTTCCCATCCCCATACAAGCTGGATTGTAATAGAACCACAGCAGGTTAATTTCTGGTTAGCACTTTCTCCTGAAGAAAAATTTGAATACAAAAGAATGCTCTGATGTATGTTAGAATGCCCCCCACTCCCCACTGACCCAAGCAGAAGAACAACCTGTTACCCCCAAAACCAACAAACAAATGCAGTGTTGTTAATCCCACCAATCGAGAATGAGTCCACTACCACAGTTTAAAACCAAATTTGAAACTAGCTTTAATTAAATACTGGCCAGGTGGATGAACTCTGGTTATGTCCATGCCCAGGTTCCTGGGAAATGGCCCCAAGTCAGGGTTTGCTGCAGCTTAAGAAGGAAAACCCATAATTCATTGCATTTCCCCTCAGGTCCAATCACAGGCAAGCATACATCCTGTCATACCTCCAGTCTGCATCCAGTCAGGGGCAAGCATCTATCCTTACATATTTCCTGCCTGTGAACCACCTGCTTACAGGTGATCACCCACATCCAGTGCAGACGGGTCAAACAAACTTCTTTAGGGAGTGAAAACATGCGGTTTGTTATCTGCCATAAACAAAAGCCTCCAGCATTTCAGAAGCTATCTGTCCTTGGGAAAGGCACTTGCAGACCAGACCAGAGGCATTTTCTTTCATGGATCTCTATGGCATAGTCATTAAAACTTAAAACTCTAGTTCTGGTTCTCACTTTCAGATCAAATTCCCACTGGTTAGGAAACACCTATAATTTTAACACTGCTGAGAATAAGTTAGCAGCATCTAGATAATTCTATAGTGTAAGATCTATCAGAGCTCAACTCATTTTCTTCATTGAATTATAAGGATAAAGATTATGGATTAAAGATATTAGTCAACATTAATTTATGAGATTTGCTTACTATTTTATTTTATTTGTTTTTCAAGATTGGATTTCTTTGGGTAGCCCTGGCTGTCCTGGAACTAGCTCTATGAACCAGGCTGGCCTTGAACTCATAGAGATTCACCTACTTCAGCCTCCTGAGTGCTGGGTTTAAAGGTGTGCACCACCACACCTGGCCCTAAACTTTTCTTTAATTTCTTTTCACAAATTGGAAGCTTAGCTGGGTAGACTCTTTCCCTGAGGTCACCACCCCTTTTATTCCACTTATCATTAGGCTTTTATTTAATCTGTTGATCTCTTTGAACACAGAACTTAGCTCCATCCCACTTCCATTTCCTCCTTGAACTGTACATTTTGTATCTTTCCTTGCTCAGCTTGCTCCTTTTCATTATTGGTCTTCATAAGACTGAGCACTAAGAATCCCACAACAGAGTCTATATTAGGCTGTTTTGAGATTTCCTCTGCCAATGCCCAAACTCATCAACTTAACTTTGGGCAGATTTTTCAGACAAGGAAAAGGGCAACCACATTCTTCACCAAAATATCACAAGAACAGTCTCTAGGCCACATACTCAAATTCTTCTCTTCTGAAACTTCTTGAGCCACGCCCCCACAGCTCAAATCATTCGGCACCACTGTCTTGCATACTCCTACTACTATGGCTCATTAAGCCCCACTTAAAGCATTCCGCTGCTTTTCTAATCCAAACTCCTAAAGTCCACATCCCTCCAAACAAAAGTACGATCAGGTCTATCACAGCAATACCCCAGTCCCTGGTAGCAACTTCTGTCTTAGGGTTTCTATTGCTGTGAAGAGACACCATGACCATGGCAACTCTTATAAAGGAAAGCATTTAAATAGGACTGGTTTGGAGTTTAGAGGTTTAGTCCATCATCATCATGGCAAGAAGCATGGCAGTGTGAAGGCAGACATGGTGCTGGAGAAGGAGCTGAGAAGTCTACATCTTAATTCACGGGTAGCAAAAGTGAATGCCACACTAGGCCTAACTTGCGCATTTGAGACTTCAAAGCCTGCTGCACAGGGGCATACTTCTTTCAACAAAGCCACACCTACTACAACAAGGCTCCACCTACTCCAACATTGCCACTAATAGCCACAAGCCCTAATAGTGCCAGTCCCTATGGGCCAAGCATTCAAACACATGAGTCTGTGGGGGTCATTCCTATTCACAGACATTCCTATTGCCACAGTGACAGAGTCTGTGAAAGGATCTGAAAAACTACTAACAAATGATCTAGAAGAGTCTTCATCAAGGACAGAAATTTCTAATGGCCCAACCAAAGATCAACTGCTAAAGTCTACTCTTTCCAGTACTGCAGAGATCACAGCAAAAACAAAACACTTCTTTTTGATGTTGAAAGAAAAGGTTAAGTTTACCTTAACATGGTTGGTATCATCAATTCAAAAGTAATTATTCCTTGCTCATATCAAAATGAGTGGCAAGTCTACAAGAACTGACAGATGGAAAGGCAGTTGAACGACACAGATTCTACCTAGGTGGGTCTTGGAAGAAAACCAAATGCTAGCATAAATCTTTACAATGATGAAGCTCTCTCTTCTAGAAACAGACATCTGGCTTTCACCCACAAACAAGCCAAGTCAGTGCTAGATTTCAAGGTTCTTCTGAATAAGATAATGACTTACTCGAGGACATTATGGCCAGCCAATCCTGAAACCCTTCTGTGATCTGGAACAGGAAGACTCCCAGGCCCTTCAAGCAGATCCATAAGCCTGCATAGCCAGTGGCTCTCATGAGCTATGAGAAGGCAGGGAGCTCCCAGCTTCCGGCTAAAGGAATCTTCCTGCTGCTGGCAAGATGGGAAGCATTGTCTGGCACTCACTGCGCCTCTGAAGTTTCACTTGTTGTCAGTAACACTTTGGCACATCCTTTCTTTATGGACATAACAAAGCAGTGTTTCTTCTACACAGCATGGCATCTTTGATGCAGCCATTGCATCAAGGAGTTAAGGTCTATCATTTAAACAGGGCCTTTGCTGCAACTGAGGGAGACACTGAGCAAACTCTGGTGGCATGCTGGAGGGGCTGAACATCTGTGATTACATCAGAAGGGTTGCCGGGATTTGGGGTAACATCCTTAAGGAACCTGTGACTGACTCCTGAATAAAACACTGGAGGTTTGTCTGTGTCTTCAAAAGATTTACCAAAGAAGAGAAGGTTACAAAACCCAGCCAGGCTGTGGTAGGAAAGGCGAGAGGCTTTCACCAGGCACTATGAAGACTCCTATAGGACGTTCCTGGGTTTCTGACTAAATAAGAAATCCCTGGAGCTGGGACAGGATCATAGTGCAAGAAGAGGCCAGATAAAGAAGCTGCAGTGCCTGGAGTGGTGGCCTTTAGCTCCTGCAGTCAGGGGGAAAGTTTCAGGTGATCTCTGTGAGTTTCAGGCTAGCCTGGTCTACATAGCTAGTTACAGGCCAGCCAGGGCTACACTTTGATACCTGACTCAAATACAAAACATATTTATTTTATTTATAATCACATAGACATTTAACACACAAGGCAGTTGTCTCTGTGTTGTCATAAACCAAGCCGTGGCAGGGGAACTGAAGCTTAGGAACTCCGTGTCTGACAGCTACAAGACAGGCCTCAGGGTATCTCAGGGTATCTTTCTTCTTTTTTTCTTTTTCTTTTTTTAAATTTTTTTTTTATGATAGGGATTCTTTGTGTAACAGTCCCGGCTGTCCTAGAATTCACTTTGTAGACCAGCTTGGCCTCAAATTCACTGAGATCTGCCTGCCTCTGCCTCCCAAGTACTGGGATTAAAGGCGTGCGCCACCACCGCCCAGCGTGCCTCTGTATCTCTTACACAAGGTCTGAGACACTCTTGCATGTTTTCCTTAAGTGGACACAAGAATATTTTTCATATGCCTTTTTATTTAAAAACAAAATCTAAAAGACGTCTAGGGGAATCAAATGTCCATTAGCAGACAATGAATGAAATATGGCCCATCAACAACGGCTGGAAAATAAAATAACTATAGCAGCACCTAAGCTGGACCGCCAGAGAGGAGACAGCAAGTGGAAAAGCCAATCCAGAAAGCCCCGGGTGCTCCATTCTACAAAACTAACTCTGTCAAATTGACAGGGTGCTATTTAGAGGTCCAGGCCCTGCATATTCATAAAGAAAGTGAACGGCAAGGAGACTTTCAGAGTTACAGCCACTTCATAGTAGGAGGGGAACATGATTAAGGAGAGCGCCTCAAGGCTCTGGATGGCATGGCTCTTATTGCAGGTATTGGGGACAGGCATGCTCATCCTCATGTAATCATCGGCTGCTGATTCGTCGTTCTTACACCCTTTCCCGCCATTCAGAGAAAGACCATCGAAGTTAAAGGGCTAAGGGAAGCATTTCATCACAGCCCTCCAAGTAGTGATTGACAGAAATCCAGTGCAGGGTCAGCTGATAAAGTCTCACTCAGCTGGGGAGCCTGCTTTAGAGAGGCAGCAAGTGCAAACAGGGCAGGAGGACAGAGGCATGCATGCCCTGGGGATGCAGGAGCCTGTGGAGTCTACAAACACCTGCTTCTAGGCGCAGTGCAAGGAAGTCAGGTATTTGAGCAATAAAGTCGTGTTTGTCCTTAGGAGACGTGGACTACTAACAAAGGTAACACAGGGGCCAATAAAAGAGGACCAAGAACAATCTCCCCGGCTGGTGCAAGAAGTCGCCTTCGGCTTCCTCCCTTGACACAGGGACAGGCTGACAGAGTATCTGTGTCTGCATCTCTGCTCTTCAAGCTCACTGAGCCCAAGCGTCAGCAAACATTTGCTGACTTTCTGTTGTGTGCTTTCCCTAGGAGACAGCCAAGGAAGCAGAAAACTGAATGAGGCCCAGGTCCATCTGCAAAGTAACTCACAGTTTGGAGAAAGAGAGAAGAGCCATGAGGGAGAAAGCGATGCCAAGACAGGCAATCACTCACTGGGCCAGTCTCTCCTTCAGTAAGCTTTCATGTGTCAGTCCTTGGCTGGCCTCGGGGGATAAGATCATACATATGAGGTTTGTGCAGCCTTCAAAGCCTCACATCCTAATTGAGGGAGGCAGGAAGTTGTGACAAAACATGGAAGTTTGGTGATAAATTTGTTCAAAGGGTATGAGTGGGCCAGAAACATGACCTAGTGGAGGGAAGGACTGAGAGCGGAAGTTTGGGGAAAGCTCTGGGCTAAAATGGTACATAAGCAGGTGTGGAATACAGCGACAGAAGTCCCCCCAGAAGACACAGTGTATAATAGACACCTAGGCCAGAAGACAAGTCAAACAACCTTGTGGTGGGAAAGCCAGGCAATGTCCTCAGCTTTCCGGGGGAAGATGGGTTTTTATCTAAAGGCAACGAAGACTTCGGAGAATGGCTTGACAAGCTGACTAACACTCTAGCTGTATGGAGAATAGTTCTGGAGAAGCCAAAATGAAATTGGAGGGGTCCTTGATGACCTAGAGAAACCAGCCGGGGCCAAGATGCAGGATTTGCTTTAGGGATGTGCTTGTATGGAAGGTTCTGAGATGCTGATGGGAGGTGCGTGAAAGCACAGAGTGTAGGTCTGCATGTGTCTTAATCATGATGGAGGGTCCGGATTGCCGCACTGCTAGATGGTAGGACAGAGATGCCTTTCCTCCAAGGGCAGTTAAGTTCCTATAAAAGATGGTGAGATAAGGAGGGATGAAGATGCAATGATGGACCGGTACAGGATCAGCATTGCCTTCCTCCAGCTTGTCAAGCCCAGCGGAAGGCATTTCCAACATGTTACAGCCCATCCTTGCTCTCCAGGGGAGCATGGTAGAGAAAGCACACCATGGTCTCAGTAGATATAAATCAAATGCAAGGTGGCCGACAGGAGATTTTGCCTAAATAATAGGTCAGACCTTTTCAGGCTCCATAAAAAAAGAGCCATAAAGATCAGTATCTCCAAAAACCTGAATTCCATTTTCCACTGAAGGAAATTTGAAATCACCTGGGGCCCCTGTCAACTTCTTTTTATTGGAGGACAGATGGGGAGGGATGTAGGCCATTTCTCATTCAATCTGTGGATTACAGAATCTCAGATCCACAGATGCACACTGCTAAGAAGGATGTATGGGGTCAGTCTACCTGACTACTCCATTCAGAAACTTGAAATACATCCCATCAGGAGTATTGCAAAAAAGAATTCCCTGACCGGCCTTAGTGGACGACAGGCAGGAGTAGTTAACACTCAGGGAGCGCTCCCGAGAAGTGGAGGAAATGAAGGAGACCTTCAGAGGCCGCAATGGAGGCGTGCAGAGTGTGAAGTCACCAAGGGAAAAGCCACCTTGGCATTTAGGCTTTCTTTGCAAGTTGGGCGCCTTAGGCTTTGAAAAGGTGAGAGGCTCTGTGGGAAGTAAAAGTAAGCAGTTTAAAGGAAAAAAATCAGGAATTGAAAAGCAGATAATATACTTAGCCATCCTACCTGCATTAGTGAGAAAACTTGCAGATCAAATACATTACAGAAATCAACTGAAAGTGATTTCTATGGCTAACCATACATGAATCATGATTAAATCTAGATTAGGTCTGATAAAATCAGTAGACATGGGTAATGTGCCCACAATCACAGTAGGATGCAGAGTAGAAACAAGACAGTGGTCATCAGGGCATCATTTCTTTCTGGGAAAGAGTCATTTCAACAAAGGCAATTGCATAGCTATTTTTATTGTGGTGATTAGATAGGTAGATAGATACATAGATAGATAGATAGGTAGGTAGGTAGGTAGGTAGGTAGATAGATAGATAGATAGATAG
>LOEQ01000843.1:607227-631932 GCA_001685075.1 Bramus lutescens | reverse complement strand
TTGTTCACTCTGAGGACCATCTGGTATATCTGTGCAAGTCTGGCCACTTCATCCTCAATTCCCAGCTTATAGCATGTTCCCTCACCGCTATGTAAAGTAACTAGCATCACCTACTTGACCGTCTTTTTCTGCTTAACTTGTCATCGATACTTGATATTTTCTCTTGTGGTAGCTAGATTGTTCTGGTACTGTACCCTTTCTGGGTCTACCACCATTTGCCGAGCTTTGCTAGAACAGATGGAGAAAGGGTGTGATCCACGTAGCTGAATGCCTTGACTCGACTGGCGTGGGGAAGGAATGAATAAAGCAGAGACACCAAAGAAATTATGGACATAGACAAGGTGGGATTGGGTAGTCTGTACTCCAAAGGAGCCACATCAACCACTGCACCAACCCAGCCAGGAGGAAGCTGTTGCTGCTTTTTGTACACACTGGTCAATAATTCATAAGCACTTGTGCTTGAACCAGAAGAAGGCTTTGCCAGCTTCCCATGGGTCTAAGGCCTTCGTCCTAGGAATACACATCCACTCAGGATTCCATCTGACTTTGCACATTCAACCATCAGCCTTCTGAGATCATGCTCAAACATCCAGTCACAGTGGTCTCCCCTACAGATGTTAACTCTCCTCATGCCCCTTCATTTCAGGAGGGGCTGGGAACCAAAAGTGCATTTAACAAGCCTCGGCTCACATTCCTGACAAACAACATCAAATGTCCTGAGGTGGACAGAAGTGTCCTGTGATAGGATCCCTGCACAGCTCTACATGAAACCCCACAGCTTGGATGAATCATTGAGAATGTTCTCCCTGGACCTGAGGATGTAAAGACAGGAGATCTGGCTGTACAAAAAGTTATAAAAGTTTGTTGCAAGGAACTGCTTGTTTGTCCTGGCTGCCCAGAACTGAAATAATCACACAGAAACTGTATTCATTAAATCACTGTTTGGCCCATTAGCTCTAGCTTCTTATTATCTAACTCTTACATCTTAATTTAACCCATTTCTATTAACCTGTATATCACCACGGGGTCGTGGCCTACCAGCAAAGTTTCAGCAAGTCTATCTCCTGAGGTGGATCCATAGCGTCACCTGACTCTGTCCTTATTTCTCCCAACATTCAGTTCTGTCTTCCCTGCCTACCTAAGTTCTGCCCTATCAACAGGGCAAGGCAATTTCTTTATTCATTAATGGTAATCATAGCACACAGAGGGGACTCCCACATCAGAAGTTTACCATGGAAGTTAGGACAACAGAGGAGCTTCATCATCACTAGGGAGTGACACGGCACAGGAAGGTGAAGTGCCTGGGGGTCCTTCAAAGTTCTAGTTTCCTAATCTATCTTTGGGTTATAGGGTATTGCATTAATCTGGGTTTTGGTTTTCTTATTTGTTAGTTTGTTTTTGTCAATATAACAAAATACCTGCGCTTAGGCATTTTATAATAAAAGGGGGTTTATTTTGCTCACAAGTTAGAGATTGAAAGTCTGTGATTGGGAGGCCCAGACCTCTGTTGGAGTTCATTGTCTGTAGCCCAGCATTGTTGAGGATATTGCGGTAGGAATCACCTGGCAGAGACAGAGATCTTGTGGAAAGACAGAAAGCTAGAGCAGTCCATGGGTCGGACTCGCTGTCTTAACAACCCACTCCTCAGGGGACTAATTGGAATCACTAGGACTTCACTGCCTCTTTTTGAATGAAGCACCCCCTCCCACAAAGGCCTCATTGATGTGGGATTCCCCTCTGTATGCTGTGAATATGTTTTATTACCATTGGCTAATAAACAAGATGTTTTGGACCAATGGCTTAGCAGAATACAGTCAGTCTGGAGGAGGTATATAGAGAGTGTAGGCAGAATCAGAGAGATGCCATGTAGCAGCCAGAGGAGAAAGATGCAAGCTACCAATGGGAACCTTGTCAGTAGGCCACGAGCCTCGTAGTAAAATATAAAATAATAGAAATGGGTTAATTTAAGATGTAAGAGCTTGATAGGAATACATTAGAGTCATTGGCCCAGCAGTGTTGTAATTAATACAGTTTTCTATGTGAATATTTCGGGTCAGGACAGCCGGGAATGAACAAGCAGTCTCCCACACCTCATCACCTTGTACTGGGCCCAGTATTGGTTCCACCCATATTATGACATTGAGGATCAAGTTTCCAACACATGAACCTTTAAGGGATAAATTACATCAAAATAGTAGTAATAGAAAACGTAAGTCCACGGCATGCTAATGTATCCAAAGGTTCAAAAACCTGAACGAGATCTACATGAACTGACTTGAAAAGATGTTCATTCATAGGAGAGGGTCAAAGAGCAAAGCCTCTGGATGGTCCCATTTGTGGTTATGCAGAAATAATGATATGAAAAAAATTATTTCAGAAGAAAGTAGGTAGGACCATTCAAAAGAAAAATTTTATTTCACCTAATATGCGATCTATTTATAAAACTACTTTTCTGTTTCTCTTGTGCCAGATGAGCACCGTTCAGTGTATGCTTGCAAAGGACAGGTTGAGTTAACACTCGGACTGTGCTTGGGGAGCACAACACTGGCTTGGGAAGGAGGGACAGTGAGCCTGGAGTGTCAGCACTCCGCTTCACCCTGGAGAAGCTGTGGTTGAACAAGCTGCTGTGACTGTAATGCATCCTCCTTGCAGGACTGAGGCAGCAGAGGCAATGCGGATCAGGATGGCACTCTGTCTTCCTTCTCTGCCTCCTTCTTCTGCTCCAAAGTTCTCCTCTCTGGACTCGAACTGGAAAGCTTTGTGAGAGAATTGGGCTTTTGGAGTGAATACCAACTTTCAGCTAACTTTCATTCCCAAAGCTGGGAGACATGTAACCTTAAGGGTTGTTGCTTTACTGGTGACTCTGGAAAATGGAAAGCTAGTCCCCTGAACCCTCACACTGATTTGGGGGTAGGGTACCCCCATCCTATCTCCCTAGATACAGCTCAAAGACACCTTTCCATTTGTCTCTTGGTGCCTGAATGGGAAGACAAAGTTGGTGACCACTGTTCTCACAGGAGAGATTGCAAATGAATAGCGAACCAATGGTTGCAGGCACTCCCCACAGCTGCCTGTGCCTGAGTCTGAGTCTGTGCAGTGACAAGTCACATAGTGCCCTGGGCCAGCAGAACTCACTACCTGTTAGTCTCAGGAGCTGCTCAGTACAGATAAATGAACCTTACCACAGAACGGGCCCGTCCAGCTGACACAGGGCTTGCTTTGTAAGCTGCCTTGTGTGTACCTCATCTTTCTCCTGCCCAACTCTTGCCCCACAGTGATAAGCCCTGCCCTAGCCAGTGCAGGATGACAGTCACATTATGTCCCCCCAGGACAGCACTAGCAGCGTGTGTCACCTCTTCACAGCGGCCTGCAATCCCCAGCCTCAGATGAGATAAACATCAGCGTGAGGAAGATCAGCTCCTCGATAAGTCAAGCAGGTAGGTGTAGCAGCAGAATCTCTCACCAGGCACCTACTGCTGCCGCTGCTGGGGCAAGCCTCCAGGAACTTGTCAAAGGGGTCATCGCCTCTTTCCAATTGGTCCTTGTTAACCTTTGCTGGAAATTTAACTGGCACCACCTTGGGGACAGCATGTGTTTATAAAATGATATACAACTGCAGACATTCATCAGCTCTGTCAGTGCCTTTGGAATGCTAAACAGTGGGACGGCCCAGTCAAAATGCTTCTGGAGCTAATCCCAAACTAGCTTTTCTATGCCCTGCCAAGAAAAAAATATGAGTGCATTGAAGGTTTTATGGTAACCTCTAATCTCACAATTAAACAAGCGTCTGAAAGAAGGGGACAGTGCATTATATTTTAATTGAAATGCAGGAACACAAATAAGCACCTGAGTCCAGGAACGCCTCTAGTGACAAGCCCTAATGCACCTATGTGTTAGCCCTAATGCTCCGGGTGGTATCCGTGAGCTTGCTGTTTTATCAGGATCCATGGCCAGCCGTCTGAGGGATTGCTTTTCCTGGGCCTTGTTATTACCACACCCACCATGTATAGAGCATCAGAATTCTATGAGTAATTGAGTTCAGGGCTTAAGCCTAGCTACAAGAAATGAGTGATTCCACTGGGAATTCCACTGGGAAGCAGAGATCTGCAGGCGGAAATGAGGGGAGCGCCTTTAGCCCAGTGTCCCAGGAGGGAGGAGGAAGAGAGGGGGAAAGGAGGCTGTTTAGCTCCATCCGTGGAGAGCTGTGTAAACCAGACTCAGCTTTCCCTCAGAATACCCTGTGGCATCTCACAGTGGCACATCTGAAATGCCCCCAGAGAGGGCCCCTTCTTGTCCTTAGTTAGCAGGCGGCACGCGCATGCTTGGGATGCCAGTGCGGACAAGACTCCTGCTGTGGATTGTGGACTAGGACAGTGTCCTGAAATTGGACTGTTTTTTCCCCTTCGTTCTCTGAAAATGCACACAACACGTTTGGCATTGCTGTGACCTAAGAGTACAGGCCAGCATGGAGCTTCCTGAGTCGGCACTTTAGACTGGGTTTCCTTCTTGCCATTTTCTGTCCCTTTCCGTAGCTGAGAATTAGAACTCATTTCTGTTGACAAAACCTCAGATCTCGGACCTCATATGAGACAAGGAAGGAGCAATCTGAGGACACAGACAGCTTCTGGGTCTGGTGGCTGTACCGGGACAGGCCTGTAAAACCGTGGCCTTTCATTGTGCCGCCACTGTCCCTCAGTGTTATTATCCGCAAGCGCTTCACACCCTGAACGCAGATAACGAGATCAGGCTTGTTTTCCTGAAGTCAGGCAGACTCTCCGTCTGCAAAGAGACCCAGCGTGGAGATTTGCCTGTCTGTGGCTTTCCTCAGCTGGGGTCTGAGAATCTCTATTTTCCCATCCCTGGCAGTCAGTTAACCACAGAAGCGGTGACACGTTGCCCACAGCAACTCTCCGGCCAGCAGCTGTTTCCCTCGCTGTTTAGACGCTACGCATTTGCCGTACTGGATCTACTCCTTGGATTTCAAGCCTAAACCTCGCGGTGGCAGTCAGTGTGGTTTTAAGAGAAAGTGTGTTTTCTTTTTCTCCTCTTTCAGCATTTTGGCAATTTGTCATCTGCTTATCTCTAACTACTAGCAGAGGGGCCTCTTGAGAGCCATCCTGAGCGGCAGCACCAGAGAAATGCTCACACAGGGATTAGCAGACACCACTGTCTCAAAACATTTCCCAATGTCGGAGCACTGTGTATGGAAATGTGAAGGTCCTGGTGGTTGAACGGAGTTCTTTGACTCTGAAAAGCTGGGTTCAGGACTAAGGGCTAGTTCTGGCTGGGGCTGAAAACCACCATACTCCTGGATCCGGACACTTCTGTGCCCTGGGACAGGTCGGATATGGTCTGCAGAGCCCTTCTGCAGGCTGTGACCATCCCTCCACCGTCCCACAGAATTCAGCTCCAATCCAGTTCAAGCCAACATTTATTCTCATTCTTCTTCGGTTTGCTTGTGGTACCCACCTTCTCCTTGCCCGAGACAGTGCAATCTCCTGTCAGCTTTCCAGAAAAACAATTATACATCTGCATTCAGAGAAAAGTTTGAATATATTCTTTACAGCATTGGAAAAGCAACCATTGCAAACAACTGATCTGTCTGTTGAAGGGAGCTGTACCAGGCAGCAGTTAAACCAAGACGTGGTTCTAAAGGTGCTAAATGTGTTCATGAATGACCCAACACACAGAGGAAAAATGAGTGTGAGAGAGGAACATGTCAGGGTTTCTTTATTTTATTTTATTTATTTATATTTTTATGTGCTCTGCATGTACATCTGCAGGCCAGAAGAGGCCATCAGATCCTAATACCGATGGTTGTAGCCACCATGTGGTTGCCGGGAATTGAACTCAGGTCCTCTGGAAGGGCAGCCAATGCTCTTAACCTCTGAGCCATCTCTCCAGCCCCAGGATTTCTTACGAAGAAAAAACTTCAAAGAGCATAGAAATTCATATTTTTATTGAAAATAGATTTATTTCATACAATATATTCTTATTAACATTTCACCCTCCCCAGATCAGCTCCACACATTTTCTTTCTCTATCTCTCACTAGAAAACAAGCAGGCATATAATAATATTAATAATAATAATAATAATAATAATTTAAAAAATCAGAATAGGATAAAACAAACATTAAAAAGAATCAAATAAAAAGCACAAGAAACTCAAATAGACAGAGATATATTCATACAGACAAAAAAACATAAAAAACAAAATCAGAAATCATAATATATAAGAAAAAGACTTGCAAGGAAAAAAAATGCCCAAGCAAAGCATTATGAGACAAAAATCCTCCCAAAACACTGCTAAGTTAGTTTTGTGTTGGCCATTACTGCTGGGCATGGGGCCTGCCCTTAAGTGTGGTTTGTATGTCCAGTTAGACTCCACTGGAGCAAATTAATCTTTCCTTTGCAAGTGATTATCAGTTGGAGATAACTTCTGGGTAAGGGATGGGAGCTTGTGTCTACTCACTCTGTCTGCAGTGGGACTCCATTTAGGTTAGACAAGCACAGGTCTTGTGCATGCTGCTATGGTCTCTGGGAGTTCATATGAGCATCAGTCCTGTCTGCCATGGGACACCATCTAGGCTTGACATGCACAGGTCTTGTACACGCTGCTACGGTCTCTGGGAGTTCAAGTGGACATTGGTCCTGTTGTGTCTAGAAGGCCTTGTTTTCATGGTGTCTTCAATCCCCATTTCCTCCCACAATCTTTCTGCCTCTTCTGCGGGGTTTCCTGAGCTCTGAGAGGGGAGGGCTTTTGATGGAGACAATCCCGTTTAGAACTGAGGGTTCCAAGGTCTCTCACTCTCTGCACGTTGTCCAGTTGTGGGCCTCTCTATTTGTTCCTATCTCCTGCAGGAGGAAGCTTCTCTGGTGATGGCCAAGGAAGACACTGAGCTATGAATATAGCAAACTGTCCTGCGGGATTATTTTGTTGCTACGTTCCCTTTATTAGAACGGTAGGATTTAGCTTTCTTCTGGGTCCACGGCATAGCTAGTCCAGGGCAGTGTCTGACAGGCTCCATTTCACAGATGGGTCCTAATTCCAGTCGGATAGGGGTTGGCTATCCCAACTCCCTCTGTACCACTCTTACACCTCTGCAGCTTGCAGGCAGCTGTAGACTGAGGACTTGGTAGCTGGGCTGTATTTTGATCGTTTGTGTTTGTCCGCTTAAAGGGATACATCTGTGCTGTCTGGAAGTTTACAGGATATACTCACACATTGTAAGTAAATTCTGAAAGATACGGGGCAAAGAAACTGACCTAGGATACACAGACTCCTGCAATACATGGATCCTAATCCTTGGATCTGGTCTCAATTCCTTCTCTTCCATCTAAAGAACTAAGCTTTTGCCCACATTATCCTCTCACCACCTGGCTGATACTCTCCATCATTGTCTGTTCTTCTTTGGTCTTTAGTTGTCTTCTCAATGCAGGGCACCAAACCCTCATCTCGCTGAGGTCACCTAAGAGGACACTCTCGGAACTCTGGACCCTGTCCCAACTCAGCCTTCCCTGTGCGGGCCCCCGACTCTTTCCTTCTCTTCTGCCACTCCCTGTGCTACAGATATGTATGTTTTAGAAGTGTCATTTCCCAAGAGTTTTCTACCAATGCTTTCATGAGAATCACATGAAATGAAGGAAATGGCCTGGAAAACCATGCCTTTGCTGCAAGGTTAATAGACACTTGATAACTGGCCTTTTCTCTTAACTCCCACCTCGATCTCTGGAGAAACACACTATTAATTTTCATTTTTCAGTCCTGCACATTCTTTAATCAGACTAACCACTAGCAATGTAGGCCTTTCTTCTATGACAAATATCAGATATCTCCATAAACTGTCTCCATAGCACTGTATCTCCTAATTAGTGCTTATATGTGGAAAGGGTTCATTTTAATCAATTTGTGCCACTTCGTTAAACTATTTATTATCAGATTTATGATAATCTTGAGTTTTGTTCCATGGTATTGAGATAAAAATTTGAATGTTCTTTTCAAAAAAGTTTTCTTTTTGTTGATAATTATCTTATTATTTTATTGGCTTCAAAGCAACTTGAAATTGCTATGGCCATAGAGGGCTCTGCTGCTCTCTTTCCTGGTTTTTATTTTAAGAGTTGCATGATGATCTGCTTATAAAAGCATAACTTTACCAGAGTTCATAGCCAAAAGTTTCTACTTTTGTCCTTTGAGGAATTTTTTGGAATGAAAAAATAATGGGTATTGATTTTCATTAAATTATTTGAGCAGTTCTTGTTTTTCGTTTTTGATTTTTTTTACATTCTGTTACATTTCTTACTCTAAACCTTTTACTCACTGGACACATCAGACAGGCTGAAGGTAAAACTGTAAGTTTTGTGTACTATAGGAGTCAAGTCACTTTTTATCATACTATTTTGTATCTCTAATAGATACTTGAAAATTATGGATTGGATCTAGAGGCTGTAATAAATCTCTACATTTTTCTTATAAAACATAACAGATAGGCACTTAAATCCCTCTCTTGATAATGATATTAGGGTTTAGCTTTCTAAGTAGTTTTTTGGCATTCATTTCTTGGGAGGGCACGTCATGATGAAGACACGGCCTCTGTCCTATATGAATCACCGTGAACACAGGTCCAGAGATGAAGACTTGGCTACAGGTAACTAACTTATTTGAGGAAGGATTCCAGAAATTAGGATGTGGCTCACGCTCATTGATATAATGCAGCCACCAAGTGGAAATTCATCCACTTTCTTTCTTCTGCAGTAAGGAGGCACTTGTTCATCCTGGCCACCCAGAACCAAAATAACCACACAGAAACTATATTATTCAAATAATTGCTTGGCCTAGCTCTAGATTCTTATTGGCTAGCTCTTATATCTTAATTTAACCCATTTCTATTAATCTTTATATTGCCAAATGGCTATGGCTTACCGGATAAAGTTCCGTCCACCTATCTCTGGCAGGGCTACATGGCTTCTCCTGACTCTGCCCTTATTTCTCCCAGCATTCAGTTTAGTTTTCCCTGCCTACCTCTATTCCCTATGCAAGCCCAAGACAGTATTTTTATTGACCAATGGTATTCATTGCACACAGAGGGAAGTCCCACATCCTTCTTCCAAGGTCAAAACTGTAGATCTTGGCATCAGAGATGCTTCTGCAGAAGTGACACCTTAGGTATGCCTTGTTCTTACAATACCAGTAACACTAGATGAGGTGGCAGCCCATGAGCCACCAGGCTCTGTGGCGGTACAGTGACGGGAAAAGATATCCTTGTTTTTGTTTGCCGTTCTTCTCCCTCCTCTGCCTCTCCTTGTCATCTCCTTCTTTCTCCCAAGTAATATCCCCTTTTTTCTCTTTTCTTTAAAACAATCTTTTCTTATTTTATATACCAATACTAGCTCTGCTTCTTCTCCTCCTCCCACTCCCTCTTCCTTCTTCCCAACCCACCCCTCAGAGAGGGTAAGACCTCCCCTATGGGGAATCAACAAAGTCTGTCATATCCCATTAAGGCAGGACCAAGGCCCTTCCCCCATATCTAGGCTGCACAAGGTGAATGGGCTCCAGAAAGCCATCTCATGTCCTAGGGATGAATCTTGATCCCACTGCCAGTGGCCAACAGGCTGCCCAAGCCACAGAACTGTCATCCATATCCTCTTTTCTTTTGTGTCATGTGTTTCATTGTCCACTCTCACCTCTCTAACTCCCCTCCATCTTTTATTTAGATCAGTTTCTCCAATCTCATAGTCTTTTGCTATATTCACTTCTTACACACATTCTACACTATATTTACATCTTACACACTCACACACATCCTGCACTATATTCACATCTTACACACACACACTCACATATCCTGCACTATATTTACACCTTACACACACATACACACACATACTCACACATCCTGCACTATATTCACATCTTACACACACACACTCACATATCCTGCACTATATTTACGCCTTACACACACACATACACACACATACTCACACATCCTGCACTATATTCACATCCTACACACACACTCACATATCCTGCACTATATTTACATCTTACACACACACACTCACACATCCTGTACTATATTTACATCTTACACACACACACTCACACATCCTACACTATATTCACATCTTACACACACTCACTCACACACATTCTGTTTCACATCTTAACACACACACACACTAACACACATTATGCATATGAGCAATGTGATGCTTTTCTTCACTAGTCCGTTTTATCTTACTTAACACGATGATCTCTACTTTATTTGCTTTCCTCTGTTCCTACAGCCAAATAAAAGTCTGCATTGGTTCCGGACCACATAGTCTTTGTCTACCTGTCTGCTCATGGATATCTAGATGGGCTTCCTGTCTTTGTCACTATGAATAGTGTAGCGATGGACTTCTGCATATATGCACCTATCTCAAGCCACAGTTACTTTAATATGTTTCTTTCTTCTAGAGACATGTGTCAGGCACTTGTTTCTGCCCCCAGGAGAGCACCTGGAGTGAGCTGTTTCTTCCTGCTGGCATCCTGACATCACACCAATCCCCATTCCGGTGTGAGTTTCACATGAGACATGCTTACTGCTCATGCCATTGGCAGGTAGACTGAAGAGGCTGCAACATTAGGGGGGATAGGGCGGCTTTTGCATCCCTATCACTTCATAAACAAGTTTTAAGTTTAATATTCCATGCTTTTAAATCATCCTGGGCTGTCCCCAAAGACTCAAGAAACACTAACTGCTTCCCCTGAAATCCCCTTACATCAGAGAAACTGAAAACATACTGCCTAAGTATCACCTCTGGGAATGGATCAGATACCATCAAATACCATGTTGTTCCTGCATGGTCACTGCTGGAGGACAACCGAGGGCTTTTGCTTTCTGAAGCAGACCAGGGGCTTAGGCGCTGGCTATATCCCTGGATCCTATTTGTTCATAATCATGCATGCCACACAGGATTGAGTCTTTGAACGCCAGAACCATGACCTTTCTACACACTGTTCTGACTCCATTTTTCTCCCTCAGGCCTTTGTTTGAATATTACTTCTAGTAGGGCTTCACCAAACACTCTCCTCAATAGCAACCCTGCTCAAAAATGCTCCCTGGATGATTTCTCTGACTTCTGGGATTTTTTTTCATAACAATTTTTTACCAACTGGTTCCTTACATACTTAATTCATCTGTAATCAGTGTCCTTGCTAACACACAAGGTCCAACTAGCTAGTATTTTTGCCAGACTGAGTACTTGCTGAAGCCCTAATGCACAAGGCAGCACCAGGAATGTAGAAATACTCGATAATTTTTACAGAATAATAAAAAAGAGTAAATGAATATATGACTAAAATAATTGCTAATGTCCCTATTTTTCTCAACTGATGTCTTGAGACATAGAAACTGGCAATATCAGCAAACGCAAGGCAAAGCTAGCAGCTCTTGTGTAGGCTGGAATAGACTTAAGAATAAGTGAATTATTAGCATATCTTAAATTATTCTTTTGATAGACGAAAAGGGCTGAGCCATATAGGATAAAAGCTACCTCCAAAGAAAGATGGCACTGGAGGTCAGTGCTCAGGAACCCTTCCCTTCTTTTAGGCTATTTACATGTTCACCACTGAAATCTCTAAGATCAGGGATTTACTTTGCTCATAATTGCTAAACACAGGAAACAGCCCAGTTGCTCTTCAGTGGATAAATCATTAAACAAGCTGTCAGCATTCTTCAAAGGAATAGAGCCAGTAGAATGGAACAAAGGAGAGGAAGGGGGAGAGAGATAAGGAGAAAGACAGAAAGAGGTAAGGACTTCCATGTCTGAAGGCCACAGAAGTGGGAGCTGGTGGTGTGGGTCAATCTGAAATCAAAATTCACAAAGAGACAATGGTTTGATTGAAACCTGAAGGCAGGAACAGCCTGAGGCCGTGACTTGGAAACCATTGGATGGAAAACATCTCTTACTTGAGAGACAGTGAACAGTTTTGTTCTTGTCAAGTCCGCAACTGGCTGGACAAGGTTCTCACATATTCTGAAAGGCACTGAGTCTGCATGTTTAAATGTTAATTTCATTTCATCCGCAAGAGCGTTTCTGTGACAGAAAATTTGGGCACCTGCAACCCAGTCAAGTTAATGCACAAATAAACCGGAAATAAAAATAAACACTGACAGTTGCTTTGCAATGAAAAGGTGAGGGCAGAGTGGAAAACCATTCAGTAGAGCTTGGGTAAGTCTCAAGCTAATTGTGCTACATTTTAAAAAGTCACAAAAGGTTATGCTCCGTGGTGTGATCTTATTTATATATGATATTCTCTTTTGCAATACTTAACTGCCTACCACTGAGCTGCCTCTCCAGCCTTTGGACTTTTAAGATAGGATCTCACCATGTAGTCTAGTTTGTCCCCTAATTTTCTATCCTTCTCCCTCTGAGTTCTGGGTCTTAAAGGCTCTACCATGACTGATTCCCATAGCATTTATACATGATGAATAAAACCATGTGATTGTAAAATAGTTTAGCATATTTGCAGTTGGTGCTTGTGAGAGAAGGGAGTAGGTTAGGTTATAACAGAATATAATAATATGTATAATATAATCTGAGAAACTGATTAAATATTATATCCTAGTAGATATAAGAACCAATTTACACAAGTGATAAAATAGAATGGAAACACACACACACGAAAAATCTGAGAACTCAGAATATTGATGCTTTTTGTTAGTGTCAGTGTCTAATTGTGATATTGTACTTAAGGTTTTGTAATCTGACACCACTGGGGGAAACTGGGTAAAGAGTATATATAGCATTTTCTGATATTTACATATGAATCTAAAGGTACATTAAAAACAAAACATTTAATTTAAAAATAATTCATTGGCAAGGATAAAGAATCTGCAACATTCCCCTCATTTGGCTGCTATTCGGTGTTCTTTCTGGAACACACGGCCACCAAAAGTCAAAAGAAGAAAGACCAGCATCAGGGTCTCTGGCTCCTCCACCAGGGCCTATTTCCAATTCTTCTATTTCCTCTACCTCTGTCTGCTTCTTCTTAGTAAATGTAGGCAGGTTCCTGGTGGACGTCCTTTCTGAACTCTTTATTTCCCTTCCACCCATTTTTCTCTTGGTTAGTTGAGGGCCCTGTCCCCTTGGCTATCTGTCTGTGACAGTGTCCTCCATCTGCCTTGCTTCCAACCATCATTTCCTCTGCCAATCCCCTTCCTTTGCTTCAGCTGTCTCTCCGGCCATGCACTTTGGTCTCTGAGACGCCTCCTTAGGGGCTGGACTTCAGCTTATCCCTCCTTTTCCCCACCATGGACAGCCGTGCTCCCACTGCGTGCCAACAGCCTGCCCTGTGCGTTTGTTCCAGCCATGGCATGACGTCCCTTCCCCTGCCCCTCACTTTGTTTGCTCTCTAGAAATCCCAGAGTGAGCTCTGAAAGTGCTGATGTCCTGGCTGTCCACCGAGCTTTCTGAGGTAAGTGATCTCGTGGGTAACCTGGGTATAGACTATTTAAAGCTCTCCAGGTTGTTTCTGGGAAATTTGGAAGCCACTGTTCAAAAGCTTCCAAATCTATCTGTCCACCATTGCTTTCCTAGTGCCGAAACAAAGCCTTATGTGCATTCAACAGTAAATGTTTATCATGGGAGTGATTTATCAGTATCTTCTTGGAAACTTTTAGATCACAGATCTATGAGCCTTTCCAGGTACAAAGCTGGGGAGAGGGTAGCTCATGATCCTTGGGGTGCAGCCAGGCCTTGTGGCAGTGGGCCCTGTTCTTTCCCCTGAGGCAGAGGCCCAAGAGTGCTGGTCTGGCTCACACAACCTTCTCCTGTTCCCTGAAGCATTGCAGACCCAAACTGTAGAGCTTGAGTTTGGCAAACTTGGATTTTTCCCTATAGAGCGAGAGCCAGGATGTCAGATCCAGTGAACTGTAAAGGAATCCACATTCTGCAGATGCTGGCACATGTGTTCTGACCATGGCTGACATGCTGCTGCCAGCTGTGAGTACTGGGCGTGGAACGAAAGTGTCATTGGTGAGGACAGTCAAGCCCCAAGTGACAGAGAAGGCCCAGCAGGGAGAAGCATGCCCAGCAGAGAGAAGCACACCCAGCAGAGAGAAGCACACCCAGCAGGGAGAAGCATGCCCAGCAGAGAGAAGCATGCCCAGCAGGGAGAAGCATGCCCAGCAGCCCCATGCCCTTGCCTGATGTGCTACAGCCAGATGATTTTACTGTCCTGACTCAGGAGAAAAAAAAAATATTCCAGTAATGCAGATGGGAAGGTAGGCTTGCTTCCTCTCATTGAAATATGTTTCCTTGATTGGAAGGGTTGGGATTGGAATCCTTTGACATAGATAAACTAATGATAAAACAAATTCTCAAAAATAGCAGAGAATTTAGGACCCAGAAACATCATCAATGACCTCATCCTACATCTGAAGCTATTTAGGCATAAGCATGGAGGAATTAAATGTTCGGGGTTCTGGGTCAAATTCCTAGTTGCTGGCAGATCTGGGAACAGAACTCATAATAACTTGAAGAACATTTAAAAAAGCCTGTTTCAACAATTTGCACCAAGTAACCACCGTGATGGAATTAGTTCTTTCATATGAAGAGACACGAAGCACAGAGCTTGCTTCCTCCCTCTCTCAGCCACAGGAGAAATATAGTTCTAAAATTGCTTTGAGAAACCACTTTATAGTTGACAGTGGTGTTTTTATTCTGAATCAGTTGTGACTATTGAGAGATGTATAAAATAATTATGTCAAGTTTACTTAAGATTTGAAATATGAAATCAATATGCTTAAGTAAGGCCTATTGCTTTAAATTTGATTTGAAAACATCAGGTAAAACATGCCCTACTTAAGAAGTTACTTACTTCTTAGTGATGTCCATTGAAAAGACCTGGAACAGTTAAAATCCCATAGCAGTGGGTGTCAATGATACCCCAATTATAGTTTCTAAATTTCATTTTTTTCACCAGAATATCCAGGTGACTTGGAAGCTGGAAGATGTAGCTCTTTGTCAGGACTGTTGCTGTGAGCTGGAAGCACCTCTGTGGGACGACAAAGATGCCATCTTCATTCTGAAAAGGGGTGGAGACAGGGAAGAGACGGGCCCACGTTCTGGGACAGCTGAAGGGTGCTGCCAGCTCCTGGTTTTCCTACAATTTGTAGTGGAGTCATGGAGACAGAAAGAAAGGAAGTGAGAGGAATATAAGACGAGAGGAGACAGCTCTCAGACACAGTCTCATTCTGAGATTCCTGGAGGCAGGATCGCCATTTCAGACTGAGGTAGAGGAAAGAGCCAGTGGCTGCCTGTTTTGCTTTTCTAATCTTCAGATTGAACCTCAATATCTGACTCTGAGTTTTTGGTTATCATGCTACAGTGCTGCCATGTGACAGAGAGGTTGTGTACCTGAACCTTCAGAGGACCAACACACTGAGCCAGTGGGTTGTCCTGTGCCAATCTCGGCTCTCACAGTGAAGGATGGGGAAAAGAGGTGGTTGAATTTAGTCAGACATTAGTTTACTTTGGGTTTAATTTTAGCATTTGAATGAGAAAAATACTTTCAAATACTAGCAATGAAGCATTCAATGGAAATTGAGACATTGAAGACAGGGCAGAGACTATGAACACTGCCACAACTACACGGGTTAAAGTAGGAATTCTCACTGTCATCCGAGACATGCAGCATCAGCATCACACAGGACGTGGGTAGAAACTAAACAGAGCTTAGTTCTGGTGAGGAGAGGAAGCCCGGCAGCTTGCAACACAAGGACCTTCAAGGTGCCGCTGGTGCTCAAAAATTGTTGAGCAGGCAGTAGAAAGGGTAAAAACTCAGGTAGTGTGACTTAGTAACAGAGGACAACCTTGTCACCAAGAGGGTAAAGGGGCAGGTAAGGGCTGATTAAGGGAGGGAGGAGTAACTGAACAAGGACTTACCTGATGACACCTGATTTTTGAAAGGAAAGGAATGGGGAGGACTATGAAAATGAGAGCTTCTCAGTCTTTCTAAAATAAATACTACTGAATATCTACATTATACATCCTGATAATAAACACACACACTAAAAAGAGACTATCTTGGCCTTTGTATGGCCTAGTGGTTCTCAATCTTCCTAATGCTGTGACCCTTTATTACAATTCCTCATGTGATGATGACCCCCCAGTCATAAAGTAATTTTATTGATACTTTGTTGGAGGAGAGGATTTGTTTGTCCTTGTGGCCCAGAACCAAAATAACCACACAGAAACTGTATTGATTAAAACACTGCTTGGCCCATTAGCTCTAGCTTCTTATTGGCCAGCTCATATTATTTTAACCCATTTCTATTAATCTATTTATTGCCACATGTCAGTGGCTTACTGGGTAAAATTCCCAGTGTCTGTCTCTGGTGGCTCCATAGCGTCTCTCTGACTCTGCCTTCTTCCTCCCAGAATTCAGTTCTATCTTCCCTGCCTACCTAAGTTCTGTCCTATCAACAGGCCATGGCAGTTTCTTTATTCATTAACCAAGAAAAGCAACACACAGACAGAAGGACCTCCCACACCACTACTTCATGACTGTAATTTTGCTACCGTTATAAATCATAATATACATATCTGTGTTTTCTGATGATCTTAGGTGGCCCCTGTTAAATGGTCACTCAGCCCCAAAAGGGTCATGACCCACAGGCTGAGAAGCTCTGGTATAGCCTAAAGTCTAGGAACCAGAATTTAACAAGCTAATAGGCAGGTAAATAACCAGGACAATACAGGCTGTGTGGCAAATGCCAGGGATTGAAGAGGTTCATGGGCATTTGATTTAGATGGAATGTACATGAACACTATTGCAAATAGCCTTTCAGGGCTGGGGAGGGGAGGGGAGTAGAACAAAGCCAGCTGGGCTCTGGAAGTGTGTCCTTGGGCAAGGGCTGATCCTGAGAGGGGAGAGGAACCACAGCCTACAAAAGGGAAGAAATGACACTGTAGTCTTCACTGGGAGCCTCTGGGCCCATGGGCCATAGAAAAGACTAGAATTTAAACACAAGAGTCATTTCAGGCTTTGAGCATAGGAGTTGCCTCATCCATGAAATACACAGAGACATCCCCTGAGCAATACCAGCAAAGCCTTAGGATGACATGGAATGTCTTCAGAAACACCTCTCTGAAGATGGAAGTTACAAAATAACCCCACACACTAGCTCACAATTGAGTATAATAAGGGATTATTTATTTAGGGGTAGACTCACGGATCACAGTCCTCAGATCACAGATCACAGGGAACAGGAACCGAATCCTGCAGCCGGAAGAGAGGGAGAATGCTGGCTTTACATGGGCATATAAAGTATAAGAGGCCACGCCCAAGAAGGTGGGTAACTTAAAGGATGCTGGCTGTAGGAATTCCTATAGCATCTCCCCTTTTGTTTAAATAAGAGAGTTCTAAGCCTAATACAAAATTATATACAATAAGAGCAAATACCATATATAAAAATTAGAATAACAACCAGCATAAACAATATCAAGCAAAGAAAACATGGTAAAAGTTTCAAAAATTATTCTATCCTAAGGTTCTAAGTTTTATATTAGAAATAGAGTGGCTAAATTATAAGAGGAAAATAGCTATAACTATCTAATCTTCAACCCCATCGAAGGCCTGAGAAGGGAGATAATATTACTTGGGTAGGTAGGAAGTGCAATCAAGCAACTTCCAAAATGTGCAATAGATGACAGAGACAAATGCACCAGAACTCTACTGGTCTGGGCAGTCGGGTATGAACAAGCAGTCCCTGCCTACAGAATGGCATGCTAATGTGGTCTAGAACATTTGGGGTTGGTGCCCACCACTCACTTAGGGTCTGGATGCTCATGTGACCACTCAGAGTTGGGAAGAAAGTAGCTGAGACCATGCTCTGCCTCAGCGTCTCCCACCTGGGCAGGTGGTCCGATCAGGTCAGCTAGGAGTGCACAGGCAGGAGAACATGGTGGATTCCTGTTGCCATACACAGATATTTCCAGGTAATGCAGTGTGCTGCAGGGCAACTTTAGTTATTACTCAGATAAAAAGAGTTTATGTGCTGCACACTCCTCAGAGTTAAAGTGACAAGTGCAGCTTCTACCTGGTGGTCTCAGAGCTAGCAGTAATGGTACCTCCACCATATTGAAAGGCAGAGAGAGGTGGAGCCAGGATCCATAACTGCTGCAACCAAGCTGCTTACCATTTTAAAAATGTTCCTGGTCAGAAAATAACTACAGATATGCAATAAAGACAGATTCTGACAAAAATAGACCTCTGAATGGGCCGCAGTGTGTTTAAAAAAATGTACATAGGCTTGGGGGCTTGGGAGACAGAAGAAAAGGAATATAGACAGTTATAAAAAGAAGAAAATGTTTTTTTTAAAAGTAAAGTCTTTAAAGAGACAGAGTACAAACAGTCATAGATTAAAGGAGTAAAGAAAACTAAGCCACATAAAGATGGAATATACACAGAGTCTGATTATGTATATTATTGTGTTTTCTTTGAATTTTTTGACTGTGAAGGAGCTAAGTACAGAGAAACATTTCATTATATGGGCTGCTAAGCTAAACCAACATATGTATTTTAAATGTATCTTGACTTCAAAATTTGTGTCTCAGGATATGTTACTTTGGAAAAGAGGTTGTACTTTTGTTTCCACAGAGGATGAGAACCTGTGGGTTCCTTCTAGACTAATATGATTTGATCAAACAAGACCCCCTGAAACAATGGCCCATATGGTCCAACATCCATGATGGCTTCAGGACTGCTGCCTAAGATGGACCTACTACACAGGGTACCCTATGACAGACCTGATTGACAGCACCCCAAATCAGCAGGAAGTAGTCTAGACAACAATGCCCAAATTTCCTAAATGATTGCTTATAAATGTTTGGTTACATTTAAAGGTGGATATGCTATAGAGATGAATGCTTTTCATTGGTATGGATCTTGGTCTATTGATACAAATTTCAGGTCAATTTTGTTATATGTATTTCTGCTCATGTTTAAGGTATTGTGTTTTTTCGGATCATTTAAATATGTAATGTATAATTAAAAATAAAGATTTATAGACAGTCATTTATAGTAGTCAAACTTGTAATCATGTTAATTAGGATTTCTAGATGTACAGAGATTTATTTCAGATAGATAGCATTCTTCAAATCTTTCAAAGACATACAGATGTCATTTAAAATGTTTAAGATATTAGGACTTTTCATGACAATGAGACACATCTGCTACTGGCAGCACCAGTATACTTCAAGAGGAAGATGGGCATTGATGAGGCTCCTTATGGAGTTTCTTAGCCATTTGGGCAAGAAACTGCTCTTGCCTGGACTGCTTGATGTTATGCTGTATGAACTGAACATTCAGGACCCACATAAAAATAACTGATGAATTTGCCAAAGGGTAAGACCTCCTTCGGGGTTCCTGCTTTATGAAAGAGTCTGTCAGGCATTCTGCAGGACACGGAAGAAAGCAACTGATGGACTTGCCATTACAAGGCAGAAAAGATCTTCGGATTTCCTGCTTCTTGGAAAAGCCTGCTGGATATTATTGGACTGTAGGCTGAAGATTGGAAGCCCCAATGTTACATGAAGAACTTTGGGTGACTGTCCAGATGATTTCTTGAACAATGTTTTTAAGGTTTTCTCTGTAAACATAAAATAACCTTAAGTTTTTCTTTGGGGTGTATAAAGGGCGAACCTAAATTTAATATAATGTGTTTAGATCTTATGACTATGAGTTCTGGGATGATAAGCAGTGAGAATAAAAGAACAGATTGCCAACCCTGGTGTCAAGCTTCCGGACCTGGGCCACATTTCACTCCCTGGGCCTCCTGAGCATGCACACTATTGGCTTCCTGCTCTTGGCCTAAGACTGAGCTCCAGCACGGAGCAGACCCATCTTAAGTGAACAGAGTCCTGCACTCAGCTACCGTGCCCTCTCCTTAGACACAGTCTTGCCCTACAACCTCCCGTGCTGTGAGAGTCATCACAGAGGACAGACTCATCCCAAGGCCATGTTCACGCAGTTAAGCAGCCATGGGTCAGGTGCTCAGCACTGGGCAAGGATTAGGCTACCCTCATTCCCCATTCTTCACTGCCCATTTCCATCTGTGAGCAGGTCTAAGTCTGTTCCTCAGAGTGGGGGAGCTGAAACTGGCTGAGCAGAGGCTGGCAAGATGGCTGCAAGTCTTCAAGGTTTTCCATGTTCATTACTCTAACCCAATATTTATCCTCCTCTCAGTGTACGAGGCAGGCAAAACCTGGAATGGGATTTGTGGAAGGAGGCCCTCAAAAGCTCTTTGAAAGCAGGGTTTCCTTCCTATTTGCTACAAAATCAAGGTGAAGCCTCAGAGTTTGCTGTTCCTGTGGATTCGTTTATCCTCACTTCAGGTCAAAAGCTCTTTGATGCTGCCTGGATCTGTCTGCTGATGACACGGGCAAAGCCCTAGACAGCTTTCTCCTCTGGCTTCTCAGAGGTGTCACCACCTGCCGAGGCACTCAGTGAAGCCCATTGAGTTTCTAAGTCAAGTCTCAGTGTCTGGTGCTCATTAGCATCTTTGTAACAGGAGCAGAGGTTGGCTTACTGTGGATAAACATGGCCCTGAATTTCCTAAGACCTTCACATGCCGCCAGAACATTGTCACCTTCTCCAGCTTGGGTTCTGGAGGCATGGCCCTTGCTTCCTCTGGTCTAAGCCATCAGCAGCATCACAACTCTGCCTGACACAAGCTATGTGGCTCTGTAGTACTCTTTCCCACTGGCCTTGGAGCATAGCAGCCACCTCTTCCAGCAGCTCTCTCCTGGTGACCAGCCAAACACTACTATCCTCTACTCACCCAGAGACAGAGCTGATTGAAGTACCAGTATCCCAGGGATACTGTGCCCCACTGCTTGGGTCTAAATATGGCTGACTAAGGCCATTACTTCTTTGATAAGTCATTTCTCCCATTCAAGGTCACAACATTGGAGTTCCATGAACTCTCAGTAGAATCGCCTCAGGCCTCCAGCCATATCATGAATTGGCCTGGACCCGCCAAACTATGAGGAAGCAGGGAGTCATCCAACCCAGGCAGGCTAATACCAATGCCTAATATCCTAACCTGGCTGAATACTAGCCTAGGTTTCTATGGCGTGACACTGGAGCACAGCCTGTCCTAACCCACCCTGGGAATGAGGTGGCTGCAGGAAGCAATATACACCAGTGAGAACTGAGGGAACCCTCCTCCCTCACCACACTCCACACTCCTAACTCTGTAGCCAGGCCTGTATCATGCAGAAAACAAACTCAGAGTGGCCATCCTTTCCATGGTATGTCTGGGGAGGAAACAATGCCCACAAGCTTGTAGCATAAGCAAACAGGACTAAAATATAATGGGAAATGAATTTTGTGTAAAGGTATTACAGTTTTGGATTTCATCCACAATGTCACATGGTGTTATATTTTCATCTTGTGGGCTTCTGATAGTCTTGATGCAAATGACTATATTTAGGTCCTGGTCTTTGGGTTGCCTTCCCATCTAGGGTGGGCCTCCCCTGGCTATCTCCCTCCCCTCTTCTGATCAGAACTGTGTCCAAAGAGTCCTGGGGTGGGTGAGAAGACATACTGTGTGCCCTGGACCAGAATGTGTTGTGTCTCTCATGAGGCCCAGCACTGATGCCTATGGCAGCAGAGTTGGCTGCTATAAGCCTCTTAGATAATGGAAAATGTACTGCCCTGTAAGTGGACTGTAAAGATGCATTTATTTGTTGTTTTGGGGCCATTTTCCAGGATCACAAATTGTTTCAAGACCGAGCTTCATAATGAATGGTCATTAAACATCTAGCTATGATTGGGTGCCCTCTGAAGCAACAGTTGAAGTCCAACAGGAGGAAATACTGATAGAGGACCAATGGATCATCTCTCTTAAACTCTGCTTGTCAGGACCATGTGCCTTGAAGAAGAGAGATTGCTTGTCTAGAGGTGTATCTGTCTTGAGTTAAGGGTCTGATGAGAAATAGTCTCCCTTGAGGCCATGACCAGGTCTGAAATGGTTTTCCCTTCTGATGCTCATGATGAAATGTAACTTTCAATATGGCAGCACTGGGGGCCACCAGTCATGGAGGCAGAGCCCTATTGAGAGGTGCTTTTCTTATGGGAATGTGTGGGGCTTCTATGGGAGCCCCCCTCCTTTATCCTCCTCTCTCTCTGCCATAAGTACTTCTCTCTCTCTCTCTCTCTCACACACACACACACACATACACACACACACACACACACGTGCATTACTGTGTTTTTCACTGTATGAGTCAAAACAGCACAAAACCCTCCCCAGAAGCCTGGAAAATGCCAACACCATTTTCTTGGTTTTCTCAGCTTCCAGGTTATGAACCAAACAAAATCTCTATTTTCTATAACTTGCCTATTTGGTGCCAGGACACCCTGTTGTAGCAACCAAAAGTAGACAGAAGAGGTTCATTTGACTTGAGCCTCTTCCGAGAGTGTGATACCCAGGGTCATGAGCATAAGTGATGCTCCAAGGTTATTGTTGTGGATGTCACCAACTCCTTGAGGGGCTTTGACCAGAGTCTTGGTTCTGAACATCTCACAACAGCATGTCCTTAATTGCTGCAAACATCGTCTCTCACAGAAACCTGTCAAGATGCTGTCCAGTCTGCAGGCTCTGTTCTGCAGAAGCCCAGGCTGGAACAAAGTTCCATGGTAATCAGAGTGCCAGGCCCAGGCACATAAGATACCCTGAGACCTAAGGACTGGTACCATCAGCACAGGAAGTGCTGTTGAGTGGGGGAAAACACTCCATGAGGGGGCACTCCCTCTAGTTCCCCTAAGAAGCAACCAACTAAGCCCTGACAACATTGAACACTGGGCTATAAGGATGCAAGTGAAGGAGGGTGGTACATGGACCTTTGGGGGACTCTGAATAAAGCCAGCTTCACAGGAAGATTTAACCGGAAGCCCCTGCATACAGTACAACAGAATGCAAATTACCTGAGAATGCAGCCCAAGCACAGCCCAGAGGCCACCATTCGGCTCCATCTTTCCCCTAAGAGAGAAATGAGAAAAGAATGCTGGACCCAGGTCACACACCGTCCAGCTTGCTCCACACCAGTGCGTATACAATTCCCCTCGGCTAGCTATCAGTGCCCCCACTGTGGGGGTACACTGAATTTTCACCACCATCAAAGTCTTATAAGCGTCTCTAAGCTCTTCCAAATCATGTAGGCATCTGGAAAGAATTGTGGGCTCAGTTGGGAACTATGCTCAAAATGACCTTTTCCTGTAAGTCACTGCCTTCTAAAATGGCACATCATGGCAGTGTGAATCTCATCTTAGGGCTGACATTTTCACAAATTCACACTGACTAGAAAGGAAGAGGAAAGATATGGTGGTAAGGAGTGCGCTGGACAGAGAAGTACAGGCTGTCTGTCCCCAGCGACTGTCCCAGCAGCAGGCAGGAAAGATTCTGCCCTTCCCTGGGAGAAGCACAGCACTGACAGGGCTCCCAGTGGGTGTCTATATTTTCAGTTCTTGCCAATTGGCCTCATATTTAATACACAAGTCTGATGTACTCTGGTGCTGCTGCCTTTGGCTAAGAGAGATGGCTCATGTTTCCTTCCCTTGACTAAGCACGAGAGAGGCTGACATTCCAGAGGGATGGATGTGCAGAAAGGAAGCCCTACAGGGGGAACCATAAATTCCTGAGAGGTCAGAAGATAGTGTCAAATAGGCTCTTCCTTTTTGTAATGAATTGCCTGTTGACCCACCAGGATGGGCAGTGGGGAATCTCAGATGGTGAGCCAGCAAAGATAACTAAACTGTAGACGGTGGCTAGCCTATAGTATTTGGTAAATTGTGTGTATTGAATGCATTTTGAATATATATTCTAAATTTTAGAGTGATTTTTTTTTTACGTGACTCCATCAAAATGGAGGATCATTTGTGTTCTTCTCTAGCTGGTGAGATTTTTACCTCACACGTGCGTGCACACAGTAGGCATTCACTTCTCCTTCCACAGCGATTCCGACAGTCACATGCTTGACCATCTTTCTGGAGACTACATTATGCACTAGAATGTGCTGAAGGAAATGCATCGCATTTTGCCATGATGGCTGTGGATACTTACTGAGATTCTGGGTCCCCAGACCTCATTTAATCTTGCTCATCTTTCTTCTCCTTGGGGAGGGTACCACAAGTGTCTTGAGGGGGCTGATTTTTTCCATTAGCCAGGCACAGTGCTGTGGGCTCCTTCTCTTCAGCACCAGTTCTCTGTGAGTGAGATATGGTTTGACTTGCTGCCCTCACAGCACAGGCTGAGGCTGCACCCAGTGTTCTGCTGAGGATGCAGTATGGACCACAACAGAGAAAGACAGTGCTGTTTCTAGTGGGCTTTACTGGCTTAATCTAGCTGTTACTCCTAAATTTTGTAGTAATTCCTATGTGAGGGTCCAGCAGTGACTTCTGACCTCAATGTCAAGGTGGTAGGTTTACTCATCTAGTTTTCTGTAGTCTCCATAGGCTCTCTTCTCTTCTACTCAATTAAATAATAGCAACAAGGGAAACCTGGAGACCTTCAGAGTCTTCTGCTGGTACAAGACTTGCTAGCAGGTACTAACTGAAAGCATCTGATGTAGGAGGGTCATCTGTCTATGTGTTACTTTCATTGGTTAATAAAGAAACTGCCTTGGCCCCTTTTGATAGGCCAGCCCTTAGG
>LOEQ01000843.1:592949-607119 GCA_001685075.1 Bramus lutescens | reverse complement strand
TTATTTCGGGGTATAAGCTAGCCGTGCGGGAGCTGGGCTGGACGAAAAGCAGCCCGCTGCTCCCCTCATTACTACAAGCATCCTCAACGTCAATGGGGGAATCTCTCCCTCCCACCTCAGTACTCTGTTCTACAAAGCAAGAAGACACTTTTCATTGTTATTTTCTCCCATACTGAATGTGTAAAATTTTTCATGTGTAGTTAGCTAGGTTTACAGTGTCAAGCATGAGTTCACTCCTGTTGAGAAGGCCTTAAGTCCAATTAGACAGTTGTTCGTTATATCTTACAGGTCCAGTCTTTGCTGTGTTTCTGCCCATGACTGGCAAGTTCACAGATCTGAGGAGAGAGCCTACCATTTCCAGTTTCCTAAACCAGTATAATTTCTAACTGTTTCCTAAATACACATCCAGATACCCGCAGTTACATGCAGCTCTCACAAATCACCAAAGCAAATTCTTTTTGCAATAGATGGAGATTGTTACAGAGATACATGATGGGTAAAAATTCAGAGAATAAGTAACTGTGGGATGATGCATATGCAATGCAATCCCTAAACCGAAAACTCAGAGGAAATCACAAAATAGCGGGGTGGAAAGATTATAAGAACCAGAGGCTAAGAACACCTATTGATAGATTGTGTTCCCTAGACATGACAGAAAAAATGCACCCATGAATTCTCATCAATATGGTTGCCTGAAGACCAGCATAATGACATGCCATCTGACATGGCAGTGTGAGCAGGGGAAATTCCACATGGTCTCAGCCCTAAGTCAAGACTACTGAGAGAGGGTCAGTAGCTTCCAGGGACAATCTTCTTCACAGGATAAATGGTCAACCTTGGTTGGATGCATTAATATACAGGTAAATCTAAATGGACTTAATAGGCTATACATATATGTATGCATATACAAATGTATTCAGATAGACAGACAGACAGACAGATAGATAAATGTAACCATAGCAATTAAAGAAGGATGAATAAATGAACTTGGGAGGAAATAAGAGAGCTGGAGTGGGAAGAAGAAGAGGCAGGGCTATAGATCCTATGTGTGAAAACCCCACCCCCAAATGGAGTCCTTTAGGTAGGGTATGGGATTTCACTTCTATCTCCATTGCAGCCATTCATTTACACCCCTCATGATTGGGCAATCTATTTCCTCCATGTGAAACTCCAGGGAAACATTTGGTTTCCCAGATACTGTAAACAAATTCAAATTCTCCATAAAGATAAGGACCTTTCCTGTGACCTTTCTAAAAGGTTTCCCATCCTACCTCGGGTACTATATGCTTTTTTTATGTCTTTTCCTCCTGATTTCCTCCCTGTGGAGGACAGACAGTGATAGATAGGAAATCCTCCCCCCACTTTCAGGATAGCTTTGAACCTAAGCTTAACCAGCTCATGTGTCTTTGAGAAAGTTGGCCAACTTCTCTCATCCTCAGCCACTAACTTAACAGCCAATGTCTACCGATCTCATAGTGGCTCTGAGAATTGTGGACAAGCAGCGAAAGCATCCCCGGCTTCACAACACCAGAGAGCACATTGATGTTGATGTCACGTGTTCAGGGACCTCTGGGTGCCATCTGCTTCTGCAACCCTCTATCCCATTGAGTCTGCGCTACAACCATCTGACAAATGGTCCAAACCATTTTGATGAAAATGTGGGGGGGGGCTGAAGCACAGGAGTGTTTCTATGGCATCTGGGCTTCCTGCTGGTACTCCCCAGCTTCCTCTCAGCACTTACTGCTCTCCTATCAAACACCTGCCTTCCTGTATCATGGGCCACCATGTTCTGAAGCCTTTTCCTGATTCCAAGTGACTCTTGCAAGGACACCATCGGAAGCCAGGCTCACCCTCCTCCTGTCCAATCCTTTCCCATCCCTCCATTCAATATGGCATGAATTTCAGGCAATATGCCCTTCCTGTGCATAAGAATGATTCCACAGGAGCCTTCAGTTTTTATACTCTGGAAATATTGAAGAATATTGCCAGGTTCAAAAATATATTTTCTGTTTGAGTGCTATGAGTTCTATACTCAGTTTGTTTTTTAAAATGGATGAACATTTTTCTTGCCATTATCTTATCAATACTGAATTTACATAGTGTTCACACTGTATTAGGTAATATGCTGTTTCAGTTGTTTATCTTATTTTGTGTGTATTGGTGTTTTGCTTGCATGTATGGATGTACACTATGTTCATGCAGTGCCCCCAGAGACCAGAGAGAGCCCTGAATCTCCTGGAACTGGAGTTATAGATGGTCATAAGCCACCATGTATGTGCTGAGAACCAAACGCAGGTCCTCCACAAAAGCAGCAAATACAATCATTCCAACTCCCGGAATAATATAATTCTAGAAAGAGAAAAACAATAAATAAGACACAAGCAAGACAAAAGGCATAGGTTGCTCTATTAAATGCTTCCCTTCCTTAAGTATGGGGCAGCGAGGAGACTGAGCAAATTCTTGATTGACTTCTCAGGAGACTGTTTATATTTAATAATAACATAAGAGTGTACATGTTGAAAGCTGCAATTTTCCATTCAAGAAAGAAATCTTTTGGAAGTACATGAGACCATTTGTGCCTGCTATTCGAACAAAATGTATGGAGCAAGAAAGAGCCTGAAGATTAAAACGGTTCACAGCCTCAGGACATCAGAACTGCAGGTACTGGGACCCATCCAGCCTGCACTATGTCTGTCCCCTGCCCAGTGGGTCAAGTTCATATAACATTGGAGAGGTTAACTTGGAGGAGAGAGAGAGAGAGAGAGAGAGAGAGAGAGAGGCGTTGATTTACTTATTTGGACTCCTATTCAAGAGCAACCACCACAAAAATAGTCACTTGGCAAAAACCGGGGTGAATGAGGAGGAGGGCTGAACTCGTAAAACGGGCTGTGATGAGCCGTGATTACTCACCGACCATCTGCAGGGCTGTCCCAGCGAGGCTGGGATGCCGAGTGCCAAACTGATGGTGCATGGGTTTCATTTAACTTTTGCAAAATAGAGAGCTTCTCTCAGCAACAGAAAGCAATAACAGATTGTTCTGCTGGAGACAAACCTTTCCCCTACTTTTTCCTCTGCAGCTTGCTTAAGTTGACATGTTTGTTGTTTCTCTTACACTTGACAATGACATCTGGGGAGCAGTCATTATGTTCTCAATATTTAATGTAGATTTAATACTGAATTAATTAAAATTGTGCTTTAGGCAGCTTTACTTATCGCCACTAACAACAGTCTCCCCGGCTGCTGAATGACTTGCTGAGAGTGGAAACAAACAGGCACCTGGGGTATCGTTGATATGGTCAAAGTGAAGACAGGGAATTTGGGAGAGCCCAGGACCCCCTCTACTCCCAATCCTCACCAATCTGGTGCCAGCACTATCTCCTCCTCCTATCACTCCCTTTCCTTTGAGTCCACTGAACTCCATCCCCATGGCTTTGCTTCTTGGAAGTGTGGATGTTGTGCAGGAAGGATATCAGCAACATGTTTACAAGATCACCCTGAAAGACTTCTAGAAAGACTTGAGAAACAGACACCCCAACAAGGGGGCTGTGAGCTGAGAAGGCAGCCTCCCAAGGTGAATGACGACATCAAGAGGGACTCTAAGAAGAAGCAATTCGTGGACTCGCTGTGAAATAAATGGCTATAACCAGCTTCTGAGAGAGTTACTCCAAGGACTGTTGCTGAGCACAGTGATGAGAACTGGCATTGGTGTCCATGACTTTTCTGAAGAAAAGTGAAATGATTGTAGCGGTGAACATATTGTTTGCAAGTCATGCTTTAACAGTGTCCGTGTATCTATTACTTCATTTGTTCTTTGAAGCATCTTGAGAAGCAGACAGCTTTATTTCCATCTTAGACAGAAGAGGAATAATAAGAGGGAAATGGTGAGTTTCTCCAGCAGGCAAGTCAGAACTTGCACACAGACATTGTCTACATCCTTCTCAGCCACTGTCTGTAACTTCAGCTCTGATCATTACCTCATTGGCTTGTTGTGAAATAAGTAATTAAAACAATGCCTAGAACTTAATGGACATCTGCACCATGGGCTCTTACTATAACAGAATTGTTAAAAACTGTTCCATGAGGATAATTTAACTTGGCATAGTCTACTCCAAAGACAAGCTGCCAGTGCAAGTAGTGTTCACATTAAAGCTGAAGTCCAAGCTCTTCTCAGTACCGAAAGAGAATCTGCGTGGAGATAGAAAACGTGTGTAGATTGGGGTCTTCCGTCCCCATGATAATAAAAGTTTAAGATGTCAAGGTAGTTTCAAGTCTGTTCACAGCAAGCTATTAATATTTGTAATAGAGACAGGCTTGAGCAAACACATGCTGTCAGTAAGTAACACAATAAGCTTCAATTCTGCTGCAGATGGAACCATCTGAAGCAACAGGAAATGATGGGCAAATCTTCACAATGAAATGAAATGAAGAAAGATGGAGAAGAACATAAGTGAATGAGACAACACATTCAAAAGGAAGGCCAATAAACACACACACAATTACCATATTAGAAAATCAATACAAATATATTACTCCAGTGAGATAAAGTTGAAAAATCAATCTATGTGAAAAATTAGAAAATGCTAAGACATGCTAGATATAAAAAATCTCAAGGAGTAGGAATACATAAGAATGTGTTCAGTTTGAGAAATACAGGCTAAAATTCTCCTGGCTCACACTGTCCCTGACAATGAAGAAATGCCTGTTGTACCTGCGAGTAAAAGACAGGACATGGAGGCTCCTAGCTCCCCTTTCTTCCACGCAGTGCAGGATGCTGTGCAGTGGAGTGAGGGAAGAGAAGAAGGGTAAACAGATTGGAGCAGAATAGAAACCTTCCTATTCTCATCTGGTACGAATTAGCTCCAGGAAAACATCCTTTCCAGTTCCCCAAAATACTTCTAGAATAACAACAAACGACTTCATCATGGTTATAGTATACAAAATAAACACACAAAGACTACACTTCTACATCAAATACATGGAAATAAAAATTAAGAATAAGCTACCTTTCATAAATACAAAATAAACAACCAAAAGAATATGCACAAAGTTTGTGGCTTACAAGTTAAAAATGCCAATGAAAAAAACACAAGATGAAACTCAACGAAGAACGCCAGCCATTTCCTGGATTGGAAGGTTCCTTGGCAGTAAATTTTCCAATTCTTAAATTATTAGACCCACAATTTTGATGTGTGGGTCTAATACCATCCCTGTGAAAACTCCCACAAGAATGGATATTTTAAAAAACAAAAACTGACAATCTAAATAAGTGAAAAGCTGTACAGCTAAAATAATTTTGAAACATAGGAATAAAATGAAAATCTGCCTGCTTTTAAGGTATATGTCGTTGGTAGTACCTAAGAGCCTGTGGTATTGGCACAGAAATAAACACAGATAATTGGAGTCCACGAAGCAGTGCATAAATACATCTGGGGATATGCCCGAACTCTGACAAAGATTCAAAAGCAATTCAGCAGAGGAAAGAGAGCCCTTCTACTAGTGATATTGGAGAAAGAAAGGATAACTGGCCAGAGCCTCACGGCTTATTAAAGAAGACGCTAAAGTAAAATGTAAATTATAAAACTGTAAGAAAGGAAAATGCTAGTGAGGTAGCTCAGTGGTGAAGAGCACTTGTTGCTCTTGCAGACGACCTGGGTTCAGTACCTGACACCCTCATGGAGACTCAAAACCACCTGTAACTCTAGTTCCGGGGGGTTCGTGCCCTCTTCTGACCTTTGCAGGTACCAGGTGCTCATGTCATGCACATACACACACCATTGTCATGCATATACACACACCCTTGTCATGCACATACACGCACCCTTGTCATGCACATAAACACACCCTTGTCATGCACATAAACACACCCTTGTCATGCACATACACGCACCCTTGTCATGCACATAAACATACCCTTGTCATGCACATAAACACACCCTTGTCACACACATACATACACCCTTGTCATGCACATGAAAACACACAGGCAAAATGCTAGCACACATGAAAATTAAAAACAAAATGTTCAAAAGAGTATTGAAAACACAGAGAAACTGAGGAGCTTATATTGCATGATTAAATATTCAACAGAGAGGCTACTCTGGAAAACCATTCCCAGTGATATACTAATCATACTTGTAGAAATTATACACATGAAGTATTTTAATGCAGATTTTCACAGCACCTTTGCTGATAATAGCCACAAAATTGGAAATGGCTGAGGTTCAATTCAGTGAGTGACAGGTAAAGGCATGCCGCATTGAGTCTGTGCCACAGAACAACCTCAGCGATAAGGAAACTGCCAGTAACACCTGGACAGTCTGGGTTCAACTATAAAAGGTTAGATCAGATGGAAAGGACCAATCATAGCATGCTGCACGCAGCATGATCTCATATGTAATATTCCTTTTAAAATAATATTTTATTAATTTTTTAAACTTCATATAATGTATTCAATCATATTCACCCTAAACTCCTCCCATGAAAGCTCTCACCTTTTTACCCTTCAACTTTGTGCCCCATTTCTTGTTCTTAGCTTAATAACCCAAGAACTTCAATTTGTATGATCTATGATCTCGAGTGTGGAGACAGCCAGTGAAACATGACTGAGCTACCAGGAAATATGCCATTAAAGGAAATTGACTTTCTCTTCCACAGAAGCCATGGGCTGTCTGTAGTTTCTCAGTTAGGAATGGGAGATCATGGGTCCCTTCCTGCTCCATCGTAGAATTTTGATTCGAATGATCGTGTGCTTTTCTCAAGTGAAACCACACCTACCACGTGTGTCTGCTTCGGTACTGCCATGTCCAGAAGACACTGTTCTGCTCCCATCTTCACCAACCCTTGGCTCGTACAGTCTTGTCACCCTTCTTCTAGGATTGCCCCTAAGCTTGGGATGGGGTGGGATATGGATGTGCCATTTGTGGCTGAGTGCTCCACAGCCATTTACCCTCTGCGCTTTGACCAGTTCTGAGGTCTTGCATTCACTGCCATCCACTGCACAAATAAACTTCACTGGTAAGGTCTGAGAGCTACTCTAATCAATGGGTATAAAGATACAGAATTAGAGTGCAGCTTAGCACTGTGCCCATTTAACATAGTAATAGCAGTAAACCCCTGGGGCTGATGAGCTTCCCAAACCTGGGTTGTTACCCAGATTTTCAGTACCACACATGTGTTTCCTCCAGTAAAAGTAGCCTGCTATCCAATCAGAAATCATTGGCTATTCTCATGACATTCATACCACAATTGCACCTGTGTTCCTATCTTGTAAGAGTAGTCATATTTTTTTGCAGCAGAGTTCAAAGCTATAACTGGACACTGCATTCACTTACCGACTACCCAGACCCGAATAATTACACAGAAACCATACTAATTATAACATGGCTTGGCTAATGGCTTAGACATATTCCTACCTATCTCTTATCTAAAATTAATCCATTTCTATTGTATATCACCACTAGGCTGTGGCTTACTAGTAAGGTTCTGGCATCTTTATTCTTCAGCAGCTACATGACATCTGCCTGATTATGCCTTCTTTCTCTCTGCATTCAGTTTAATTTTCCTACCTAGCTCTTTTCTGCCCTGCCATAGGTCAAAGCAGCATCTTTATTAACCAATGGTAATAAAACATATTCATAGGAAGAAGAGGGGAGTCCCACATCATCTCCCCTTTTCTGTCTAAATAAAAGGAAGGTTCTAACTTCAAAATAATAAAGTTATATATAACAAAACAGGTATCAAGCAAGAATTACAGTTACAATATTTCTTTGTAAGTCTAAAGTTTCCTATCTAATTTATCTTTTGTCATAACTAAGGAAAACTATAACTATCTGTCTTCAACTACATCAAAGATCACAGAAGGATATAATATTACCTAAATAAACAGGAAATGCATTATAAGCAGCTTCCAAAGTTCTAGAGATGGCAGAGACATCAATGTTTGGACAGGCACCCAAAGTTCTTATGCAACATTGGGGCAACCATCTTCAGCCTTCAGGCCCATAATATCTGGTACTTTTCAGTGAAGCAGGAAATTTAAAGATCTATTCTTTCTTGTACTGACAAAATTCAGCAGTTGCTTTTTTCTATGCCCTGCAAAATGTCTGGCAGTTTCTTCTGTGAAACAGGAACCCTGAGTAATTGTCTCACGTTTTTCAGGCAAGTTCATCAGTCATTTATTTATGAGTATTACATGTCCAGTTCACATAGCATAGCATCAAGCAGCTTCCTGATCAATGCTGACTTGATTTCTCCATATCTTGTGACTAACATGTGTGCTGTCTTCAGAAACAGGATCTTATCATCATGTTCTGGTGTGCTATCAGGAATAATGTCAATGTTCTGAACTGTTTCAGGGGTCTCTGAAAGACCTCTCTTTAACAACATGAAGAACAGAGTCACTACACCTGACATAGGCTTCTTATTTGGCAAGCTAGGTCTTATATGACCCTGTATAGCGTAACTCGAAATAAACTCTTTTATATGTATGTAATGAGACATAAATACTAACTTATTATATGGCTTTTTAAAGCATCCTTAGAGTTAGTTATCCCACCCCCAACAAAACACTGGCCTACCCTTCAACCCCGTTCCCCTTCTTATCAACTGTATTATGTATCTTCTCTCTCTTAAGATTTTTCTACCTCCTTCCCACCAATGGTGGCTTCCTCATTTTCTAGTACCCACAGTGCTTCAAATTAAACACACAAATGCAAAGATTCAACAATAAGATCCACATATAAAGGGGAACATGTGATGTTTGTTTTTCTGTGTATGTGTTATTCTACTCAGTAAATTTTCTAGCTCCATCTGTTTACCTGTAATTTTCACATTTTCACGTTTCTTTACAAGTCAATAAAATCCCATTTTATATAGATACCACATTTTAACTATCCACTAGTCAGCTGATGAACATCTATCTAGGCTGTCTCCATGCTTAGCTACTGTGAATAGAGCAGTTTGCAAACATGGGTAGTGGGTAATAGAATTATTTTTACATATGCTCAGGGGTGGTAGAGCTGGGTTATGTCATCCATCTATTTCTAGGTGTTTTTATTTGTTCTTTCTTTGCTGGGATTGCCACACTGATGTCTGAACTGGCTTCCCAGATGTGTACTCTCACCAACTGTGCATGTGTTTCCCCATTCCACACTCCCTTGTCATCATTTGTCAGATACTAGAACAGCTGCTCCCGGTTGGTCTCGTTTGGTTAAAGTAACTTTTTTATCCTCTTAATCTAAACTAGTATCTATCTTTGATAATTATGTGTGTTTCTTAGAGGCAACAAAATGATGGATCCTGTTTTCTGATCCAAACTGCTTTTCTGCATTTCTTTGTCAAAGAATTGAGACCACTAGCATTAAGAGTTATTACTGAATAAGGTGTATTAATTGATGCCTTTTTTGTTTTGTGCTGTATTCTTAGATCTTAGACTTATATTAACTATCCTGAATAATTTGTTTATTCATTGTGACTTCTGGGTGTGTTTATCTTTGTCTTCAGACGAAAGTATCCCTTCTCTGTAGAGCTGGCTTAGTTGTCAGAAATTCCTTTCATCTGTTTTTGCTTTAGCACTTTTCACTTCTTCAAATTTAATAAATAGTTTTTAAGAATAATATTCTAAGTTAACAAACGTTGTCTTTCAGAACTTGCAATGAATTTTCCCAGGCCCTTCTGATTTGGTAAGTTTCTGTCAAATAATCAAGTATTCTTCTGATGAGCTGCATTTATAAGTGGATGTTTTCTCTCTCTCTCTCTCTCTCTGAGAGAGAGAGAGAGAGAGAGAGAGAGTGTGTGTGTGTGTGTGTGTGTGTGCTTTTAAAATCTTCTGCTTATTCTGAGCCCAAAATGTGAGAATTAAATCTTCTCCTGGAGTTCTAGAGCTCGCCCACTGTCTGTTCATATTCTTTTTAAACTTACGCATTACTCTTACTGAGTGATGAGCCCATTCCACTGCCTTGTCTGCCACCCAGATTCTGGGTTTTCCTCATCCATTATATTGGTGAGGCTCCACTGAGGAATTTCTTTTGCCTGAATTTTTCCTTTCCAGCCTCACTTGTTTAAGCTTTGGTAATTCTATCTTTATATCTTTAATTGATTTCTTCACTTCATTCATCTCTCTGTTTTGTTCTTTTGGAGTGTATTTGTGTCTTCTTTGAATTGTTCTGAATCATTCTTTTAAATTCTTCATCTGCTAGTTCTTCCAAGTCATTTTCATTAGGTGCTATTGCTTTGGGAGTAGTAATTCACGGAGTAGACATGTTGTTTTGGTTCTTCATGATGTTTCTATTCCTGCTCTGGGACTTGTCCTGAACATTCTTTGTTTGCTTGCTTCCTTTCTTCCTTCCTTTCTTTCTTTTTATTTTTTTTGCTATTAAAATTGCAATCACTTATTTTTCTTTCAGGGTAGCAATTGGAACCTCAGTGAAAGACTACGTCCTGGTAGGACTGAGGTGTCCTTCCCACGGTGGGACTGGCATTTTAGGGCAAGAGTCTCTAGCTGGAGCCTTCCTTTGAAGGCCAGGCATTGTCCTGTATCAGATAGAGCCTCCCAACTGGGTTTAAATCTTTCTTTTTTGTTGTGGAGTTTTCTAGATACCTGTGGGTCTTATCCAGAGTCAGCTGTGGCTTTCCCGTGGGTTCTAAGCTACTGCTGTTGCTCCTGGGAGTGTTGATGCTTTCCTGTGGGCCTAACAGTGTTGAATCTGGTTCCCACCCTATGTCTGACGCTTTTAATGAAGCAAGATATGGAACTCCTCAAGCACCAATAGGCCTTACCGAGGTTCAGGACTGGCCTGTTCCCTGGGCCTTCAGCAAGGGATGAAACTTCTGGCAGATGTGGGCTTCATGAGTATCTGTATGTCTAACCTAGTGTTGGATTCTGTGTGGTATTCTTGAAAGGACATGTCTAGACATGGAGAGAAATGGTTCTGGAAATTAAGCAGAGCACAAGGAAAATCCAAAAGGACAATTCCAAGGATGCTTATGGTGACAGAAATGCTTCATACTAGAGCCAGCACTCTGGTTGTGCTATTGCAGTAAGCAATGATGTGTTTTACACATTGAGTCATACAGTGCATTATAACACTGTACATTGCAACCCTGTACTGTGTGCAGCATGCTGCATTGTATCCTGGCTAGAATTTGCATACTGTTTCCTTTGGTGAGTCCTGAATAAAAGGTACAGAGGATTTTTCTGCATAATTTCTTCTAACAATTCAAATGTTCACTAACAGATTAATGAATACAAAGTAGATTAAAAATGAATAAATAAAATGTATATATTACACATGCATAATTCACTCATATTAAAAATGAATAAAATATGATGTGTGCTACAGCATGCATAGACATTGAAGACACTCTGCAAAATGAAACAAGCTATATGCAAAAGGATAAATATGAGGTAGTTGGAGTACTCATATACTCAGAGATGAAAAGTAGAATCATAGAAAGTTATTTGGTGGAAGTTGAAGGAGGAGTGTTTCACTTTCTCTTGCTATAATAAAATCCTGTGACAAAAGCCACTGAGGGGGGAAAGAGTTTGCTGACCCACAGTTCCAGGCTGCAGTTCATCTTTCTGGGAAAGTCCAGGCATCCGGAATGTGAAGCATCTGGTCATGCCACACCCGCGGTCAAGAGGAGAGAACGATCAGCTAGTTTATAAATGCTCAGCCTGCCCTGTCTTTTTCATTCTATGGAGGAGGAACCAGCCCATGAAATGGATCTTCCCACCTCAGTCAACCCAGTTAAGAAAATCCCTCATAGGCATGTCATGTCTATGGGCCAACCTGATAAAGATTAATTTTTATTGAGACTCCATTCCCAGGTGATTCTAGATCATGTCAAATTGACAATTAGGCCAGGTGGTGGTGGTACAAGCCTTTAATCCCAACACTCAAAAGGCATAGGCAGGTGGATCTCTCTCTATGAGTTTGAGGCCAGCCTGGTCTACAACTCGATCAAGGTCCTGTCCGACCAAAGATACAGAGAAACCCTGTCTTGAAAAAAAAAAAGAAGAAAAAACAAATTGACAATTAAAACTACTAATAGATACAGAGCTTCGTTGTAGTATGATAAAAAATAATCTAAAACTGATAGTGTTGATAGTTGTAAAGCTAAGTATAGAATTCATGTTAATGAATAAAATTATTAAAGTGATGTTGTATATATGCCACATATACTATATATTACTACAGTATAAAAACAATACCCCCCCAAGAAAGCTGAACAGCATCAGAAAGGTTTGGAGATCACAATATGGAGAGAAAGATAGGGTAACAGGGAAGTAGACTCTCTCAATATGCTTTCCTTTGGCAGATCAACTTTGTAAAGACCTTTTGCACAATTATAACAATTAAATTTTAAAAGTAAAATCTCTAACAAATTGAAAGAAATATGTCAAACTTTACTTCTTGTGACATAAATATACAGTAGGAAAATACTACAAAAAATATTGCAAAAAGTTAAACCCTCTCATCAACACAGGGAGGCCATTCTGAGACTTCCTTCTGCGTGCAGCAAAAATAAAGCGAGTGAGTTTTACTGGAGTTCCTGGGAACCTGTACTTTTACCATGAAAGAATAAAGAATTCAATCTATCAGTAATGGGGAGAGGTAAAAATTCTGTAATCCCCAATCTGTGAGGTCTGGAAAGGACCACACAGACTCCTTTCTATGTCGAACAAAAAGCCTTGCAAATAATTCATCGTGTAAGCAAAGTCTGTAAAGCGGAAGGCAGGGTGTGCAGAATGGGCAGGGTTTCCATTGCCCTCAGCACGTCTGCGCTGCACCACATATTCTCGACTGAGCACATAGAGTCGGGCTACCACGGCTACAGACGTGCAAAGAGGAAAAGGCAGGCGAAAACCCGCTCTCTCAGGCCACAGGATGGACAGTAGATGCCAGTCAGAGTCAGATTGAGTCTCTGCTCCATGCTCAGCCACAGCTCCTGAGCCTGTTGAGAGAGCCAAGAGCCACCAGGAAATCCAGGCAGTGCCGTGGAAAGGGAACACGGAAACTAAGGTACCAGATTCCTGACTCACAATGCCAAGAGAGCCAATAAACCATTTACCGTGAGCTTTAGATTTAGAGACATTTATTAGAGATAATGACTTTCTTGGGGCCACTGCGGCCGTTTCAGGGGCTCAAGAGCTACTGAAGGTGTGCGCTCTTATCTTCCGCTAGGGAGCGCTAACAGCGTTTGCTAATGGTGACATTTTGCCCTTGACCTGTTATTATTCCTTAAATGACGCCTGAGGCTGGGACTGATCCATTTTTAAGCCACCGCAGGCCACCCCTGCCCCAAGGCATGAGGTCAGCAGTACTCAGGGGCTGCCTATGGGTGCCTCTACTTACCTGTTCTCTCTAGCTTCTGAGCAACTGTTCACAGCACAAGATGCTGCCACCGTCTGAGACTTGGAAAGACCCTCTGAAGGAGGTCCACTGTGGAGTATCTGGGTCACTCTGCTGCCCGAAGGGTGTAGAGAAGACTAAGATTCCAGCTGACAGGGACTACCTAGCACTGAAGTGCGGGGAGACAGACTCCGTCGCGTTTCCGCAGAGCTGCCTCTGATGGCCCTGATGGCCGATTCTCTCACTTCCCTCGGAGGTTTTTGCATCTTACTTTACGGGATTCTGTGGTCTGGAATAATCCATAAATCACTACGTTCCTTTCAGAGTCACTCTGTATGCTTCATTCACACGTCCTGACAGTTCCTGCACCATGAAGAGGTCTATGCAGTGGCTGCAAGGCTTGGCCAAGCCTCCTGAGCTCCTATAGATAAATCTATCAGGCGCCTGGCCGGTCCATGCTTTCCCGGCAGAACCAGGGCCTGGATGATCAGTCTGGAAATGTTTAATGACACCGACACTTTGCAAATGCAGCAGAGGAGCAGTTCCAGAATCCCGTTGCATCCCAAAGATTGAACAGTGGTCCAGCAATGGTGCTAAAGCCCATGTGTGTTTCCTTGGCTCATGTACTAAGTCTGGGGTTAATCTGAGCAGGTCTAAAACAAAAGGCCTAATGTAAGGCATTAAGCCATATTGACCCTAGGACTGATATCAAGTTAGGGTAGTGGACAGAGAGCCTTGGGAAAGGCCCACAGAGACAGCTTCTACTCTGAGCTACCACCCTCCTAGACCACACACACACACACACACACACACACACA
>LOEQ01000843.1:571869-592908 GCA_001685075.1 Bramus lutescens | reverse complement strand
ACACACACACACACACACACACACACCTACCTACCAGTCCATCTTGCCTTGTAAATCACATGCTTGGGGAGTGCCTGAGCCAGGCAATTGTCTTCCCTTATGGATAAGAAAGTGGGATCACATCCTCTTTCATCTGCATAGGCTGGATTTGGTAAACTGGGCTCCATGCAAAAGCTCAAAACCCATGTCAGGTGTCTTTAGAGCCTTAGAACACCTGACAGTTCCCCTGCTATCCACAGGGCACTGATCTCCATCTTGATTCTTCTGCTAACCGGGTCCCAGGCAGACCATGCTGAGCCTGCAAGGGCTGTAAATAAAGCCAGTTCAGTTTCCACTTTCTCGTCACATTTCCTTCCAGCTTGGAAGTCTTTGCTGGGCTTGAACTGAAGTGCTAATTTGCACCAGTGTGGAAACGGCAATACTGCTCTTTGTGTGACCCTCAAATGCTACAAAATGCTGCTCAGAGATTCCATCTTTGTTTCTGATGTGATGCATCTTCCCCTGAATGTGGGGTGCTGGACTCTGCAGCAGTCCTCATGGAGATATGCCAAGTTGTCAGAAGGTTCCAATATGCAGCTTCCTAATCTTGGCCTAAAGTGCTTCCCTACCCCTGTACAAACACCTGCATCCCTTCCATCCTCACCTTCACAGAGGGCAGATTCCTCTAGCTAATTCACAGCTGCTCTTAACCTTGTGAAGGAACTGACCTCGTCTCTCAGTGACATCTTGACCTCAGGAGTGTACAACATGCAGTCCAGGTCCTAACTGTGGCTGTAGAACCTTGCAGTCTCAACTGCCTCACTTATAAAATGAGTTGAAGAAAGAGTGCCCACCTCCAATATGTGTTGTTATGATGAAATGACATAATACCCTGAACATGTCCAGTCCTGACTGCACTGGAGAGAAGCTTATCTGTTCCTGGCTCGAGGGGGAGTGTGCCAGACGGACTGTCTTTAACATGTGCCCTTCTCGGGGCCCCGAGTCAGGGATTCAGAAATTCCTGGCTGATTTCTCAGTGCTGCCTGCGTCCTGAGGGTTGCTACATTATCTCCTATTTTTTAGTATGTGTCCTGGGAACACCGTGGGACCTGAAAATTGTACATTCCCCATTCTGTGCTACTAAAGGGAGGTAGGCTGTGTTATAAGACACCATTCCGTGAAATAGCACACAATAAAACACATTCTATCCCTTCCTGAGAAAGTCTGCATGATGACACTGCCTGAACTTAAATATTAATATGTATTCTGCAGAGCCGAGAGGCCACCAATGCTGATGCAGAGAACATTAGCTTTGCTCAAATCAGAGCTTGGGCATCATTGCTTTGTGAGTTCCCCTTCATGTGACTAACCAACTTCAGCTCGAATACTGCCCTGCCAGGAGACCTACCACTTTATAAGGCTGGCAATGCCATATACAGAAGATGCCGTTTTTGAAAGCTCTTCATAGTGAGCAGCCTTCCAGACTCCATGACCTACCCCCTGAACAGGCTTCTACACAGGTACTGGCTCTCTCCCATATTTCAGGGAACTATGAAGATCCTTCACTCCCTAACCAAAATAATGAACAAAACTATATATGAATAAAAAGAATTGCATAAATGTGCTCTTAATTGATATCATGAAAGTACATATATATATATCCATATAGCTAAGTATGCAGTTATAGTTTCCATTTGCATATGCATAAACATTTCTAGATATAAGTACAATGGACTATCAGGATTGACTCAATGTGGTGGTTTGAAGGAACGTGGCTCCCATGGACTCAGGGAGTGGCATTATTGGAGGTGTGACCTTATTGGAGTAGGTGTGGCCTTGTTGCAGGAAGTGTGTAACAGGGCGGTGGGCTTTGAGGTTTCAGAGCCACGTCCAGTGTCTCACCCTCTCTTCCTGCTACCTGGGATCCTGATGCAGAATTCGCAGCTTCTCTCCAGCACCATGTCTGCCTGCTTCCCGCCGTGACAATAATGAACTAAGCCTCTGAACTGCAAGTCAGCCTCAATTACATGCTTTTCTTTATAAGAATCACCATGGCCATGCTGTCTCTTCACCTCAACATAAAATCCTCACTCCAACACACAAACATATATGATTGGAAGACCTGAAGTTAGAGGACACTGTATTGTTGCCTAAGTACCACCATGTGACTGGATTTATTCTTTGAGAAGAATACATAAAATAAAAGAGGAGAAAATTGCCTAATTTTATAGTTATCTACCAGCCTTTCTTGTCAGTTTCACTTTCTCTCCACCACACAATTTGATGAGCTTGCTTCCTCAACCTTCACCCAATTTTCCTTTTTCAATTTAATGTTGAACATAAGGGGAAGAGGAGCGTGGAGCACGTTCCTAAAGCTTCCTCCAGGACAAGGTCTGACAACTCTGAAGGAGAATACCCATGGAGCAGCACTTTCAGCCAGGCCACATTTCTTCGTCTGGACCTTGCTAAATATTTATTCTCTTCATAAGGGAAGTGTGGGCATGTTGTACTCAGCTGTAGGCTGAGGCAGGGGCATCTGGGGCTCTCACTAGCCAGGGCTATTCAGAGAGACCCTGTCCCAGGAAAAAGGAAGAAAGGAAGAAAGGGAGGGAGAGAAGGAGGGAGGGAGCCTTCCTTCCTTCCTTCCTTCCTTCCTTCCTTCCTTCCAAGGAAGGAAAAAGAAAATCCATAAAAATTAAATTCCATTTAAAATGAAAGTGAGAGGCGAATGTGCCAGTTAGGCATCCTGGTCCCGTCATGGGCTTAGAAATCTTATTCCTGCTCTGTGCTGCCTCTCCTGCTGCAGTTTGACAAGCACAGACGGTTCTTGCAGCAGAGTCTCCAGAACAGAAATGTTCCTACAGTGGAACACCACAGCCCACAGATGCTCGGCAGACGTCTCACCTGTGCGCTGCAGAAGTGTGTATGCCTCCTCCATGTGCTCAGTGCGGTGTAACTTCACTAGGACGGCCCCCAGCCATGGCGACACTTTGAGCAGAGGACGTTATTCTGATCCGCATTTCACTAGGGATGATTCGCATATAGGAAAACCTAATGACTTCAACTAGAAGTCCTCTGGGTTGCAAAGCATGCTCTTATTTGCCTGAACAGAGCAGAGAAAAACTGTATTCGGGAGCGGGGAACAGTTGGTGAGAAAGTTTAACAGGATTTTGCACAATCCTTCCTGTTCCCAAAGCAGAATGACGCTCTGGAGTACATTGAAGAGATAAACCAAAGTGCTCGAGGCAGGAGGGCCTTACCACTCCTTACTCACCTAGAGCGGAGAGTGGCTTTCCTCTCCAGCTCCCTCTGCATCCTCTGATCTTGCACACTTTCCCAAACTCTATAGTGTACTGTATTCATCTTCCCATCTTCTGACAGTGGCAAGGAGCCCAGCGGCCACATGTTTATGAGCACCGAGAGAATCAATGCGTGTTTTCCTCCGTGGATCATGCCGTATTCCTTCTGCCCTTGAGACTGTCCCCGCTTGGCTCTCAAGCCCAGCCCCATTAGCCTCAGCCATTCCACAGCTTCAGTGTAAAATCTCCCAGGAACTCTTCCGAGTGAGACCTGCTGTGCATTCGCTCCTAATTACGCCCAGCATCACAGGACATATTATCTGGAGTGACATGAGATCCTGGGCTGGGAACACTCATCACGTAGACGAGATTATTATACAAAAATATTGCTTCGACTCTGGTGTTATTTGAAAGTGGGAGACTTGCTAGATTTAGTGCGAGGGAAGCTATACATAACTTGTTTGGATGGAGTTAACCTCTGTATGGACTTCCTCGGGGACCGAGTGCATTTATCACGCACCAAAACTATTAGTGCCACGGCAGACTGTTGCAATATAACACACGCTTGCTGTCATCAGCCCCCAGTAACGCAAAACCAAGATGTTCTCTTGGAATGGTATGGGCCCTTTGGCAGTTCCAGCTCAATGCCTACTCAATTCACGGCACAAATCCACAGATTCCTAGAACTCGCTTCACATTCGTAAGAGCATGAAGTAAAATATACACAAGAAAATTGAAAAGCTCCATAAAATATCTCAGTTTTTCCCTAAATATCCAGATGCTTCGCTTTGTCTAGCAAAAGCAGCTATAATTTTTACTGCTTTCTTGTCTCCGCGTATTTAATCTCTCTTTGGAAGGCTATGGACCCGTCCATGTAAGATGCTTTCCCCTTCAAAGCTCATACATGAAGCTTGAACTTGAAAATGACTTATAAGCAACCCCATGGCTTCTCTTCTAGGCTCTCTGGCATCCTTATAAGCCCTGGATGGACTGCATACAGCAGTCTGGCAGGCTGAAGCCAAGGGGCATCAGGGACCTGAGCCTTAGGGCCACCACGAGGTCTCAGCAGGGCAGGTTCACCTGGACTCAGTGTTACATGGGGAAGCCGGGCTCTCAGGGTGCAAACGTCAGTCCCTTAAATGAGAACTGAAGGAACACACTGCTAGCCAGGTGAACACGCCCTTGTCTAAAATCCAATATTGTGGAGAGAAAGGGCTGTTTCTAAATTCTTAGTCTGTGGTGTGATCTCCTACCCAGGAGTCCCCCCAGAAAACCCCTTTCCAGTGGCCTCTTCTATCTTAGCCAAATAACACTGGAGAGCTGGCTTTTCCAAGTTAGAAACTCAAGTCCACGGAACCCTGGTGCATGAGAATTGTCTGTATTCTGTCAGTCATGTATTTTAATAATTACGACTAACCGGTCCGTCCTTCATATCCGCCTAGTTGGTCTGTCGAAGGAGAGGTGGGGCGATGAGAACAGGAGAATGCTGGAAAGGAGGAAGCCCATTCCTCCCAGTCCTGCCTAGACCACTGAAAAGCAAGTTGTAATCTGCCTGGCTGAGAGAGGTACTGAGCCATGTGGCTAACGTAGATAAGAATAATGGGTAAATATAAGCTACAAGAGTTAACAAGAAGCCTGAGCTAATGGGCCAATCAGTATTATAACTTATGGAGATCTCTGTGTGATTTTCTTTGGGGCTTGCCGTCTGTGGGGTATTGGCCGGGACAGAAACCCCAACAAGCTGGCCCTAGTGTTATAAAACCCATCTCCATTCCTCTTCATCTCTTTACCATCCCCCTCCCATTGCCTTTGCTCTGTAAGTGGTATAAAGCAACCTTAAATGGGGGGTAACAAACCTGAATGGGGGGTCTTAAAATTTTATCAATGTTAAAAGATTTCTAGAATGTGCAACAACCAAAACCCAATTCAAAATCAAACCCATAAGAAATCCGAGGTGTATGTTTCTGTTGCAGTGCCCAACTTCACTTGAACCTTGGTTATGAGCAATGTTCGTCCTATGTTCTCCATGTCACTCAATGGCTGATAACCCTGCCTGAAGCAGCTCAGCTCAGATTCAAGACCATTATCCATTGGGGACTGCAGTGGCTTTACAGTACACACAAAGTTTTCTGCTCTTCCAGAAGCATCATGGGTTGATTACAAAAAAAAAAACAAGTGAAGTAAAATATACACAAGAAAATTGAAAAGCCCCATAAAATATCTTTATACAGGTTTTTTACTATTATCCTATCATTCCTCTGCATGTGAGTACCTAGTTAGGTATCTTTGGATTATGTTGTATTGGGATGCTTGATTTTAAAACTTGCTGACTTGAGTTTCATGTAAAAAAAAAAGTCAGTAAGTGAATTTTGGTTTGGAATTAGAACAAAATTTTCAACATTCTTTGAAATGGCCCTAAACATACTTCTGTTTTGTTTTATGTATTTTTCCCATCAACTGATGTATTTTTTAAAACGGGATATAAGTATAATGTAATACCATTTAGCTATGAAAACGGATGGATTTTTTCTTTTTCAATTAACTTTATTATGAAAAACTTGGAAGCAAAAGCCATCACACATTGAAATTAACCAGATTCTAAGTCGAACTTCTACACAGTTAGACTAGGCATTCTGAACTTATGGAGTTTCACAGTGGATTTTACACTTTCACTGTTGAATATATTTTATGCACCTATCTGCCACCAAAAGTGAAAAATCTATAACCCAGTTGGATCTAGAAGAAAAACAGCTTTATGTCCATTTTCATAACTCATGTCTCTTTTTATTTAAATTTTTTATTTTTTGAAAATTTCATGATTATTATAGTTACTGCTTGCAACACTGTCACTCCCCTTCCCTTCCAGCTCCTTCCACAACCTCGCTATTCCCTCTCACATTTATAGATCTGTGTATATACACACACACACACACACTCACACACACAGTTAGACCAATTAGATGATTCTATCTATCTATCTATCTATCTATCTATCTATCTATCTATCTATCATGTAGGTGATAAAGGTGTAGATTTAGATACAAATATTCCATACAGTGTTAGCTTTCCTCTTGTTAAATATTTTTGTCTTCATGATGGCATAATTTTCACTGTGGTCATCAAATACAATTTCTAAAGCTTTAGTAAATAAAGACTATGCATTCAGTTTCTTTTCTTTTTTCTTCCTGATGCCGATGCCTTAAGGTTTTTCTTTTTTCATTTGCATGTTGTTTGCAGAAACCCCTAACCCAGTGCCCAGGGGAAGCACAGCTCATAGCTCTGTCTCTTCATTGTACTTAGTTAACTTCATTTCCTGAATAACTTTGCTAGGCACAGACTTACCAGGTGAGGAGACCTTTTCTTTCTGAACTAAAATGTCAACATGCCAGCCCATTGATTAAAAACAACAACAACAACAAAAACCCACTCCTCCACCCTGGAATAGAAGTTGCATTCCTGAAGAAAGGGAAACTGGAAGCCCATAGTGGACACCACAGCAATGAGAGACCTGATGCTTTTACACTAAACTCGGAACGCATTCACGGCAGTCCATCTCCCTCACACTGTTCACACGGTATTGCATGTGCTGGGCTATGGAGCAAAACAAGTGAGAAAGACACAAATTAAGACGAGAGAAACCAAATCATGCCTGACTTAGATGGCTTGACAGAAGACGTACATGGAAATGTCTAAACATCTACTAATGCTAAATCCCTGAAATGGCTAAATGATTTCAGCAGAGCGGCAGGATGTGCAATCCATATACAAAATCAAGTGTGTCTATACATCAACGATGAAAAATCCAAAGATAAAATTTAAATGCAGGTTCTTCCTGTTGTGGGATGAAAAGGGATAAGATAATAAGAAGTAAACTGGTTCAAAGTCATAGAAAACATATGTAATAATGAATTGTGAAATATGGCTGAAATAAGTTGACCTCAATAAGTTGGAAACATATCCTGTGCTCATAGATTGGACTTGATGTTATCAAATTGCATCATTTCCCAAGTTCATCTGCATATTGAATGTGATTATTATCAAAGTAATAAGTAGGTTTCAAAATATTTTTATTAAAATAAACACACTTACAGTTTAACCTAGAGACTTAAAATATAAACCATAAACAATACTAAAAAATATGAAAATTGGAAAACTAACTTCCTTATTCCTAAACTTACTACAAATTTACAGTAATCAAAACACACAAAAAAATCTAAAAGGGAAGAGATTAGGCTTCCCCATTAAGTTGCCATAGCACCCTTGTCAACAATCAGTAAATTTGAGGATCACTCCATTCACTATCTATGTCTTCTGAGCATCACTGTTTGCTTACATGTTTGTGTGCGTGTGTGTGTGTGTGTGTGTGTGTGTGTGTGTGTGTGCGTGTGTGTAATGTGTGTGCCTAATGCCAGAAGAGAGCATTGAATCACCTGGAACTGGAGTCACAGACAGTTGTGAGCTGCCCTGTTGGTACTGGAAATCAAACCCAGGTCCTATAGAAGAGCAGCAAGTGTCCTTAACCACTGAGACATCTCTGTTCTTTTCAAAACATAGTTCTGGAACAGTGGAGATCTGTCTGCAGAGAATGAGCTGAGCCCTACCTCACCCCATCTATAAATTAACAAAATGCGGGACAAGAGAGAGGGCTCAGTGTGATAAGTGCTTACTGCTCTTCCAGATGACCTGGTTTTGGTTCTCAGCACTCACACGGGGGAGTTCAAAATTGCCTATAACTCCAGCTCCAGGGGAGGGTATGTCTTCTGGCTTCAATAGACAACTGCACACACAGAAATGCCAGCCCAGAAACATACACACAAAATAAATCTTTAAAAATGCATATCTCAAGATGAATAAAATTTCTAAATGTAAGAGCAGAGCCTATAAAATTCTCACAAGCAAGCAAGGTGTAAATATAGTTGTGACAGCAGACCCGGGCGACACTTTCTTCAATATGGCACACAAATGCAGGAAGAAACAGTTAAAATAGGCAAGTCGAACTTCATGACAATTCTTAAAATGTGTACTTCAAAGGCAAGGTAAAGAAAACTCCTATAATCAGAAAGGATATTTTACATTTTAATTTTGCTTTAAATTTTTAATCAGCTTACAGATGACAGATTTTTTTTTCATGACAGTTTATGCACACTTAGTTTTGGTCCCCTTCCCCTCATGCCCCTGCCCACTATTTCTACTTAAATCTGTCCATGCCCAGTGCTTCTCCTTCCACACAATAATGTGAGTTCTGTTACCCTCCCTACCCCTCTCCCTTCAAGCCTCGTCTTGCCCCCGTCGTGGGCCTCTCCATGCATTCACACCCACATGGAAATACATAGATGGACATTAGAGGCTAAAATCTGCAGATGAGAGAGCGTGCACTCTTTCTCTCTGACTCTGGGTTATCCCATCTAATATAATATTTATTTTTGGGTTCCACCCATTTTCATTTAATTTCCTTTTCTTTTACAGCTGGATAAAGTTCCAGTGTGCGTGGGTCCACATTTTCATTGTCATCTTATCTATTGATGAGCATCTAGGTTGATTCCATTTCCTTGCTGGTGTGGATAGAGCAGAAACACGAATGACCAAGAGTCCCTGTAGTAGAAGACAGTGCCATTTGGGTGCGTGCCCAGGGCTCTTATAGCTGGGTCGCATCGTAAGTCTATTTTTATCTTTTTGAAAACCTCCATCCTGATTTTCCCAGTGGCAATACTGGTTTACAGTCCCATGAACGGTGCACAAGGGCTCCTCTTTCCGCACAACCCTCATCAGCATCTGCTGTCGTTGTCTTCCTGATGGTAGACACACTATGTTCACATCTTGTATCTGAAAAATAGCTTGCATCCAAGATAATTAAGGAATATTTCAACTCCAAATAGAACTAAGTATCACAATTAAAAATAGGCAAATGGTTTCAGCAGGCCTTTCTTCAAAGAAGGGGGTAATGAATAAGTGTGTTAAAGGATCGAAACAACGGCATCGCTAGGCAATTGCGAGTCAAACCAGAATGAAGTACCTCTTCACACGGTGAGGAGAGCTGTCAGAGTAAAGAGTTAGACAGGCAAAAGTCCTGGGAAGGGCCGAAGAACTGGACTCCTCATTCATCACTGAAGGGGGATCTAAATAGTACATTCACATGGGGGAAAACTTGGCAGCTTCTCAAAATACTAAACATAGATATAGAGTTACTTATGAGTCAGAAATCCAACTCCAAACTGTAGACCCAGGAGAACTAAAAATATATGTTTATAAAAAAATCTTTTACATGAAAGTACCTAGCATACTACTCAAAATATAACCCTAACTGGAAACAACCCAATGTCCATCAAGCAACAAATGGATAAACAAAATCCATTATCACTACACAAAGGAATATTATTCAGCCATAGAGATGAAATACAGTGCCAACATGTGATAGACTGAATGCCCATCGTAACAAACCCAATAAAAGAGTCTACAAAATGCAAAGGCCACATATCACATGATGTAATTCGTAGGAAGTGTCAAGAATATAGAAATGCATAGTGACAAAATACATAATAGTGAGCAGGATTTCAAGGCATAGAGAAAACGGGATCAACAGGGGAAGCTATGGGGTTCCTTTGGGTGGTGGTGACCACGTTCCTGGGTTAAATGTGGAGAATTGAACAATCTTATGAATGTATTAACCACTGAGTTTTTTAATTCAAAAGGATGACTGTATGGAATATAAGTTATGTTTTAATTTAAAACAAGTAAGCATGCTTGTTTAATTTTTAGAAGATAATATTTGTAGATAATTGTGGTATACACTGTGACATTTTGATGAATGAGTTGTGGAATGATTTAGTCAATCCAATTAACAGAACTTACATTTCAGATACTTCATTTTATTTGTTTTTAAGTAGTCTTTGCCTCCAGGGCAAAGAAGCAATGAGCTGGGCAGTCACTGCAGTCTTGTTTGGTCAACGACTTCATCTTAAATGACACAGGGTTTGGTACACATTTGTGAAGTGCACTGTGACAATTCAATAGCTATGTACAGCAGACAACTAAGAATCCCTCTAAGGGAACAGCACACACTTGTTCCTGTTCTCCGTTGCTCTGATGAGCCCACTGACACTCGGCAGATGTCCCTGGGTAGGTAGCGGTACTTCTCGCTTCAAGGCGTGTTTGCTCCACAGTCTCAGCATTCTCTTCACTCTTCATTACTGAAAATCTGTCTCTGCTCACTCCCAGAGGAGCTTTGCAACGTTCAGCAGAGATCTAGTTGTCTAGGACTTCCCTTGAAATCCCAGCCAGGCTCTTGCGTTCTCTAAACGGAACCCAAGTCCACCGTCATCCATTTTCTTTGGTAGGTGTATTCAGCTCGTCATCTGGAGGCCCAAGAGCCAGGGCTGCAGCTAGTGAGGCCCTTCAAGCCCATGGAGAGCACTGAAGCAGCGTGCGATGCCATAAGGCAAGACAGAGTGAGCTTGTTAGCGCCCATCGCTCTTCTTCTTCTTCTTTCAAAGCCACCAGTGTCATCATGGGATAGGAAGCAGCATTATGACCTCATCGAATCCCAATGATCTCCCAAAGGCCCCGCCTCTCAATACCATCAAGTGATGAATTTGTGGATTGTTTCCAAAGCATGAATGACAGAAAACACAGAGAAAGCATGGTAGAGCTTTAGGCAGCTGGTGTTCTAGGAACAGCCTTTCTTCTCACCCTGTCTCCCTAACTAAATTGAGCTAATCTCTGAGGCAAATCAAATTGCCACCACACTCTGAAAATACAGAATTTCCTAGGGAGCTCCAAGTTGGAACAAAAGGCTGGCTGTTTTCTGGGACCTCCGCTCCCCTGGCCCCGGGAGCTTTGGGCACCACCTGTGTATTAGCAGTGGGTGTCTTTGAGTCCTGTCTTAGGACAAATTCCCTCTGTCTTACTGGGTCTCTGGGTGAGCCCTTTCTAGTTTGTGCGTATGTCGTGCAGATACTGGCAACAACCAACTACAATTCTCTCGCCCAGAACACTTAACATTCAAATTCTTCACTGGGAAGTGCTTCCTGGATAATTGACAGCCAAACAACCTTTCTAGAACTCATCCTCTTCCTAGTCCTGGTACCCCAAAATCTTGTTCCTCTTTCTCCTATCAACATCAGAGGCCCCACAGGGAGGCTCAAGCAGCGACCCCAGCCTCGTTCTCCCCTCATCGCTGCAGCTGGAATCCAGCCTGCTCCTGAACACTCTCATTATTCATTTCTTCTCTTTCTGGAGCATCCTAGCCAAGGAGGTTTGCCCCAACTTCCCAAAATCCAGTAGAGACATCCTGGCTCCCATTCTTTCAGGGGCTATAATTTACTCACTGAGAACAGATCTGACTCTGGATTCTGATTGTCCTGGGTGCATCCAGCTCCCTCCCCAAAACCTCAGCTCCAGGACACGGCCAAGTCTCATCTGCCCCTATTCCCTGGGTACTCAAAACAAATATATGGCAAATAGCTGAATATGTGTAGCAGCCATTTGAAGCTGTAAAGACGTTCAGGGAGAAAATGGCTAAGAGCTAAGAAAACAATGAGCAATGCTGAAAGGGCTTCAGCACCGATCAGATGTGTTCTCCCGAGGAATGTCTCCACGCACGTGTGAAGGGAAAAGCCATGAGAACATCACCAAAAGCTTGGCAGCAAGCTCAGTGGCCATCCTTCCCTCCGCGGAGGAACTGGCTGACTCTGCTGTAACTAAAAAGGAAGTGACAGGCAGCTCTGTCTGTCCATGCTCCAAATCCTGGTTGGCTGAAGACCCTCCAAGAGCTGACTTTAGTTTTCCTGACAGTACAAATGTATTTCTTCTATTTATTGGCAAGTCAAATAATTTCTTTGCAATATTCCTCCTTGATGGTACCCAGAAAAATGAGATACCTTGACCAGTGTTTGAATTTCCAATGATGTCACTGGAAGAGTAGGTTTTAAAATAAAAGCACCTACTTTAAAAGCATCATTCTCCAAGACCTGCAACTGCAGATGCTGTCTCCCATAGCTTGCTTCCAGGCCTTGATTCCCAAGTCCTGGGAGCAATGCATGTGTTTATCTCTGTGCTTGGTGAGAGAGTACCTCTCCATGCCAAAATCCACATATTGCTTATGAAATAAAAGATATCAAGTCGCCCTGCTGTGTAAGCAGTAGATCAATAACACAGAACAAATCTGGATAAAAAGCCTAGCTGTTGACTGGGTTCCACTGCCCGCCAATTTCTCCCTTTAACTAAGAAAGACCAGTGCAACATTTGTGAAATATACATTTTGTGTCTGTGCACATTTCCTGAGATGTAACTCCGAAGTTGCATAGAGCCCCTGGAATGTACGCTGTGTACTATCTTAGAATTTCTATGGCTGTGAAGAGACACCATGACCACGACAATTCTTTGAAGGAAAACATTTAATTGGGGTGGCTTGCTTACAATTTCGGGGGATTAGTCCATTATCATCATGATGGGGAGCACTGTAGCAGGCAAGCAGATGTGGTCCTGGAGTAGTATCTGAGAGTGTTACATCTTTCAGGCAACAGGAAATACACTGAGACACTTGGTAGTATCCTGAGCATAGGAAACCTCAAACCTACCCTCATAGTGACACACTTCCTCCAACAAGGCCACACCTCCAAATAGCGCCACTCCCTATGAGATTATGGGGACCAAGTACATTCAAACTACCACATTTCACTCCCTCAACCCCATAAGTTTGTACCAATATCATAATGCAAAATGCATTTAGTCCAAATGCAAAGTCCCTGTATAGTCTATCACAGCATCAATAATGTTTTAAAGTTTAAAGTCTCTTCATGCAGTCTCTTAACTGTAATCACATAAAAATCAAAATCAGAAAACAGATCACATACTTCCAACATATAATGGCACAGGATATACATTACCACCAAAATGCAGGGAAGGGAGCATAGTGAGGAAAGACTGGACCAAAGCAAGATTGAAAACCAACTGGGCATACTCTAAACAATGCATCTCCATGTCTGATATCAAAACGCTCTTCAAATCTCCAACTTCATTCAACTTTGTTGACTGCAAAACATTTCTTTCTGTTGGGCTGGTTCCACTCCCCATTAGCAGCTCTCCTCAGCAGGTATTTCACAACTCTGGCTATACCCACTCCAACAAAGCCATGCCTCCTAACAGTGTCACTCGCTGTGGGATTAGAGATGTCAATTACATTCAAGTTACCACATACACTAACATGTTAACAGATGGCCTGAAGGCAAAGAGTTTCAGGTCCCCAAAAGACCAAAGCTTAATCAATCATGGCTATAAAGAAGCACTTATAAACTGGGCAGTAGTGGTGCACACCTTTAATCCCAGAACTTGGTGAGCAGAGGCAGACAGATCCCTGTGAAGCCTGCCTGGTCTACAGATCAAGTTCCAGGACTGCCATAGCAAAGAAACACTGGTGGGGGACAGATAATAGATGCCCTTATGAAATCCAAAGGTCAGATACAAGCTTCCTGCCAATAATAGAACTCATGGTGGCCCGCAGGATGGTAAGATCTACAAAGAGATCTATAGAAGCAGACTCTCCAAGGCATGGAGCCCCTTCAAGACTCACAGTAGATATCTTTTATCTGGGAGTAGGAATCTTTTGTGTGGCAATTTCTAGAAATAGTCCCTCTTCGGGGAGGCTAGTGAAACTCTGGATGAAAGCAAACTTCATATGTCTGGAAAAGCTGAAACATAGAGGATTCACAAGGCCCCCTCCCCAAGGTTCCAGACACAATGAACAAACTGGTGGTTGGGGGGAGACTTTGACCAAATGAGCTGCCTGGTGTTGGGGCATTCTTTGATCTTTTGATCCTGGTGTTGGGGCGTTCTCTGATCTTTTGATCCTGGTGTTGGGGCATTCTCTGATCTTTTGATCCTGGTGTTGGGGTGTTCTCTGATCTTTTGATCCTGGTGTTGGGGTGTTCTCTGATCTTTTGAGCCGCCTGCATGTCTCACAGAGAGTTCCAGGGTTCCAGCTCTCACCAGCTGTCACTCACAACCACGCTTGGGTGGCTTTCAGTGATGTATCTGCCTCTGAGTGACCCACACTCCTGTAAGTGACCCTGGAACACCCACTGACTAACCAAGTTGAATTTTAAAGACAAAGGCCACATGATCTGATACAATGAGGGGCATCAGTCCACAGTGGACTGACCGCAATGTACTAACTACTGAATACACTTGGTCATCCCCAGCTGAGGTCCCTGCAAATACTACAGAAACAATGGAAGAAGGACAAGTTTACTGAGGAAACTGGGCATGCAAGAGGATTCCAAGTTCACTGGACCTGATAGGACTGTGATCACTGGAAAGTTAAGAAGAAAGTTAATCAAGGATCTTGAGACACATGAGCTAAGAGGCACAAGGGCAGATGGGACTGACTTAGTCTGGCTTGTGAATCAGATCACTGAAGGGGAACAACCCACAGGGGATGGGAAAGAACAAAGCAAAGTGCCTGTCCAGGTCACTCAAAAGCAGAGGTGGAAAGCTTGGCTTTCAACTGGAGTTCCTAAGGAAGATACTGGAGGAACACCAAAGCTGTGTAGTGAGCTCCTGAGAGACTTTCTTTCTTTCTTTCTTCCTTCCTTCCTTCCTTCCTTCCTTCCTTCCTTCCTTCTTTCTTTTCTTTCTTTTTCTTTCTTGCTTTTTTTTTTTTGAAACAGGGTTTCTTCGTCTAGTTCTGGCTGTATTGGAACTCACTCTGTAGACAGGTCTCAAACTCACAGAGACCCACCTACCTCTGCCTCCCAAGTGCTGGGATTAAAGGCGTGTGCTACCACCACCCAGATGCTCCTGGGAGACTTTCAAGCCTGCAGAGCAGTCCTCAGGAGGCCCAAAGGATTTCTTTTGAAAATGTGAGGAAGACTAAGCTTCCTGGGGTTGAAAGTCCTGCTCCCAGAGCACACTGCATACTTCTCTCCAGCAGGAAAAAATGCTGATGCTGGAACTCATTCACCCAACCCAGATGGGGCCCAGAGAGGGAAAAGAGAAGTGACTACAGCTGTAATACGGCTCCCCACATCCGGCCAGGCCAAAGGCCATCAAAGCAACCATGGCTGAAGGAGAGACAGTGGCTGCCTTCAGCCCAGAGCTTGTCAGAACAGAGGAAGCTGGCAAGTGCTGGGACCTTCTCTTCTTGGCCCTGGGCAAACTAGAACATTGTGAGCCAATAACTCCCACCCCTTAAGGAGAAGGGAAACCTGGAAGGCCTATTACAATACCATGGGGTGAAGAAAGTAGAGTGCTCACCGAAATGTCTGAGGATTGAGACTCATGTCTAACACTATAAGCCATGTTTCTAGGGAAGACACAGGCCTTAGGGAGGAGGCCACTGCTATTGGATATGATTTGATGTGCCATAGACTGCTTTCTAAACATTCATGCTTTTGGTGATAGGTTACTGTTGTTGTCGATAGCAACGAGTCATGGAAGGAAATGTAATGGGTGGTGTACCAAAGAGATTCATAACCACTAATGAAGCCTCTGAAAACAAATGACAGATGTCCAGTGCCTAACCATAGATGGACATCTATCTCACCCCCTCCAAGGTTCAGAGAGCATCATGGGTAGCCTAGGAGCCCAATCTTAGCCATAGATGAACATCTGTGTCACCCTCTCCAAGGTTCAGGGAGCATCACAGGTAGCCTAGGAGCCCAATCTTAGCCGTAGATGAACATCTATGTCACCCTCTTCAAAGTTCAGGGAGCATCACGGGTAGCCTAGGAGCCCAATCTTAGCCATATATGAACATCTTTGTCACCCTCTTCAAAGTTCAGGGAGCATCACGGGTAGCCTAGGAGCCCAATCTTAGCCGTAGATGAACATCTATGTCACCCCCTCCAAGGTTCAGGGAGTATCATGGGTGGCATAGGAGCCCAATCTTAGCCACAGATGAACATCTTTGTCACCCTCTTCAAAGTTCAGGGAGCATCATGGGTAGCCTAGGAGCCCAATCTTAGCTGTAGATGAACATCTATGTCACCCTCTCCGAGGTTCAGGACATATCATGGGAGAGAGGATAAAATGAATGCAAGAGCCAGAGGAAGGACGACCTGCATAGTAATTTCCTCAGTTAAAATATTCCATCCTAGAAGGAGGCTCTTGAGGCTCAAGACATAAATAAACTTCATTAGTCTGGGAAAGCTGAAAGTTATAAGGATCACAAGACCTCATCCCAAACTCTCTCCAAAGGGGGAGACTTAGGCCCACTGACCTGCTTGGGGAGGACTCTATGACCCATCAAGATGACTTGAAGTTTTGTAGAGAGCTCCAAGGGTCCAGCTTTCATGAATCGTAGTCCATGACAGGGTGGGCATTCAGCAATGCAGCCTCTGTTGAATCATCTTCCATAAGTGATCTCTCGCTCATTCTCCTGTAAGTAACCAGAACAAAGTCATGGACCGACCGAGCTGGGCTTTGTGGCATTGTTACTGTGGTCTCTTACTAGTTTCCTATCTGGGACAAGTTGACATTTGTTCACACCTCTCCAGGAATAATGTCTCTTAGTGTCCCTATAACAGTATCTTAGAAAGCACCCTCCCCAATCCATTAGTAACCTACCTGTTATCCTGAATTCTGGGAGCCAGTGGTCTGCCATGGGAACCCTGCCAGAAGGTCACAAGCAAGGCAGAAAAATACCTGAGGATTGTGATTGGCATCTGAGGTAGGAACAAGATCGGGGGAGTCTTGTGCTCAAAGACCTCAGCCTGTGACTTTGACGCCAGTAGACAGTGTCAGCCTGAACGGCATTAGGTGGTACCCAGCTGCTGCGTGCTGCAGAGGTGACTGCTTGCTTGCCAGTGAGAAGTCCCTCACACTGGGGATCATACCCACCTCCTATGATGATTAGTCCTGAGGGGGAGTGAAGGAGAAACTGTCTGGCCTTGTCCGCCTGCTTAGTAACCAGCTAGCTCTGTTTGTGTTCCAGCTGGAGAGCGGGCAGGTGACCTGGATTTGGTCAACCAATTACTTCAACTCAGTATGTTGAAACTGGAAAGAGATGCATGCCTTTAGAACTGAGAAAATACCCAAGGCAGCCAAAGAAAGGCCCAGCAATGACATCCAGAAAGCCATTCCTGTGGTTGCTTATCTGGGCTGTTTTCCCTGTCACCCAGTCTCACCTGGTTCCAGTCAGCTCTTCAGTCTTGCCTGCCCACCTTCCCATGAACTCTGGGTGTGCCCCTCGGAGTCCAAGGCATAATTCTGTTGCTAAGTTAGTCAGGACCTGGATCTGACTTTGGCAACTAGACTACCCTGAGCCCTCTCTTGGAAAATCCACAGCAACCTGGCAGGTCCTGTCAGTCAGTCTCATCTCTGAGCTCACTCCTGGACCAGGCTCAGAATCAGAACCAGCAAAGAACTAGTGACTAAATGAAATCCCAGTATAAAATGTGTGTGTGTGTGTGTGTGTGTGTGTGTGTGTGTGTGTATATTTGCAATATTGTGCCTTACACTTGGAGGGTTTGGAAGGACCCTCCTAGCTTCAGGAACTCTGCTTGTCACAGGAGACGCCATTGAGTCTCTCTGCTCAGATTCTCTGGCATGGAGCAGAGGCTCCAGTCACTTGTCTTTCTCTGGGGTAATGCTGAACAGCTGCTCCAAAGTGAGCACCAGATGAAGCTCTTATAACCCCCTTCTAAATGAAATGCAATAAAGATGACTTTCCCTTTCATAAACAAGGCCAGGAAGCCTGCCAAGGGATCTTGTCTTCTCCCTGCTTGGGCAACTCGCTGGCATCTGAGACAAGGCGAGGAAAGGGCAACTGCTCCCCGGAGACACCATCCCCATCCAGGCAGCTGCCTTCACACCCCCCTCGAAAACTGCTGTGAGGTCAGTTGCTGCTGGGCGTGGCATACTTTGCACCTCAACAGAGCCAGGCTGCTCCTATCCTTGCAATTGCGCCCTGCCAACAGCATTCAAAGAGGGTGGAGGACGGGGACTGGGAAGCTGCCATCTAAGGAATGAGGCAGATGCAAGGCCACGTTCTCCAGACAGTTGACAGCATGAACAAATGCAGACCAGTCTAGAGGTGCAAGAAGGAGTTGCCGGGGTGATGTGGAGAAGGGAACAGCGTCTTGCATGAAGCCTTTAGGAAAGGAGAGACATGTTTTTTTTTTTTTCTTCTGGGACCCGGAGGACTAAAGCTGAGCCTCTTCATGGAAAGACTAAGAAAACATCAATGTGGAAGCCATGATTTCCCATCAGCCAGGATTTGGGCTCTTGCATCCTTTATTAGGCAAGACTGGGAGGAATGAAATGGCTAACCATGTCACAGACAGTCCTGCCCTTATCACTTAAGACAGTATGCGAGGAAAAGGGGGTGGATTTGTGTGTGCATCAATATTATCACTATATACTTACAGAGTCCGTATCTTCATATATAGATAAGGAGTCTCCCAAACATCAGCATTGTTCTGCGCACACACATTTATAACATGCCTTTCTCCTTAGAATTTATCAGTGCTCCAAGTATTGTCTGACTCTTCCATGTCACACTTACCAGTTGGGTTGCACTTAGTCACATTCTAAAGAAAGTGCCTTCATTACTTTTAAACCCTGTGCCCTTTCTTTAGTCCATGCACCAAAGGTGCTCAGTAAATATTGAATACATGAATGGTTAGATCTGTGTGATGAAATCAAAGGCCCTAATGATTCTTAATGCCTACTGAGATTTTGGCAGCATTATATTAAGTCACAGAAGTCAACCACAAGGGAGTATGTAGTATCTGATTCCATTTGTGTGAACCATTCCAAATAACAGATCTACAGAGACAAAACTGACTGCCTGGAAGACCAGGGCTGGGGGAAGAGGGTGACTGCTGGGGGTGGGGTTACAAAGGAAGGAAGCAAGTATCCTGAGATGGATGATGGTGATGGTGTCACATACTGTGACTCTACCAGAAACTATTAAACTGTAGACTTGAAATGGGTGAATGGCTTGGTCTAGGACTTACATATCAACAAAGTTATTGCTTACAAAGAATAAAGGAAAAGGGGATCAATGGAGAGAATCGGTATAGGGAGACAGGGTTTACTTGGCTTGCTTTCCCCAGAGCCATTTGTTATTGTCCCTGAGAGCCACAGAGTTCTTACTTCATTGCCACCTCTGGCCAACATCTGCTCTATATCACTGGAGAGGAATGCACCTTTAAAGAAGCATCTCACCTGCCTCAGGTGTGCTGTCTCCACAAAGACTAGCAGGGACTCCTGTTTTATTGACCCTTAGAGACGTTTGGGTATTGATTGACTTAGAGCTTTGCTGCTAGAGCCAGGAAGCCCCATTTACAACCCCAATCTCCCTACTATAAATGTCACAGATGATAAATTGGAGGTGAGTCTCTTGTAGGAAATGGTGGAACCCTATATCTATTCCTAAGGAAAGCAAGACCAGGCAAAGCTCTGGGATGTTCTCAGTCAGGTGCCTTAGGCTGGGTTGGGGGTCGGCATGGGGATGGGAGCAGGAATGAAGGCTGGGGTTAGGGATGACTTTTCTAAAGGCCCCAAGCCATCCTGGGGCTCTGGACCTACCACAGGATAGAAACATCAGAGGGAAGCAAATAACCTCATGATGAATTAGAGATGCAGAAAAAAGATAATCATTTCTTCCTTTGTGGAGAGAATTCTGTCCCACTGAGCCAATGCAGGACCCTCAGAGGCCTGTGGGTATGGTCTGGGGCCCAGGAACTCAGGTAGGAAGCCTGCAGGCTCAGAGATCTGACCTCCACAGGCAACACTTCTCAGGTAAAGTGGGGCAGCAGAGTGCTTCCTGTTGAGACATCTTTTAAAGGAATCCATTGAAAGAGGGGTGTACCACAAAGGACCAGAAACACACAAGTAATGGTTTTGATTCACATCAAAGTAGCATCAAACTGCTTGCGTTCCCAGATTGCCATCCCATGGGCTGAGGTGATAAAATATCCTCTTTGGGGGCTGTTTTGGAAGCCAAGAAGTGCAGGAAAAACACTGCCTTCTTTCCTGGTTATTTCTCACTCAGGATCCCACCTGGGACATCTCAGGGGAAGCCAAGCCCATTTCTTCCTTCACTTTCCAGAAGGCAGTCAGTCAACCCTGAATGTCATGTCCCTTCCTTCAACATTGCCATCCAAGGAACCACACTCTCAAACTCTTCAATTTTTAGAAATAACTCTGGCCCAGCAGTTTTCAAATCCCTGGCGCATCTACTGCCCACATCGGTTCACAGAGCAGCACTGTTGGAAGACAGAGGGAAGTGGCAACAAGATACTGGGAGGGAGCCTGAAGCCCAGAAGTGCCTAGACTCAAGTAGCATGTGGGAGGGGTTCAGTCAGCAGCTCCTTGGGAGGCTCAGCCCCTCTCTCCACAGTGCTGAAGCCGCTATCCATTTCACCCTGGAGGTGATGAGCATTCCAGCTCTCCTCTCAGGGCAGTCTGCAGCCCCAGCCATTCTCTCATTCAGCAACTTTTCAAAAGATCTTAAAGTGTCCACTGAAGCCTTTGGTGACCTAAAACCAATGCCCCACTATATGCCGGAGACCAGCTTTACAAAAGGAAAACAGTCCAACTAGAACGTGCCTGGGACCCTACGGACAGCCCTTCCTGCCAAGAAGAAAGCCTTGCCATTTCTTGGAAAACACACGCTTCTTTGAATTTGCCACTTCTGGTAGAAATCCACATTGTAGTGAAAGGGGAGCGGGCCCTGCTTTTCGTCCTGCCCGGCTCACGCACGGCTAGCTTATACCCCGAAATAACAACACACCAATTGTATTCATTTAAACACTGCCTG
>LOEQ01000843.1:554253-564957 GCA_001685075.1 Bramus lutescens | reverse complement strand
GAAGAAGAAGAAGAAGAAGAAGAAGAAGAAGAAGAAGAAGAAAAGAGAAGAAAAGAGGCCTGAGGAATGATGCTTAACTCAATCTGACTTCTACATGCACGCACACTTGCTCTTATGTACACACACAGACACACACACACACACACACACGAGGGAAGGGAGGGAGAGAGAAGAGGGGAGGGGAGAAATAACATTACCATAGACAACATGAGAGGTGATTTTGCATCACAGACAACCCTAAATATTTTATAAGCAAACCTGACTCTACCTCACTGAAGGGGTGAGACACCATTCTCTATTTCACTGAATAAGAACCATGCCTGTCCTTCACTCTGCCCAGGCTAGGCATATGTACTTAAAGGTCAGTCTGGAATAAACACAGATGCTCACTCCATTCACAGAGAGTATGAAAGACACACAGAGAATTATCTCCAACAGAAATAAAGAGTCAGACTGTGAATGGGTGGAAGTTCAGAAATTTCCCATTCTTGATGAGAAAGGATGAACAGTGGAAGCCCAGAGCCAGGCTGTGTAACTGGAAAATCAGCTTATGCCTCCAGTATCACCTCAGAAATAGCAAAAATGTGCCCAGTATAAAACACAAGCTGGTAAGCTCAGGAATGAATATTCCTCCCATGGGGCACTTGTGTGGGAGGCCACAGCCCTGTCTCACTCATCACTGACAGCAGTCCCTGGCTCCTGACAGCCACACAGCCAGCCTCTGGAGCCACATCTCCAGGCAGGTACCAGTAACTGGGTGTTTAGATTCAAATCAATATTTAAAACAGCCTTGGGGGGAGTTTTCATAGCCTGGGAGAGCAAGCAGGCTGCAAGCTGTGAAATGCTCTGAGCTGACCACGCGTGTACCGACAACAGTTTTAACAGAAACTTCAGTTTGCCCCCCTTACCGCACCCTATGCTTATATAGGAATATTAATGATTTGCTAATCCACTGGATTGGGGCTAAATGAAATTTCCTAGAAAGGAAACTACCGAGCATTCAATTTGAAAATATGAGTTAGTAATGAGTGAGATCTAGAGACAGAAAGGTTTCCAGAGAGAAGCCAAGAACGTGTTCACTGTTTCCTTAGGAAGCCTGGGGGCAGCGGGGTGGTGGCTGAGGGGGNNGGAGGTAAGGGGGGAGTAGGCTGTCATGAAGGGAGGAAAAAGTGCCAGAGTTAGGGATGCAAGGCCAGGTCATTGCAGGCATGGGAGTGATTCCCTTTCCCTGGGTCTACCCTGCCTGCCACTGTTCTCTCTTTAATGCTGCACCCTGCAAATGACCACAAATATCTTGCAAGTGTCCAAACGTATAATGGTTCCTTGAAAAGAATATGAAGTAAAATTGTCATATGACACATCCCAAGGAGCTCAGAGACTTGGACACATACTTATAGGACACTGTTCACTACAGCGATACCCATGACAGCAGAAAGGTGCAAACAACCAGCATCCTTCAACAGGTGACCAAGTGTGATCTATAGACAAGAGACTGGGACCTGAGGACAGAATGATGCAGCACCTGGGTTCCATTCCCACCACCACAATAAAAATGCTAATAATAAGCAGTGGAATATTATTCAGTCTTCAAAAGGAAGAAAAATCACAGCACACACTACAGCATGGACTGAGCTCAAAGGCAACACGGTGTCGTTTATATACGGTACCAGAAGTAATGAAATTCATGGCAGTGGACCGCGAAGGCTGGGGAAGGAGAATAGTTAACTAATTATTTGATGGGCGCAGAGCTGATGTCAGGAATTAAGAACCATGACTGCAGGTAGAGGGTGGCAATGGCAAAACGAAGCAATGTGAATATACTGAGCACCCCTGGAATGGCCCCTTAAAAGCAGGGAATAGTGAAGGCTGTGTGTATCTTACCACCATAAGAGGAGGAGAGGAGGTATATTCACAGTGAGTCATGGGTAGAAAATGGATGGCATTCTCACTCTCTGGCCAGATGTTCAGGCGTTGTACCGACATAGCCACAATGCAGTGATGGAGAATTGGGGAATTGAAGCCAGGGCTCAGAGTCTCAAGTGACTGCCATAATTACAGCATTTCATTTCCTGCATATAAAGCAAGCTGAGTTCAGGACGAAAATCAATATTCCGGTGGGCTGTGATTAATTGCTTCTCCCGTGTTTAAATGGCCCTCTGCTCCACCTTGGCTATTGTTCTGCACAAATAATTAGGATGGATTCCACTGCCTAGGTCATTCTTGTGCCTGTTCTGGCGAAAGGGAAAACAAGGGGCCGTTTCTGTTCAGTGTCTAGAAGATTTCAGACTTGGGGTGTCCTAAACCACTGTACATATTGGGAACATATCACCCTCCCTTGTGCGTCCACTGATCTTCTCACTGATTCTGTGATACGTGTGGTATTTCTGTTGCTTCACTGGTGAATCTCGGTGAGGCTTAAGTGTTCTCCCAGAGTTACACGGCTGGCATGTCTCCTGCTCTGCTGGCCTCTCCCCTTGTGCTCTTTTGCCCTCTGCTTGGTGACAGGCAGAAGAAACTGTGGGTGTCCCCAAATGTGAATTATTCATGTCTGTATTTTCTCATCCATGTAACAAACACTAGGTCTTCACGTCCTGATACACAGTGGCAGTGTCTGTGAGCCTGGACTTCAAACATGCTGCTGCAGCTGTCGTTGCTAGAGCAACAGTGCCCTGACCAGGAGAGTCGGGTAAGAAGCTGCAGGTCTGTTGCTCATGCAGAAGTGTGAAGGGCCACAGACAGGTGATCCAGGCCACTATACCCACAAGATAAGGACGGGAAGGAAGGAAAGGGCAGCAAGTAAGTGGCACACATCTAGTCACAGTGAGAGCACGCAGAACTCTCAGGCGTGGAGTACGTGCACGGTGGTGGAGCCAGGAACGCGAAGGGCTTAGGTTTCCTCCTAAGGAAAACACTGGCTGGGAGGAGAGCAGTTATGAAACTTACCTGGAGGGTGGGCACAGGGCAAACATGGAGGGAGAAGAGACCACATTCATCTCCATGGCTGCCTAAACAGACTACCATCGCAGTGGCCAAAACCAACAGCACTGATTCTTTGGTAGTTGCAGGTGGGCGAAGTCCATCCTCAGGGTCATGTCCTTCTGGGAGATTCTGGAGGAAATTCTGTCCCCAGCCTTTCTCTGAGCTTCTGGTGTCACCCTCAGGGCCGCTCAATCAGTGTCTCCCCTGCCTTGCCTCCACATTACAACTTGCCCACTCCCCGAATTCCTGAATGAGCTCACACTCCCAGAGGATGAGGCTTGGATGACTCTTTTCTAAAGACATACCCAACTTCAAACAGAGACAAGTTGGATCAGCTGGCTGAGAGGCAGTGAGGGCCTAGACAGCACGCAGATGAGGGGCAAAGGCAATGACTGAGAAGGCAGCCTGGCTGAGGCTGATGATGGGAGGTGAAGCTGGGCAGAGATAGGGCATAGGGAGAGGGCTCTATCTTTCCAACTTGAAAGAGAAAAGGTGCTGACAGAAACAATGGTGATTCCCTACAAAGTTGTAGCTGTTGTCTGTAATGCAGAATGCTAATTTTTTTCGATAGTAAAATCTTGTTAAGTCTGGCCTAGGGTTCTCTCCGTCCTCATCCCCCACAGCCTTGCTTTTCCTGGCAGTGTGTACATACACACAGGCTGGGAAGTTATTCACTCCATTTGCCAACACATCTATAATGCATCTGTCAGGATCTGTGGGTTCTTACAGGATGGGCCTTGTCCGGTGCATGGCTGAGTCTACCTGTTGCAGAAAGCATGGTAAAGATGAGCAGTGTGGGAGCAGGTATGGTCCTGCCCACGGTGCCTCTCTGCCCGTCCAACTCCCTACTCTTCATCCCACATGTCATCCTGGAGGAGAGGATGGAGAACCTGGGCTTCTCTGCTTCCATAGTGTGTTGAGTCTAATTTGCACGCAGCAATGACATATTGCATTTAATGCACATTGTCTATTCCACACCACAGAGTTAGTGCAGAAGGCAAGGTCCGTGGGACACTCAGGTTTCCACCTCCAAGTTCCTACTGGGCCTCCTTTAGAGCACAGGTTCTCAGGAAATATTTGCTGCTGAGAGGCAGTGCACACCTAGGATGTCAGCCTTCAGGAGGCTGAGACAGAAGGAATGTAAGTTCAAAGCCCTTGGGTTACAGAGTGAGAATCTGCCTTAAAAAAATTTTTTTTGGAAAGAAATGTTGAACAAAAACACTTCAGGTGGAGTCACTGGTCAGGACAGGAGTGGACCGCACAGGCTCTGGAGCAGGTAGGCCTGAGTGTTCGTGAGGGCTGAATGTGAGCTTCTCTGTTAACCCCTTCAGAGCCACCTGAAAGTGGGGACCACACAGTAGGACTGCTATGATGGTTTCATGAGGTCATATTCAGAAAGCATCCAGCACGTTGTGGATTCTGAACAAGATCAAATGTCAGTCATCCATCAGAAGCCATAAATCCTTTCTGATACACCGTCCCTCACAAGAACAGACACAGGAGGCAGTGGGGGGTCTATAGAGCCTGAACCTTTCCTCTAGTCTCTCTCTCCACACTCAGCACAAAATTAAAGCAGAATGAGAGTGCAGGAAGAGTTCATTTCAGCCTTAGGAGCTGAGTGCTGAGGGACCATGAGACCCTGCAGCAGCATCAAAGACACCTCCAGAAGGAACTTAGGACCATAGACATTCCAAAAGAACATGTGCTACACAGTTTGCAGCCTTGTTCCACAGCCCAGCTTTGCTCTCCTGATTGAGCCTGGCTCTGTCTTACAGTCTGTATAAACCAGGGCAAGTGGATTGCCTTACCATAACCCTCTGACTCATGCAGATTGCCGAAAGAATTGCAAGTAATCCCCATGGATTTATTAACCCCTAGGCTCCAGTACCATCCACAGGTATAACACTGCCTGAGGCCTGCTTTGGTGTTCTACTGGCATCATCAAGAGCATGGCAGGGTTGAAGAGAGACACTGGAGCACCACAGTGACAGGTTGGTTCTGTCACACGGCCTCAAAGTCTATCTTCTGATACTAAAAGAGATTCCAAGGCCTAGGAGAGGGTGCTGTGAACTGACATTGCTCAGAAAGTGCTGCCCCATCCCCGAGATTCTTCTTCTAGGAAACCCCCTTGGGCCCTGGTAGAAGACCATGCACCAAGTTGGAATCAAGCTACAAAACACCCAGGAGGTCAGCCACTTGGCAGCTAGGAGGGTGCCAGAAAGAGTCACCCAGGTGATACTGACCAACAGAGCTACCATCTTCAGTTTGGGGGGGTGGGGACATCTTCAGACATAGGGCCCTGTAAGAACATGTGCTGTCCAGTCAAAAGGTCCCTGTTTAAATTCACATGAGCCCTGTTCTTTGCTTAGGGAGATCTTGCAGCCCTGCTGCCATGGACCGGAGGCTAGAGGAGACAGCTTCCAACGCTGCTCAGGCACTGTGGTCAAACGACTTTGATCAGCCCTTCCCGGTGCTGGAACCAGCTGTCTTCCCTATAAAGAGCCGGTTGAAGAACTTGACTTCTTGGGCTTGGCTCCTTCCAACAGCATTTTGTAACATTTGGCTTTCAAATTCCCAAGCCCTCCTTCCTCTCCATTCTAATTATTTAAAGAAGTGTGGGAACTAGAATTTGGGTAAAACGCACTTCTGAGTTCCTAGCCTCTGTCTTTTTCTAGAATTAAGGCTGTACCACAAAAGCTCCCAGCAAGCACAGTGGAAATACTTAACCTCAGGACCCTCCTTTGGGATGGGACCCAGGAACATCTGTAAATTTAACAAGCTCTGTAGGTGATTTTTTATGATTACACCATAATTAGCCTAAGCAGCCTGAAAATATAACCTCATAAAACAGCTGCTGAAACTCGAACATGATTCTGCTTTTAAAAGGCAGATCCTCAAGCCAAGGTCAGTTCTGGGGAACCGGAGCCAAGACTCCAAGTGCACACAGTGATGACCACCAATCTTCTTTAGTGGAGTCTCTGGATGTTCTTAAACCTCAGAGGTTGGGATGGATATTTGGGTTCTGGTGTCTACAGGGTATGCTCTTTGACCTAAGCTCTTCTTGCACCAATGCTCTTTTTAGGGGACATGCTGACCAGACTTCTTGTCCACACTGCAGTACAGGCATTCCTTGTTTCCGGATCTGGTGTGCACTTTGGGGTATTTTACAGGAGACACAGCCACTGCCATCCTACGGGCTCCACAAGCAGGTGGCCAGTGGGAATCTGGAATCTGGTCACACGGTGACTGGCAACCGGAGCAACACCAACTGCTTGCCATATGAAAACCATCACTCATGACCACCCAGAAACAAAGTATTGTGGGGGCTGGTTCCCTGGGGGTCACAGGTGGACAGAGGGCAGATGTTCAAGCTTTGCCAGCTTCCCCTAGTGGCCCCTGTGATCTAACAGAGGTGAACGTGCAGTCAGCCCTGGTTACCCATGTTAGATTCAGCACGTGTCCGAGGGTTTCTCTGCTGGAGATTTGCTCTTCAGTGGAACAATGTTAGCTCACTAACAGTAGGAGTTTTTAAACAGTAGAAGCTACTGCAGAACAATTATGTAACTAGGGGTATTGCTTTGGAGGGGTGGGGTAATTACTGTGGACCCTAGTGAGTTTCCCAAGAGTGAGTTGTTAGACACCCAGAAGTCTGGGCCTGTCTGGACTCTGGCTTCCTGTCTCATTGGATCATCATCCCTTACCTGGCCAGTTTGATGTTATCGGCATAGAGTTTTCACCAGATGCTCCCAACTTGACATTTGACATTCTCTCTCCCTTCCTCTCTCTTTCCTTTCCTTTCCCCTCGTGTGTGTGTGTGTGTGTGTGTGTGTGTGTGTGTGTGTGTATGCACGCCATGGAGTATGAAGACCAGCAGAGGCCTGCAGGATCCCTGCTCTATCCCTTTGAGACAATAACCCAGGACTAGGCTGGTGCCCGGCCATTCTCAGTGATTGGTCCTCCTGTCGCTGCCTCCCACAGTGATGGAGTTACAGGAGTGTGCTTCTAGGTCCAGCCTTTCCAGCTGAACATAGAAAGGATCCAAACTCGGGTCTTCATGCTTGTGCTCTCATGCACTGAACCATCCCTCCAGCCACCAGCCTTCTTAATGAACTATGTATCCCCAGCTCTTTTATTACAATAACAGAAAACAATCTAATACATGCTTTCAGTTTTCTGCCAGCTGTGTTTGAGGCTGGGTTCCTGACAACTGGCTCTCACTGCACAGGAAAAGAGAAGGATGGGGCAGCCAGCCCCAACCCGTGAACATCTTCTCACCTACCCCATCCTCCATCTGAATACAGCCTATATCTGGCATCTTTCCATTGCTTCATTATGGTAGTTTCAGTTGCCCTCAACAAGAGACAATGCAGATGTTTCCATTTAAAAAAAATAACAATTATGCTTGCTTGGTTGGTTATTGGTAGGGAAATTTTCCCTTTAAAGAATATTAATAGGGCTGAAGAAATGGCTCAGCAGTTAAGAGCACTGGCTGCTCTTCCAGAGGTCCTGAGTTCAATTCCAAGCACCCATATGGTGGCTCACAACCATCTGTAAAGAGATCTGGCACCCTCTTCTGGCCTGCAGGTATACATGCAGACAGAAGACTGTATACATAATAAATAAATCTTTTAAAAAATGGCAAACAAGAAAGAATATTAATAGAATTTGATGTTGAAATCATCCCTCAGAAGTCCTTAAGTCCATGGATTTTGCCCGTTTTTACTTGATTTTTTATTTTATTTTTAAAGATTTATGTGTTTATTTTATGTATATGAGTGCTCTATCTGCATGCATGACTTTACGCCAGAAGAGGGCATCAGATCCTTCTATACATGATTGTGACCCACCCTGTGGCTGCTGGAAATTGAACTCAGGACCTTTGGAAGAGCAACCAGTGCTCTTAAGTACTGAAGCATCTCTCTGGCCCCTATTATTTCATTTTTGTGCTTGGATGTGTCTTATACCATGTGCTTTCCTGGTGCCTTCAGAAGCTTAGAAGAAAAATGTAAGAATACTGGAACTGAATTTATAGATAGCTGTAAACTGTCATGTGGGTGCTGGGAATTGAACCTGGGTTTCTGGAAGAGCAACAAGTGCTCTTAACTCCTGAGTGACCATTCAGCCCCTAAGTCCTTGTTTTTGAAGAGGTTCTATGGACATCTTTCTGATATGGCAATGCTTCCGCTGGTCTCCGTGTCTCTCACACCTGGGCATTTTTACTTACAAATAATCCCCCACCCTCCGTTTTATGTCCACTCCCTTCTTCTCCCCTGCAAACCTCTATTCACCCTTTCAAAGTTAAAACTCTAACTTTAGAACCATTTTAGGTTAATAGAAAAATCATAAAGACAAGCCCAAGCCAGAGAATTTAGGCATGAAGCTCCACCTCTGGCAGAGTTAGTTTTCTCTAAGAGTGTCCTGATATATCAGCCACACTCCACACATCCAAGAACAAAAACACAAATTGGCCTTGATGGGGGGGAGGACACAAAGTTGTGTGGGAAGGCAAGATGGTAAAAAGCAGATCTGGAAAGAACTGGAGGAGGGAGGGAGGATATGATCAATGATGTCATACAAACTTATCAAAGAACTCAAAGTTATTCTTAATTAAAATAATTTTAAAAACATTTTGTAAACTGTAAAGCATACGGTGGGGCCTGATGGCATGGAGAAGCAATAGATTAGCTGGGAAAGAGGTACTTAGAGGTGCAGTGACTCTCAGAGCTTGGCCGGGAGACAAATAACACATCCAGATTTCCTCCAGCCACAGGGGCACAGCCTCTGCCTGCCAGGGAACCTCCTCAGAGGGGCCTTTCTCATGGTGCTCCTACGTGTTGTGAACAAACATTGGTAAAATGCCACTCCCGACACATCTTATTAAGGTGTATGCTTCTAGGATGCCTACTGACTGTGCTGTGCTTGCTGGCTTTGATGACTCGGGCTGCTGTGAACCCACTCTTTGGTCCCCATTTCTTTCAATGTACACTTTGGTGGTGGTCACTACATGATCCCCACATGGAAGATCTACAGAGTCATAATGGAAGGGCAGGAGCTAATTACATATGAGGACTTTATTTATTCTCTATCAGTTTCACTATGAATTCAACTGTGTGTTGACATCTCCCAATCTTGGGGGATTTATTTTGCACTTTGGGATAAATGCAAATCTACTTTATTTTATGGCTCTGCTTTTACAGAGTGGCTCTTGTGGAGTCTGTCACCGAGCTCCTATGCTTTGACACACCCACCACTGAGTCAGAGAGGCTCCAGCCCTTGCTTCTGTGTCTTCTGCCTTGCTCCAGAACCAACGACCTCTCAGGAACCCTGGTTCCTTTCATTGGAGACTAACACAGGGTTCAGAATCCAGCTGGATCTGATCCAAAATTCTCCCTGGAAAACTAGTTTTCATGGTACTAGAAGGTTCTATGTAAGATGGCAAGGGAAGGGAGCAACTGGTAGTTTGATCCAGCTGTGATACTTATGAGCCACAACAATGACAGGCCCAGCAAGANNNAAGACATCCCTAAAGGTATGATAGTGGCTGTTATCTTGGTGGCAATCAGCAGAGATCTAGTTAGACTTAAAGCCACTCAGCACGAGGGTAGTCATGCCTGATACTGGAGCTCCAGCCAACTAGCCTTGGCAGGAGAGGTCACGGATCTTAGAGGAGAACATTTTACTGCTCTTTCCAAAGCCACCATCATTTCTAACTACATTCTAAACACTTATTCTTATCCTCACGGGAAACTAGATGGAAACCATCACAGAAAGCCATGACTGCTCAAAGTGCAGAGAACAGCTGACCATGGGGAGCCCAACTGATACATCTACAAAGCTACCCCTAAGGCTTAGGGGACATGGTAAAAGAGGAGGTGGAGAGATTGTAAGAGCCAGAGGACTAGGGTGTCTGCTGCAAGGTTGTGTCTTCTAGATATGACAAAGAGGATACATCCATGAAATCTCAACAATATGGCTGCCAAAGCAGGAACTAAACAATTACAACATCCGATGACATGCCAACATGGATGGAGGAAATTACACAGGTCCTACCCCTGAACGAAGACATTCAGACAATGGACTGCTAAGAGAAAGAGAAGAAAGTCTTCTCCAGCGTGAGCCCTCTAAATGGTTATACAAAACCCAGTGGTGAGTCCTAAAAGAAATGTACATACAACTAAACAAACTTGCTGGGTTGAACTTATATTTTAATTTGTGTGTGCATGTATGTAGCAATAATAATAAAAAGAGGCTATAATTTGGGAGGGAATAAGAGAGGGGAGGGGAAAGGGTTGGAAGGCAGATATGAAATGGTGTAATCATATTTTGATTTTTAAAAAGATCTTGATGTAGTATATGCTTATGGAGACTGCGATACCATTGTGTGAGCTCATGGATCATATATACACTTCTTAACTATTTCTGTGTCTATTCATAGTAGTTGATTAGCAAGTACAGGCTTACATTAACCCCACCTTCAATCCAGTACTGTGGGCATCCTCTAGCCTTCCCCTGACCCTTGCTTGTCAGAGCATTTCATTCCTACAGTAAGAAATCTGGCCCTGACTGCCTGCATCCATCTCGGTGCTCATGTACTGGAGGGTCAGAGTAGCCAGTTCCTGCATCCACAGACTGGTCCATCTCGGTGCTCATGTACTGGAGGGTCAGAGTAGTCAGTTCCTGCATCCACAGACTGGTCCATCTCGGTGCTCATGTACTGGAGGGTCA